>VXBZ01008132.1:0-104462 GCA_013399135.1 Heliornis fulica
CCCGCCCCCTCCAAAAAAAAGCACAACATTGGCTCAGCATGACTCTGAAGGTGCTCCTCTGAAGACAAATTTACCTTGTTTTTAGCATTTACAGTTAGTGATAAAAAACCAGAATGCAAACCCGAGGATGTCTGAGATTTCCCCAAGGTCAACCATTCCTAGGTGGTCTCAGTATGATTCGGCCTTGATTCAGCCTCAGCAAGAAGTTAAAATATTCCCTGCTAGCGCAATTTCCTTGTAACTCTCTTTAGAAAACCAGCTAAATAGAAAACAGTAAGCAGGATCCTTTCAGTTGCTACCTTATTATACAGCTCCCTCCGTATTTACCTCTCCTTTTGCTTTTGTATTTTCTATAATCTAGAAGGTCTAGGGACCAAACCAGCATCAGGGATGCCAGGGAGCATTTGTTGCCATCTGCAGCTCTTGTCTGGGATTAAAATCTTTAACTGCCCTGCCTTGGGGGATAATCTTGTAGCACTTTCTCTCCTAAAATTGCCCCTCTGGAAGTAGTGTTTTCTATCCAGTGATGGGATGGAGGATCCCTGGAGGTATTTAAATGACTTGTAGATGCCATGCTTAGGGACACGGTTTAGCGGTGGACTTAGCAGTGTTAGGTTTATGGTTCGACTAGGTGATCTTAAGGGTCTTTTGCAACCTAAATGTTTCTGTTCCTATGTGGGGGTAGGGAATGTGCTCATTTTCAACTTCAACATCAGAGTAACCAAGGGTATAACCTCGCCCAGCAAAATCATCACGGTGAACATAAAAGTCAAACAGGGCATCAGCATCTGACCCTCAGTGTTCAGAAGGTGGATTTATCACTCCCACAAAATTTTAATAAAGCAATAAATTACAGCCCTTGTAGATTAGCACTTATAGCCTGGATTTGAAATGACAATACAGGATTGAAGGGCTTTCTGGGCCTTACTATTGATCCATGTGTTGACCAGTCAGTTAAGGGTCATTTTCAGGACCCGGTTCGTTAAGCTTTGAATTTGCATCTGCACACTTAATATGTGTGTGTATTTCTGTTTGTGTACAAACTGAGTGACTATGTCAATGGCTACATACTGTACTTCAAAAATCTGCTTTAATAGCTTTTAGAAATAATTGAAGTGCTTATTTGAATTTTACACTAAGTAACTCTTTGCACAGAACACGTGACTGTTGTGCACCATCATTAGCAGGATGCACTTAATTAGTGAGAAATTTCACTTAAATTGGTGTTTCGCATGGCAGATGACAATTAATGGACCTTACAAACATCACAAAAAAGGATGTGCATGTGTTAGCAAGCTTTTCCTGATCTTTGGTGGAGCTGATGTAGTAGCGTTGGTGCAGTTTCTTTTGGTTTTTATCGTGAACTTGGCTTCTCTGCTGTTCAGATCCAAAGGAAAGCAAAGGGAGAAATGATCTTCAGTACCTTTTTTTTTGCCATCAACAGGCAGTGAGGTGGGAGATAATAGGGGGGGCTCTGTGCAGACACCAGTCTAACGAAGGATTTAATTACTTTGTTCTCTCTTGCTTTCAGTGTAGGGCCCAATATTAAAAGTGTATCAGCAAATATTTCCTTGAGAGTGTGTTGGTTTTTTTTCTTTTTTACAATCCTCTAGGTAGCAGAACACATAATTTGAGATTGTTGCTAAAACAATTTATACTGACAATCCCTGTTATATTCAGCAAAAATTTCTGTTAAAATCAGAAAAGACCTTAAGACTGATGTTGATGTAAAAGCGAGCAGGATTTGGCCCATGATGAATGAAATGCGTGTCTTCTCAGCACAGATTTGTGAGGATAAAGATTTTAATTCCCTGTTGGGTTCTTGTTTTAGGTCAGGTGAAATCCAGAGCTGTGGGCCTCTACTAGCATATTTATGATGTGTGTAACTACAGGCAACACAAACACTGAATAGCACCTATATTTCATTTTCTTGTTTCTAAGATTCTCTGAAAGTTCTTATTACAAGACCTTGCTTATAATTTTTTTTATTGCTTATAATTATTTTTAATATGTACTGGACTAGTTGGTATTTTCCATGCTGGATATTTCTACTGGCCACATATTTGGGAACATTTTAGGTGAAATAAATATCCATAGAGTTTCTGAGTGTGAAATTACAGGAAAATAGACTGTGTTATGTGTAGGAAACTTCTTCTTTTTAGTAGTTTAGCAGGGAGATGTACCTTCGTAGTGGTTTAAAGCACAGGACTGAGTATTAAGAGGCTCAGGAAAATCTTAAATAGGAGTACATTGTAAGAATTTGAGGGAGCCAATAGAAACTTCCTAGCTGAGGATGGCCAGTGATTCCCTCTGTAGTAGATAAGATCCTTTCTGAATCTGTGGCTCCTGCTTGAGTCTGGCAAGGTCTCGCAGATGCCTCTTATAAGGCTCTGAAGCTCCCAGTGCTGCAATATGCTCTCTGTATAAAAGCAAATGAAACTGAAATCTGTTTCTTCATGTACCAACACTGAGGCTTTCAGCAAGTATGCAAGAAGTTATGGGGCAAAAAGCACCTTCCAGCCCACTCAGCTGCGAAAACTTGCTGTGGACATCATTTGTTACAGTTACTACAGGCAACCAAGGTTGTGTTTGAGGCCTGACATCTGCCTTGGGATCGCATGTCTGCATGGTGCTGTTCATAACACCAACCAACCATGTCCTGGATATGGCAGTGGAAGAGTGCTAAATTGAGGCTGACTGAGGCTGCAGCTCCAAAGCTTGCTCTGACCGCCATAGACTGTTCCTGTACAAGATGGCAGCTCCTGTTGAGTTCCTGCGTTAGCAGTAAGAACCATCAGCTACATTAACAACTTCCAGCTCTTAATCTGTGCTAGGCAGCAAAATTCCTATACAACATATGGCAGCAACCATGTTTGCTTCACACCACCTGGAGGCCTTTGCTAGTGCCAGGACCGGTGCCATGCAAGTGAGAACAGGTTTTGATGCCACGTGGGAGCAGAGAGGTAGGTAACACGCGGCTGGGAAAGAGGGTGGGAAGGTAACAGGAGCCCTTGAACTGGGCCTTGTCTTAGGCAAGTGGAGAGGGGAAATGGGCAAGGAAAACAGGATAGGGAAGACACTATCTTTTTCTTAATTCCCTTAATTCCTCTAAAATTACTTTTACTTGAATTCCTCTTTAACTTCCCCTGCAAAAGGCAGAAGACTCACAGAAGAATCTCATATATTCAAATAAGCCTAAATATGGGCAAGCAGAGTGATAATTCTTTCCTAAGGATGGGATGAGGATAATGTGTACTAAACTAATGGCAGGGTCACCCACAGAGCAACGACAATAAAACACAATATTGACCAGCTGCTGAATGAGGCAGGGCTGCTGGGGAAAAATTAGATTATTAGTAGAGAATGTGTCGCGATGTGCTAGTGACCAGGACATGTTGACTGTGGCATTTTCCACTGTTGGAGTACAGTTTTTCAGACTATTCCATGTCATGGTGTACACACATCTACACGTGTAAGTAGCTATATGCGTTCACGTACAGATAAAATGAGACTTTGCTCATGCTACCAGAACCACCTAGTCAAAGCCAGTTCTATAAATAATTTCAAGGTTTGCATTTTTAAGTATACAGCATGTTGTGTTACATGATGTAAAATCCTAACATTGATAGTAATGACAAACAGAAATGTGCATTGATGTTGTGTATTTTCTTTCATGCTTTTGAACATGGTACGAGTAAGAACAATTTTTTTATTGGAGCAGTGCCTACCTCTCTTGGCTGAACTTCTGGTCCTAACATTACATTTTGGGTGCTTGCACACCACTTGCCTAGAGTTTGTTGCTTTGGGGCTGATGGCTTAAAGATAATTAGTTTATGATCATTGCTATTTCCATCAAGGAAAGGTGTATGAATACATTTTGCTTCCAAGTCATATATTTTCTCCTGACAATTATGCAAAGCTGAAAGGAGGTCAGCAGAAACAGAGAAGGAAGACTAAACGAAGGGATGAATATATTAAATATTTTTAAAAGTCACTATGTTCCAAATTTACAAGCATGATATTCTGAAGCTCAAATTTTACTTCAAAATGAAGCATTAATCCAGCTAAAACAGCTATTTTCTTGTTTCATATCTGAGTTGCTTGAGCTCTCCACCAAATATTCAGAAGCCTATATATATATATATATATCTACATATGCACTCACAGGGAAAGTTTTCAACAGTGTATTACACACAAGAGCAAGCAGCAGATTGCTTAAGATTACACCGACATCCTGGACCAGTCTTGGAGCAGTAATATCTTCATGTTTGCTGTCAAGGCCCGTCACCCCAGCTGACCAGCAGGGACGCCAAGGAAACCCACATTACTCAATCAACTTTAAGTGTTATAAATACTGAGGTCCATAAAAAAGTACAATGTAATGATGACTTAAACAAACCCAATTCATCATCCCAGCTGCACACATATCATTTCTCTCAGGGTGACCAACCAACCAGCAGTGAACGTATCCCAGGCCAGATTCAGATTCCATTTTTCTTCATCAATTTGACTTTTGGGTTTTAACCCCCTCCAAAAGGAAAAGAAAAAATATCCCCTTAAAATGAATAAAACTCTCACAAATTAAATAGAGCTTAGCTACCTGAGTCCCCTTTCTGCTGTTGTACTCATGTACATGCGTTTTGTCTCTAGTGATATAAAGGGAAACCCTTCAATTTAAAGGTCAAATGGGGGCCGTTTGTTTTAACCCAGTGAACCATGGCAATGGTATTCACATATATTATCTTTTGTCCTTCAACAGTTGTTAGACTTGTAGCCAGAGGGGAGGCTTGGCTGATTTGCCTGCACTGATTTTTTTAAGATATAAAAAATACTAAGTTTCAGCGGTTAAGTGTGCTTGATTGAGTAATATTCTGAAAATCAAATCAATACCAAATCTGATTTTCAGTCAAGGATAAGGCACATTCACCAACACTATTAAAGTTTATTGGTTTCATTCATTTAAAAAGGAAAAGTGAAGATTCATGATTCAGTTTGGTCTGTTCTCTCACCTGCCTCAGACTTCTTCAATCCACCTCCTTGATTTCATGCATCCCCCTTTGCCAATCATAGAAATGTCATGTAAGAACACACTTATTGTTCCACCTTTCAATTCCCATGCCCTCACCCCAAAATCCCTCTCCTTTTCATTGAAGGATTGCAATTACAGGGTGGGCAACTCAGTGAAACTAGATTAAAGAGAATTAGTGTGATGTGCTAGAGAAAGCAAAGTTTCAGCTACTTTTCATTTTCACACAGCTGTGGGAGCAATCCATTTTGTATAGACTGGGATTAGTAATTTTTTTTTGTCCTGAATTGCCGAGCATGCTTTTTTCTGCTGTGGAATTACTGCTGCTTTCCTCCCCGGAGGTGGCTGCATTTTAAATCAGATGATTTTTGCAAGAGGTACAGAAGCACAGTTTGCAAAATTTAGAATGTTTTTCCATTCTGTTAAAGTCAGATACACGTGCACTGTTTTCCACCACCACCAGGAAGGTTTATCAGTTTGTGAAGATGCCCATCAGCCAGTTGTCTCACCCCTGGCTTTATACAACAATGGATTTATTAAGAAAACAAGAGCTGAAATTACACAACTGTTCTTTGATAGACAGTGTGTGAGTGTAAATACAAATGAACTAGGGATCTAACATTGAAAAACACTTCAGACCAGTGTCATCTTTTATCTACCTCGAGGCTGGGGGCAGTTATGTATCTATAGCTTGTAGCAAATGCTCTTTAAATGATTGCTTGCACCTTATTGAAATATGCCGATACCCCTTCAGGTTGATGAAGTTCAATGTCATTGTTTTTATAGATAATAATTGCCATGATACCCAAAATTCTGCTTGGCATTGTTTCCATACCTCCTATTAAGATCTAGCACTGAAAAGTTAATCTGGGTGCCACAGTGAAAAAATAAATGTCCTAAGGCAAAATTCAGCTTGTAGAGGCCAAAAGGCTTTTTAAATGGACCTTGAAATAAAAAAATAATATAAGAAGGATGAGATGTTCTTTAGACAGGGTTTGTGTCATTAATGTGTGTATTTTTTTCTTTCATGTCATTTATTTTTCACTTTATCCAGATTTTCTGGTTCCCTGAATACCAGGTAACGCTTAGCAAGTCTGTGGAGTCTAGGCAGTTGCAGCTGACACATACTCCTTCGTGTTGTGCATGCTGCAGTTTGTACCAGCACAACATTTTTGAGTCTGGCATAAAAGAGTGAGCTAATCTGGCAGCCTGCTTGCTATCTTGCATTTCTAGTTCTGCTGAATGACCCAGCCCTCTGTATCATTTGCACAATCCCCTAACTGATATCCTCCCCTGGACTATGGCCATCCATTCCCCTCGGTTATCAATGTCTGCTTCTGCAAGAAGACTGATGCACTGGAAAAATGGTTTAAAAAGTCAAATTTCCTGAGGCGCTATCTGTAATGGGGCCATTATTTGCTGTATTGCTATATCCTTCACTCTCTGTATTTTACCCTCTTAGAAAAGTGAGTTTGCATGGAAAATTATTGTCTTGAAGCCAGATAATCCTTTACATACCTTATTCCCCCTGTGATTTTTCATTTCCTTGAATATTACAAAAGTGGGGTGGTTGTTTTTTCTTGCTGTACAGCTAGCATACTCATTCTTTAAGGATGCTGAGCTTCCCCAGACATGTACAGTACATACTTTACCATTTTGTCCTTCATCAGTTCTTAGACTCATCGCCAGAGGCAAAGATGTTAGGATTTGCTTGAGCTGAGCAATACAATATTTTTGCTCAGCTGTGAAGTTGATTAATAATTTGGAAATTAAATCAATATATTCTTTGATTTTCATTACAGTGGGGTTTGCATGTAAACCTTTTGTACTGGCACTCCCAGCCTGAGTAGGGAAACACAGTAATACTCAGCTAACAGATTTGGTGTCATCTTCCCTGTGACAGTGCAAAAATGGCACAGAACCTCCAGGATTAGCAGCCTGATGATACTTTTTGCTATTTAATTTCCTTGATTATTTTGATTGTCAAACCATAAAAGTTTTTGAATGCTTCCCGTTTGCAGTCCCAGTGTGTAGTAATTCATGTATTACAAAATTATACTGAGCACCTTTTTATCAGTTTGGATCCTTTAGACGGTCATATGAAAAATCAAGTTTCAAAGTTCAATGACATTTGGTGGATAAAAAAGGCTTATTTTTGCAGTCAATGAATGTTCTAATTGTTTAAAAATGTTGGAAAAAAAAATCCCAGGTAACTTTATCCAGGTAAGAAGTCAGAATTAAACTTCACTGAAATCAGTGGGAAAACTGACAGTTTTGAGTCTTGTGGTTAAGTCCTATGTACTTATTTTTAGTTAAATATGATTGAAAGCTTCACCTTGAAATCCTTGCTGGTGTAATTTATGCATGAAACATTCTTCAGTGTTTACACTTGAAGACACATCTAGACATTAAACTTTTCTTCAGCACACACACATGTTGTGTGCTCTTAGAAGAATCCTTCAGACTTTTAATTTGACGATAGTTCCCCAGCAACAACTAAAGCTGGCAAAGTCAAAACCAAACATTTCTGCTGCTCCAAGTGTTTGATTTTTTGCCTGTTTGCTTTTTGTGGTGTGGTACCTGAGTACACAGCAAAACCTTGAGACAAGCGTTGCAATGTACCTTATGCAGTTGACAGAGTTTACGGCAGTCATTAAATCTCACAGTTCCTGGAGGAGGCAGGATTAGAATGCAAGATGTACAGGCACTCTCTGATAGGATTGACAATACTTACATCCAACTCTGATCTTATTTGACTGCTGCTTATATGGCATTCAGTGTAATTTAAGACTATATTCAGGCTCCAAGTATATCAGATTACTAGAAATCTTTTAAAAAAGTAGCCAGTCTCTTCATCTTTCATTCTTAACCCAAATGAATGTCCTACTTTCTCTCTCATCAGTTTTCTGAAGTAGGTCATGAAGTTCAGAAATGTAATTTCCAGCTTAACAAATGGAGGTCTATTTGGAGACCAAAAACGAGAGCTGTCTCTTAAACCATGATGCTATGTCCTTCCACTTCCCACCACTTTTGCAAAACTACCTTTAAATCCTGGGATCTGGCAGGTTTGCCACCTTTTGGTCCAAGAACACATCCCAGCTGTATTCCAGCTACATGCTAGGACTCAATCAAGGCGATGAAATGAGGCCACACTAGAGTCTGTCTGGAATTCATTGATTTGGAAGACCACACCTCTGTACCTTTTGTTTATGTAACATATGTCACTTTATGTAAAAGTACATAAATTGACCTTTGATTCAGATGATACTTTAAAAAACAACCTGAAGGAGTTCAAGGCAATCCATAAAACCCATCTCCAGAGTGTCTCTGAACCCAGCATGAAACAACATCATCATGCAGATCATCACTCAATCAAATTCTGTTACAAACTGACAAAGCCTTTTATGAGATAGAATTTAAAGTAAGTTTATCAGGCTTGTACTGAGGTAATTGAGCAGCATATGATGTGCAATTGTACTTGCTTTTGTGAAATCCCAACTTGTTCAAATGGATATTAGCCTAATTCCAGGCTAATAACATGTTAAGATGCAGCTTGAGCATGATCTTAAGAACTTTATTTTGGAATACTCCTCTGGGTCCCTAAAATTAGTACCAAGTCCATGGTTAAACATCTTCCTCTTGGCCAAGTTGCCCACCCATTGTCAGCTCCCCTATTCTTTTATCTCATCGCCTATTTTGCTTTACCAGTGACACCAGTCGCACCCACTTGACGCTTTCAGCTTTAAAAACTGTAGGTCTATCTTCACACTGCCCTTTACTCATCTCTCCAGGAACCTGCTGCACTCTTCAAGTATCTGGCCATGTATGAAATCACTTAAGCAAGAATAGATTGATGGGTAAATTAACTACCATCTGCAAGTAGACTTCAACAGCAGCCCATCCAAAGAGCTCTATGTATGGCTATAACATTTAGGGGAAATGGAAAATGAAAGTATATGTGTAGTTTTTCTTTTTCTTAGGCTCTGATCCTGCAAAATTACCTCTGAGACCCTCCAAGAGGGTAACCTGAACTGCACAAAGATCAACCTTGCTAACACTGCTTAGTGTTTCTTTTTTTTTTTTTTTTTTCCTAGTCCAGAGATTTGAGGCTCACAAGTCTTTCAGAAGTTCTCTGGTTCAGGTGATAGCAGCTGAGACAGCTCCCCAGTGTAATCCCCACATGTGTGTGAGATGATGGCTCACACCGAGAGAAGAAAGGGGACTGGGCATATTCACTTCAGAGGGCAAAGGTGGTAGCCTCACATGCGTTTACGCAGATTGTAACACTACAGGTCTCTAGACCTAAATGAGATTTTCAAGTACTGTTGTAATACAAACAAACAATAATAATAGAGAATGGGTAAGGGGAGGAGGGGGAAGTTATGATTAATTTTTATCAGACTTCCCTCTCCTTGCCACAGAGCAGTTCAATGTGAAGTCAAAGTTCATTGACACGTTCTCTGTAGTCGGTGGGATGATTGTTTTATATTAGCCATTGACTTGGCCTGCATTGATCCTTGAGAATGTATCGCACAAATCATTTTGCACTAAACTGCTGAATCGATGAAGAAATCTCCTGGAAAATTTATATTAAAAGTCGCTGTTTGCCTAAATGCGTTCCCTGTGCCCCATATTGAATATTTTGCTGATGAATTGAATGAGTTTAAATTTGAACATTGCAGACCCATTAAAGAATGAATTCTTAAATCAACTTCTGCCATTTATGATTGAAATGAGATTTCCCCTGCAATAGACTAGCTGTTATATAAATCAGTTGTGCATTTTATACTGTACCATAAACAAGATATAATTCTTTTAAATACACAACAGGTGCCTTAAATCTTTTGATGCATCTTGTATTTATCTGATGTTGATTTTAGTATATTTATACCAGGTAACTAACATGGGTTTATAATAGAATATAGTTTCTGAAGGTTAAAGAAGCCATAACTTTTGTTTTCAAATGCAACTGAATTTTCAGGGATTATACTCTACATCACTGTTCACAGCTAAGATCTAAATTTAATATAAAATAAATAATTGTTCCTTGCACTATAAAAAAGCAAACGATCTGGAGTAAGATTATGATTAGGGCATATCTGACTTTTAGTGAGACATAGAGGAACACTTTTTCTGCTATCTAGTTTTTAATATTGTGGTGAATAGTTGAATTTCTTTCCTTTCCACTGGTACTCTGCACCTTAGGTGACCTCTGTATTTACTAGCAAATGACTGAAGCTGGTATTAAAATTAGCCCATGCACTTGTCTAGTTTTTAAGTTATTCCAGATATAGGACTTCCACTGACAGCATGTTGGAGTAACTGGTGTCTTCAAATAAGAACTTTTTTTGCTTAGGTCATTTTCAGCATGTGAGATGGTGGTTTCTTACTCAGGTGCCATTAGGAAGTCACTGCTGAAGTCAGACTTGATCTACTGATCTCATGGTATGTTCCCTGTGTTTCAGAATTTTGACCGAGTAGATCTCAGAGGAGCAGAAAGCTCTAAATCACTGATCTCTTTCTCAGGGAACAGATTGAAGAGGACATGAACCAAAAGTATAAAGGTCTATATATAAACAGATGGAGTAAATCAGTGCATTTAATTTGATATCTAGGAATGGTGACAATGTGGGCTCTATGTACTCAGCAACTTTTGAATTGACAAAAATTGCCAAGAAATAGCATGGGGAGTGTCAATCAGCTACAAGTGAGGAGTAGGAGCTGCATTGTGGATTAGCAGATAGGCAGGTCTGGAGGTTAATTTTACATTGCTCTTTTCCTATCCTAGATCATGTGGCATTTAGAAGTGCTCACAGTATAAAATTAAAAAAAAAAAAAGCCATCTCTAGAGGAGGGACCATAATGAATTTAGAAAATTCAATAAAATCTGGAAGTCGAATGAGAAAGGCATGTTTTCACCATCCATCACTTCAGGACAGTGTATTTCTTCATGGATGCTGCTTCAAACACTCATTACAAGGCAGTTCTGGGCTCTGATGCACAGACTGAGGTGAGATCTCCAGTCTAACCCTCCTCCAGTGCTTGTCCTCATCTTCCTCTGCTCACAGCACACACTGGATTTGCCCTGTGGGCTCACTCAGATGCCATGTCTCCAATGACAAGCCAGTCAAACTTCAAGGTATGCTGCAGCTATTTCTCCTCAGTTTGTAGCCACCTCTCTTTTCCTACAAGGCACAGAGAAGAGGTAGGCACACCTACCTCTTCTCTGTGAAGAAGAGGTAGGGGAAAAAATAAAAAATAAGGAATTTTTGTCCTACTCTTGCCAGTAGCACGGTTCAGAAGCAACTTCCAAGGTAAAGATATCTTTAAATCACAGGCGTTGCAGAAGGTCTGGAATAGCTCACTTTAACCAGGTTGTAAAATCTCATTATTGGGGCCCTAGTAACTAATGTTTCGTTCTGTGGCTTCTAATGTTTTCATGACTCTGTGGGACTCTCTCATCCAAGGACAAACATCAAGGATTTTATAACTATCAGTTGATCATTTCTGCTAAAGTAGGGGAGGTGGATTCTCAGCAAGATAACAAAGTTGTTATCTCTATCCAGGGAGCATATAAAGGAGATTGGGAAGATAACATCTAATTGAAGATTCAATTTTCCAAGTGTTAAATTGTTTTGATGACTAATTGATTTACATAGACCGAATTCATATATAGAGCAAGTATTTTTTAGATCTTTCTCCCTGTCTTCTTCAGTGGCAGCAAATAGAAATTGCTCATTTTCATTAAAAAAAAAAAAAAAGAGATAGACTAGGATTGGCGTGGAAGATGTTACTAAGTTTTAGCTTTTCATCTTCTAGACATAGACCACAGTAGGTTGCTAATATCAGTAAAGGTGTGATTTAGGGATCCGTGCCAAAACTAGGAGCCAAAAAGGTCAGGATCTAATTGCTCTACCTTGGTGCTGAAAGACCATGGAAAGGAAAAAAGAATGATGCCCTCAGGCAAAGCTATTACACAAGACCTCTTTGGCTCTGTTAAAAGAAGGATAATGGTGCTTACTTGCTTCCCTCAGAGAGGCATCGTGACAATTAATTAGTTAATGCTGATAAAATGTTGTGAAGGTCAACAATAATATGTAGTGAGACTGTGGGATGAAGTGGTGTGGAAGATTAATTGGGATATGTTCAGAATAACTTTATGTGATATGTGATGAAAACATCAGTGAATCCCCCTGTAGTGAAGCTTTTTTGCTTCCACCTCAGCAGATCGTTTGGGGTTTAGGGACAACATTTTAAAGGTGGTTTCAGCAAGTGTTTTTAACAAGAACTCATTTTCAAATCCCTCTACTATTAACACCAGGCCACTTTTTAAAGGCCTGGACAGAGGCAGAGTAATTTCTTTACCCTATTACTTTTATCATTCCTTGTCATTCCTGAGACATTCTCCAGAAGGACTCAGTGTTGAGAGCATCATTGGCACTAGCAGAGGTAAATGTGGATTCAGTGCCCTGCTCATCCTCTACCTCCTATGAGAGTTCCCAATTTGCTAAACAATAGGTTCATCTAGGTTGACCAGTGCAGCCTCAGTTTTCTGTCCAGCTGCATAGATTCAGATTGAAGGATTCAAAGTGGCCCTCTCTAAATCTCGAATTGCGAATGTTTCTCTGGGATGATGGAAACAGACTTAAGTGCCTTGAAGCAATAATCATGTATTATTAAGGCCCATGGTTCAGCCTTTAGGTCTTCAGGAAGGGCAGGTTTAAGGTTCACCTTCTCTTAAATCTCTCCCCTTTTCCAAAAGAAAGCTAACTCTGCAGATGCACATCTTGGGTTATGATGAACCTAACTGTTCTTGGGAGGATACCAGAGCTGAACACCTCAAACTCAAGTGTTGCCAGTCAGCAGCACCTTTCCTAGCAGGCACTGTTATGTATGTCACCCTTGTGTACTGTATGGATTATCTCAGCTGGGCTGGAGGTGTCACACACTTTGTCATGGCTTAGTGACTCTTCCTCTTGTTTATTCCTCTGCTGTTTTGTTGTTGTTTTGGTTTTTTGGTGGTTTGTTTTTTTTTGTTGTTGGTTTTTTTTTTCCCATCTCTTTTATCCTAGGGCAAAACATTTGCATGTTACCTTCAGAAGAAGGAAAAACTATTGTCCATGCTGATAACACCACTCTTGCCTTGTTGCTCTGAAAGATGAAGATGAGACCGTAGCCCGTTCCCATAATGTATCAAAGATCTGCAATGCTGTTAGTGATCCATGATCCCAGCATTGAAAAAATTCATTTTACAGAGGCTGGAAAAAGATCCATTTGGGCAATGTTCTTCTTTATGTCAATGTGCAATATAGTACAACTGATATTCCTGCCTACATGAAAGTAAATGTTTCAGAATAAATTCACAGAATCACACAGAATTGGAAGGATTGGAAGGAACCTCCAGAGATCATTGAGTCTAACTTCCCTGTCAAAGCAGGTTCCCTAGAGCAGGTAATTCATACATATTATGCTTTCTGTAAATGCAGATCTAAGCGTTATCCTGAAAAATATTGAGAATATTGTTCAAAATATCTTCAATATTGAAATTCTAAAAAAAACCCTGCTGATAAATACTTGTTTTTTTTTCAGCCATAGAGATCTTTGAAAACTTTTAAAGGATCAAAATGTTTTCATGGAATTCAATAGTTTTCTGAAAGCATGAAATACCACTACCAAAACTATTGTATATCATGAACTAGATATTCTGGTTTTGGAAGCTGTGAATTTAGGTAATCCTGACCAATTTTAGCCAAATTCTACTTCCCTTTTGACAACAATTTTTCATCTCCTATTATTCAATAAATTCTGTAATTATGGTACTAATGATGTATCACAGTATAGATGTAAAAGTAATTTTGAAATGTTGATTTGTTTTCACTGAATGTGTTGTGACAATATTGATGGTCATGCAGGAAATTAATTTCCCAGGTATGCACTTTAGTAGGCAGAACCAAAGTGTTTTATTTTTGCACATTTTAATTTTCATCTTCACTGTCTTGTTCTCACTAAAATATTGTCACACCTGAGTATCACCTCTGTCAAAAGAATATTCCTATTTTCATCATTATAAAGGAATTAATTAAAACATTTTTGCTATCACAGATATTTAGCACTTCCATCTCTTAATTTTTATTAGCATTCACAAAAATTTAATTTAATAGTATTTCATTTTATCTTTAAAATGGCACTTTAAAAAAAAGTGAAATAAACATTTAAAAATTCTAATACAATTATATTTTTAAAATTCCCCATAATCTGTCAAGAAAAAATGAAATATAAATGCAACTTTAAAAACCATTTTCATATGAGATTTCAGGTTTAAATAAATAAAAATGATACCTTTATCTGGAATCAGTCTTGATGTAACTGGACATTCAGATGTGTGTTTTGTGCAGCTATAACTTTTCCCCTAAATTGTAACTTACTGTATAACTAATGTTTTGGCCAAATAATTCCAAGTTTGACAGCAGATGGTTTGGATGGAGATCAGCTGAGATTGGCATGAGGCCTCCACATTCATTTCATTTCATTTCATTTCATTTCATTTCATTTCATTTCATTTCATTTCATTTGTAAGCAGAGAGCCACTTCAGCTGCATGTTTCTTC
Organism: Heliornis fulica; assembly: GCA_013399135.1. Classification (NCBI taxonomy): domain Eukaryota; kingdom Metazoa; phylum Chordata; class Aves; order Gruiformes; family Heliornithidae; genus Heliornis; species Heliornis fulica. The sequence goes on from VXBZ01008132.1 coordinate 14,634, forward strand.
AGAGAAAGTTTAGCAAATCACCACGCTTGTCCTGCTGATGTATGTAAAATTGTTGCTTGTAAATCAGCTTGTGTGTTATTTCAGATCACGCATTTTCCTTTTTTTTGCTTGCATTTTTCAGTGCTCTTTTATGCAGGAAAAAAATGCCAGAGCAAGGTAAGTTTAATAGCAGCTCAGTGTCAGACGAAACATGGGTTTTTTGTAAGGCTGAAGAAAATTTTAAGTTTTTGCTTGCTGAGTATTGAGGAAAGAATATGTCTCCTGAGAAGGTGTGGCTGACAGATAATTGCTTTCAGGAGATAAATCCAGTATATTTCCTTTTCCTGTAACATTTCAAATCATTTTACACATACACAGAACATTTGTGTCTAATTGGATGAAGGATCTTAATTCTTGTTACAAAAAAATACTGTTAAATTGATATTACTTCATTGATTTTAATAAAGCCTTTGAAGATCTGAGAACAAAGGAGCCTATCGGTTCTTTAATTAGTAAAGGATTTATTCAATAAGTTATCGGACAAGTTAATTTACAGGACTTAATTTTGCTATTGAAAGGTTTAGTCTCCTTCCCTCCAAAATTGGGACGATGGACCATTCCAATACTGTGAAGGTGATGACCTTGTGATAACCCATGTGTTCATCAGTCAAATTACTGTCCCCAGTAATGATAATGCCAAAGCTCTGGAACACTGGGGCAGCTAATCTGTATTCAAATTACACTCAATGAAACAGCAAGCACAATTCGAGTAATAACTCACTAGCACTGAGAGGTGAAGGGAGATGTTCAGACCCCTTCATGCAGATTGGACATTATCATACATTTCTTAGGTGTAAGACAGGTTTGCATGAGAGGGTTGTTAATGAAAATATCAATCAAAAACTCTGCTGACTTAATGGTCAATTTAAATTAATTAATTGGAAAGGAAAAAGTTGAGAAGGACAGCATTGATTGTTTAGCTCAAAGCATTCAGCAGTCTAGGAGAACCAGGTTGCCCAAACAAGACAATGTTTCCTATATCAGTTGATGCCGTGTGTAAAATCTTGAGTCTGAAAAGATGGGAAAAAATAGTAGGATGCAGTGATTTGAACACTTTGATACTTTGAATCATGGTTCACTGGGTTTGGGGATAGGGTGCTGAATGTAATGGTATAATATCAGTCTTGGGAAGGAAATCTAGAGGAGAGGTAGAATTGGGTCAGTATGCACCAGCTGAGGATTCGACCCTCACTTTGCAGTCACATGTAGGAATACTTTCATTCATAGATTGTTTTTTGTCCTTGTAATTTCTAGCTCAGAACATGTTTGTTAGTTAGATCTAAAAGGTGTATTCTCTGTGGGTCAGTCGAGGACTCCCATTGATTGAGGGGACAAAAAATTCAGCCTGTATCTACAACACGGTCCCCCACAAATAAGTCTGTGGTTCAAGAAAACATTTAATGCCTCGAGGCACTTATAAGAATTTTATTATTAATGTGAAAGGAAAAAGATCTGGTGTTTTGTGAAACTGATGATCTTTGTGATGAATAAAGTATTAAAACCATGCTAAATTTTACATAATAATAATAATAATAATAAAGAAGCCCAAGCTAATTTAAAATACTTTGTTCATTCCACAGGCAAATGTTATAGTAATTTGGTATGGAAACAGGCTAAAGCTTGACATCTAATCAAGAACTTCTATCAATTTCTTGTGTTTTGTACACAAAACTCAGTGCTAAGGAAATACAGCAAGACTTTGTAAATTAGTGAGATTGTAGTTGTCTAAAGCACAATCCAAACTTTGTACTCCCTACATTGGGTTGTGATGTGGGTGCAACTTAATTTCTGAGGATCAAAATTAGGAGAACCTGGGAAATCCAAATCTCTTACTCCTAAACATTTTTTATTCAAACAGTTTTTCTTGTCTTCAGCCAACTATCCTTGTTGCTTTTTTTTAACTTTAATTTGCTTCCTAATTCAGCTCTTTCGAGATCATACAATGTCATTTGCATCAGAACAGAATACAGACATCAATCCCAAGTATAATGCAGCAGAAAATAAATGTGAGACATAAAATGAAATGCAGATGCAGCAGCTTTACTGTGGAAAGAGTCTGACAGGCAGCACTAGGGATGGTTCTGTCGTTGTTGTTATTATTATCATTCTTTTTATTATTAGAAAAAGGATGGGAACAGTAAATTGGCCTAAAGAGACAGTAAAAAATCAAAATAAAACAATTTGCTACTAAACACGATACGGTGATTACATATTTAAGTAAATGACAACAAGTAGAGCAGTTACATGACAAATTAGAAGAGAAATACACTAGACTGAATTTCTATTCCTTCTTTTCCTTCTCCACATATCCTTTCTTCAAAGCAGTATCAAAATGATAATAAGGTACTCAAATAAATTAATTCTCAACTAAATGTAACTTGGTCCTTGGTAGACTTCAGGACAATTCTGCAGCCAGATTTCATTTCTGACTTCTAAAAAATGTTTAGCATAACATACATAGTGGACTGGGGATGCACTGCTACTGCATATGCTGCAAAGCAAATTTACCAAGGCTCAAAAAGCCCAAACCAACCCTGGCTGTGTTAAGAGAATCACAGTCCCCCAAAATCTCCCCACTGTCACAGTGTAAAACTTGTTCATCTTCAGAAGCATCGAGACATGTTTTTAGGTCTATATGGTAGCTATCACTCACCTTTTCAAAGCTATCTCGGAGAGTATTTCACCCAGGTCCCAAGAGAGAATGGTAGGTGAAAACAGCTCTGAGACTGGAAGGGCAAGCAGCCCACCAAGCAAAGCCCACAGTGGCATGGCTTTTTCAGCGGAGCAGCTCAGCAGAGCCCAGACTGATGATTGTGCAGTTTAAAGATGTGCCTGGTTGAATAAGCTTCTTTCTTGCTGGACTGTGTTAATATAATGGCTGTACAGCTAAAATGTAATCTCAATAAATGGTGTTTGCTGTTTGCAAATGCCCTAGATTTGTTTTCAGATCTAATCTCCCACCAAAGCCATTCAGCATGGCCTTGACTACCACCACACTGACTGGCAGCTGAACTCCTTTGGGCATGGCTCTTCCACCCTAATATTCAACCAGTACAACCTCTCCACACAGTTGTTGTTATATCCCTATGGGGTTATTAAACAGTTATTGAGATCTTTATCTCAAGGTGTATCAGGGCCCTTTATACGCATGTAAGTCTACCCCTGCATATACTAACCTGTTATATGAGTGTACTTGGAGAAGCACATTTATGTAGGGATGAAACCCACTCTGCAGAACATGAATGAAGAGCAAGGCAGAAACTATGTGCAAAAATATGGCTACTGGTGCCTTCAACCCATGTCTGCCTAAACTTTCTCATTTAGAAGGTGGAGATTATAACCAGACACCAGAAAGTTTTCACTTCTAATCCCAACACTGATTCTTTCTGTGGTTTTGGATGAGCTACTTTAACTCATTGTTTCTTTATCTCCAGATGGAATTAGCAGCATCCAGTGCACCTGCTTGTCATGGGTGTCCAGACCTCTTCCCAGCACTAGGTGTCCTGTGTACAGTATGAGGGTTGGACAAATCTGTCCCTGCATTGTCTGAATAGTGACTTTCTCGTGGGAATGGATTCCCCAGCAGGTTCCTGGAGCCTTAAGGTTGGAGCATTTATGATTGTCTATGCGATCTAGTGACAGGTGCCAAATTTCCCCTTTGGAGTAAGGGTAATACAAAAATGCCTGAACTATTTTTAGTTGGGCTATAAAGAGAGAATTAAGCTATCAGAGATTATAATTAGAATGCAGACACCATTCTAAATTTGGGGCTTTGATACTATGCCTGTGTAATTAATCAGGCTGAATGAAGTAATCTTGGAGTATAATTACATGGACTGTTTTATTACTCTTTTGGTTCAGGGTAACAGATTCTGTAAGAAGCACTTGTGAAGGGCAAAATGGTACCATAGTTGGAGTTGGCACTACTGGAGATAGTTAGGGTTCCAGCCCAGCAGGAACCCAGCCTTGTAGCTCTAAGATCAGCCAGATGTGGGCCAGACCTAGTTTCTGCCTCAGTCCACTGCCCTGGGAGCCTCCATAAAATCTTCATCCCCAGTTTTGCAGAGCCTTACACAGTCTGAACATTACCCAGCACAGAAAGCAAAGAAGATACAAAAGTTGTTTTAAAAAGATGGCCTTTGCTGAGTAAGTGTATCAGGACCTGGCCACCAGCAGAAAGTATTACTACTATTTTCTTATGAATAACAATAAAATATTACACTGACTGCAAGCTTGATGTGAGAGCTAGTAATATTATTGCTCTTGTAGTATTTAGTTTGCTTGTATTTTCTCTTGACTCCAGATGGATTTTAATTTTGCGTATGGTAGCTACACAGTGTGCACGTAAAAGCTTTAATAAATCTGCTTGTTCAAACTGAAATAGGCGTTTTGTATTACTAGACTGCCTTGCTCCAAAACAAATCCACATGATTAGAGTAGTGGATTTAACTAATTGTCCTCCAGGCAGCTCCTATGGGAAAACAAAACATTGTCTGTGTTAATAGTGCCTCAAACAGGGATCAGTCAAGATCAGCAAAAGCATGATATCACGTGCTTCAGTATTGTATTGTTTACCAGCTGGCTGGAGGTTAATTTACATAAAATCATTATAACTTGCTTTGGGTAACTGCCATCATAAAAGCTGGTATCTGAACTGAGTCCAAAATCCCAGTATATAACTACTGTTGAATTTCTAGAGAAACATGGTTTGATATTGAGATGCCAGAAATCAAGCTTTGGATTTTGCTCTGGGTGGGATCTTGAAGTCTGAGGGACCTGTTTTCCAGGTTAAAGCCTGATGTAGTTTTTCATGTGAAATATTATATCAAAATATGGTTTGGGGTTCCCTTCCCTTCCATTCCGTTTGCTCTGCTCTTCTTTGCTTTGCTCTATGTTATGCTATGTTATGGTTCTCTAGAGGCCAGAGATATCTACTATTATTAGCATTAAAATTAATTAGTTTTTTAAAATGATCACAATGCCTACAACTTGCTGTTGAACCATGTGAGAACAAACACTTAAACCAGTGCAAGTGATCTGTGCTCTAAAAATTCCTCACAGACTGCCAGGGAGCCCAGTGTTGTGAGCTGAGGTGCAGATATCCATGTGGTTTCTATTTAAAGATAGGTGGCATGAGTCACTGTAAATTGAGAAAAACACTGCCCTGTGTGAGCTTTGCTGTGGAGAGACCTTGCTAGGAGAAAAGACTGGGTCATTCCTTCTGCCTGGTCAGTGCTTGTTTTCAGCAGGGAGAAGGCAGTAATGTAGCCAGAAAGATTGCTCCAGGACTGCTGGCACTGGCAAAGACTGCATTATCTAGTTTAAAAAGGAGCATGGAAGAGGAAAACAAAACAAAAAAAAAAAAAAGAGAGATAAAACTGGAAGGCTAGTTTTCATTAATGACATAATTATAGGCAAGGAAAGCAGATGGAGGCATTGTTAATTAAGAAATTCTCTGGCACTGCAGCGAGAATTGCCTGACCAATATTAGAGCAGCATGACAAGAACACACAGGGTTGCACAGACACAACATAGCTGCAAAATCCTACACGGAACCACCCAAAAAATGTTCGAGGTGGCTCCAAAAATGATCAACAGATACTTTTGATCCTATAGTGTTGTTGACTAAAACCTGTGGTCTCTATCCAGAGGACCTACATACACAACTGCATGAAGATGTTCCTGAGCTGATAAGGCTAAAGTAAGTTACAGGTATTTTTGCCTGCTGTGCTTATTTTGTTGATAATTGTAGGATACACATCTCCAGGGCTACTAAACTGCCACCTCTCCTCATCACTCAGGACCTCAGGGAAGTTTTCAAAAGGATCTGAATACTTGAATTTCACTGAAATTTGGGAATGTCATCCTGTGCTATTCATTTGAAACTACCTGCCTGCATTCACACTAGAACTGTAGGGAGACGCCAAACTACGGGCAACATTTTGTACTTCAGTTTTTCATACCATACATTGACACTGTAAATAACTGTCCATTTTCAGAACACTTTGCATATTCTGCAATAGAGCAGGCAAAGCCAGTGTGTAACACATTCTGGCATTATATGCTCAAAGACTGCTGAAGCAGTCAGGGTGCTGCTATACCCACACCGCATTCCTAGCTGTCAGAGCAGTGGCTTCAGTTCATACATATTTGGTGCCAGAAGTTAGTGAGAACCAATGAATGGAAGCCCCAGGCAGCAGAGGTCTAACCAAGAAGTCAATGTAAGATACAGAAGAGCACCTAAACACCAAAGGCAAAACCATGACAAACCTTCCTTAGCATCTGGGTGAGACTCACCTGACCTAATTTATGGTCTGTATAGATCTGAACTAGTCTCTGAAGTGTCCCTTCATAGTCAGTGTAGAAAGAGGTACAATGACAGCTGACGTTTGGACAACCTGAAATGGACTTTCCCCTCCATTAATGAAAAACCTGGTAAGCCTGGAGAATCCTGAAGGAGCAGCTCTGCCACAGAAATGACAACTACAAACACCTCAGTCAGTGTCACTGATTCCCTCTCAAAAGGTACCCCAGAGTCCTATTTGGGAACACTCTGTCTACAGATAAATAGTGCACCCAGCCAGTTTTCATCATTGGCAGTTATAAAGAGGGTCATTAATATGCTATGTAATTCCAACCTAACTATTCTAATGTGCATTGATTTCATCCTATGTGGGAAAAAAGAGTTCATTGCTTATTATTGGTTGTAATATATCTCCATAGAGAAGGTAAGCTATCCCCTGTCCTCACACCAATGTCTGAGAGGAGTTAGTGGTGCTCGCTGGAAATGGAGCACCATGACTGAATGCCTTTTGGCAGAGCACTGGGATGCTGGAGCCTACCCTGCTGTGGGAAAAGCTGCTTCAGGACCTTAATCATCTTTGTGGACCTTTGTTGGAGTCTCTCCTGTATGTCCATGTCTGTACTGAGGAACCCAGAACTGGCCACAGTACTCAAGGTGTGGCTTCACCAGTGCCAAATAAATGGGAAGGATCACCTCCCTCAACCTGATGGCAATAATCAATAATTTTTCACTGTCCAATTATAGGTGCAGGCACTGGGAAGGCTTTGCTGGGGTGTCATGAGCAGTGGAAACCTTCCCACTACTTTGCCAGGGCTGCTAAGCATAATTGTACTGCAGCTGGAAAACCTCTGGGACACAGAACAAGAACGCAATGATTTCAAAGACAACAGTAGAACAACAGTAATTTGTGCCTCATGAATTGACCTTTCTACTCAGACTCCCACCATTGGCTTTCTCGTGAAAATATTTTTTTCCATTTCATATCAATTTTACTTCCTATCAGCTGTTGTAGAGAAATTTTTCTAAGCCCTTCTCCATATCTAAACAGAGCCCCAGGTTTTTAAAGAGGTAACTTATATTCCTATCTGACACCTTAAGTGGACTTTGGGAGCTCACTGTTTTTCAATGGTAGTGTAGAGAATAGTAAGGACATTTCAGCCACGTTCCTAGACATTATGCATGACTGGGAGCAAATCACCACCATCCACCACCACCCTGCTCAGCTAGACTGGATAAGACCAGGCAACTTTCACAGGGACACTTGCTGGATGGAGAGGTCAGTCAACATACATGTGGGTACAGCCTCAGTCCCTTGACATCAACATCTTACCACTCATGAGGCTCAACCAAGCCAAGTGCAAGGTCCTGCATCTGGGTCGGGGCAATCCCAGGCGCAACTACAGACTGGGCGGAGAGTGGCTCCTGAGCAGCCCTGAGGAGAAGGACTTGGGAGTGCTGGTGGATGAGAGGCTCAACATGAGCCGACAATGTGCTCTTACGTCCCAGAAGGCCAACCGCATCCTGGGCTGCATCAAAAGAAGCGTGGCCAGCAGGTCGAGGGAGGTGATTCTCCCCCTCTACTCTGCCCTCGTGAGACCTCACCTGGAGTACTGTGTCCAGTACTCCCAACATAAGAAGGACATGGACCAGTTGGAGAGGGTCCAGAGGAGGGCCACAAAGATGATAAAGGGGTTGGAGCACCTTTCCTACGAGGACAGGCTGAGAGAGTTGGGGCTGTTCAGCCTGGAGAAGAGGAGGCTCTGGGGAGACTCAATAGCGGTCTTCCAGTACCTCAAGGGGGCCTACAAGAAAGATGGGGAGGGGCTGTTCAGTAGGGCCTGTTGTGACAGGACAAGGGGTAATGGTTTNGATTCTATGATTCTATGATTCTATGATTCAGGAATGCTGAAAGAGGTTCCATATTAAAACCTCTTTGAATCTCCACAGAAAACAATGGAGAAATAAGAAATAGAAATAATGTTGTGAGATTATATAATATAAAGTAATCAGCATGGCCTTTGCAGGGATTAGGGTTTTGACCTTGCTGGTCCTTCCACGAGTGTGGCCCACATCTTTTCCCACCCCACGTACAGTAGCTAGCATGCCTGCAAGGCTCTTTTCAGACTAATTCCTGCTAATGTCATGCATGGCTAGTTAACCTCCATTTGATCTGTCTTTTAGAGATTTATTCATCAATAAAGGCGTTATTACTCCTTTGATGATAGTTAGTATCATTTATATGAATTGTCTATTGACGGACACATTTAACAAAGGGTGTTTATGTGCTGAACAATCACATAGTTTATTTATCCAATAATCATATAATCGATTTAAAAAAAAATTCAAGTTGAAGGACTTCTTTGAGATGTAAAGATTTCACAGTTTCCATCTGTGTCTAGGATGTTTAATTTGTGTTAGTTCTGTATTACAGTTCACTAGTATTGTTCCTACGAGAGGATCTTATAGATCAACCTCTGACAGCTCTCAGGTGAAGGCTGAACTTGGCTAACTTGTTTAAGATGATTGTTTGGGTATTTTTAATCACTAATGGCAGTATAAAAAATAGAAATGCAGTTCATAGAGTGTCTTGAGGCACTCTCAAAGAAGGTTACCACTGGTCACACTTTCCTTCCAGTACTTTTTCAGCAGTAGGAGTGTCATCTCTACAGTGGTTATAAATATATACCAATGACTAAAAGAGAAGCCTATTTCTCTGATAGCTTCCCCTGGATGATGTCTTTACATTATCACAAGGCATAACTTTACTCACTTATACTCAGAGAAAAATCTAAACTGAATAAGCAACTCCTGTAGAGCTCCTGTTGCTCTTGGACTGAAGCACTCCTAGCTCATATGCAGGAGGACATTGCCAGGTCTCCAGCAAGGCACATCCAGTACTCAGATACCACTGAAATCACCAGAATTGGAACCTCAATTCCTCTGGGAAGCCAAGAAAATAACCTTGGTAATGATTTAGTGAGCGGTATTAATTCTCAAACAACCCCCAAGACCCAGATATCAAGCCATCCATTACCGTATTATGTTTGGCTCTTAATACCGGCATTACAAACATTGAAGGAGTGGCTGACAAGGTTGCACTCTTTGGTGTGGATGGGAGAGTCCATTGTATGCCTAGGTTTAATTAGTGAGTGGTTTATTTTCTATGTTGATCATGTGTCCAGTTCTCAGAAAGAACAAGACTGCACTAACTGGTGACCTACAGTTTGCTACAGGTAGGAAACAAAGGCTGGGCTTTCATTCTGCCAAGACTTACCCAGTTATGCTAACTTGGAAAACAATTATCCATTCTGGAAGATTAGAGACCATTGGATGTGAATGATGTTCTCAGTACAAAGCCCAGCAGGGGCCTTGGCACCAAAGAACAAAAGTTTTGTGGAGCAATTACTACACTATACAACTTACTCCTTTAAGGCAGGTAGAAAATACTACAGCAATGTTAGAGAAAAATCCCAAAGATCAGGGCTGCTGAATAGTTTCAGAAACTCTGTTCACCTCTTTGTACCACAGCAAGTGGGAAATGAGTGGTCTGAGGTGGTGTTGGGACCTTAAAAAGAGGCAGTAAGGCTCCACTTTTGTGATTAAAGCCAGGTTCACAGTCACATTTACCACTTCTGGATGTCTAGCTGTGGCATGGATCCCCTGTTAAAATGCCCTCATGCACAGGAAGGTCTGAAGAGGATTGGTTTGCTATTACCAGTTACTGGCCAAAAGCTTTTGCACTCTGGTTTGAAGGAATTTTTGATCTTTTGATTTTACAGGAGACTGGAATTGATAAGCCAAGTGATTTCAAGGACTGCAGTTTCAATCAGAACCCCCTCCCTGATGCCCATCTAGGAGACTCTGACCACAGGGAAGGACAAAGTCCTGGGATTTGATGGTTTAAGCTGAGGCCACCAAGTCCCATAGCCTAAGCACTACCAGTAACAGCCTGAGCTAAACTCTGGGAGCAGCAGTTCGCTGGATGAGGTCTGTTAGATGCACTTGCAAGTGGTAAAGAATAAAACCTTGATCCTGTGAATTGGTGGCTGGAGTGCAACCAGCTTTTGGCACTGAAACTGTCAACACAGCAATGAAATTGCTACTACCTGAATGGGCTTAGCATGTCATCCTTTCCAGAAAATAAATGTCAGAGAAAACTTTCCTTGGGAGAAGAAAGCCTAGACAAAACTGGACATTACATGCTGTAGATCCATGGCTGCTCCACTGAGATCTCTTCTCAAAGGTGACACTGTGAGGTGGATGTTGATCTCAGACCTCTCAATCTGACTGCCTTTACCCTGAAGTCACTGTGCTATGACTGAAATCTGCTTTAGTAGCATACTCTTAACTAGATGGTACTTTTAAAATTATTGTATGTTGCTTTTGTTAATTAATTCTTTCTCCAGATTTAAAATTGAGACAAGTTCATACTGTCTTTAAACTTGGGTTTGCTCAGGGACTCTGGTAAAGTATTAAATAATTCAAACCCCAAGAGCAGCAGCAGAAAGAGATGCACTCGCTGAGACCCAAACCTGTGTCAGTCATGAGCACATCAGAGATGAGGCTAGGCAGATGCAGCTGCTGCTCATGTTCCCTTCCCAGGAAACCCAGGAAATGTGAAAAAACTTCACACCTTCTCAGCCAGCAGCCAGACTGGATGTGCAGGGCACTTCTGCCATCAGAGACAAAGACAGTGCTGTATTTATATATATATATGTTTTATTTTATATATATCCATGTTCATGAGTGTATTACCCATATAGTGGAATGTATATTTCTGTACATGCACATGTATATGCATGCGTGTTTACGCATGTGTGCATATTTATGAATAAATGGCCATGTACCAATGTACATAAGCATGTGCACATGAACAGCACTGGTGGGTGTTTCTGCAACACTCTGCAATGCCTTCACAAGGAAGCAGAGACTGCACTTTGCATGCAGAACTGTGTAGAAAGAGCATCAAGTGCATGCGCCTTTGTTATAGGAAATAGAAATACACAACATCCTGTTGGGGTGATAAAGATATAACAGCAGAAGACAGAGAGCTCCTGGAAATAGCATTAACCCGTACCCATACCAAAGCTATGATGTGTGGCTTTTATCATAAGCCCTGTGTATAGCACAGTGTGTGTCTGTACTGCCCAGGGCGAGGGAAAGAAGAATCACCACTGCACTGCAGACTTTGTGATCTCTTCCCTCTTGCTTGTAGGAAAAGCAGTAGATGTGTCACCATGTCACTGCAAGGAAACAGGACATTGGAACTCCAGGAGATGTATGGAACCACACACGTCCCGTGGAAGGGTGGCTTGCTGGCATAAGGAGCTGAAGCACAATGTCAAGGGACAGAGCTGCTGATTATTCCAGCTTTTCAGCAGTCTGGTGTGTCACTGGGGTAATGCAATGGCCCAGGGCCTTTCAAGGAAGAGCTGCTTTTCCCACTTGCAGCTCATTTTTGTATCTGTGCTCCCACACACAACTAAACTGTGGACTGGGCATTGGACTCTGGATGCCTATATCTATATCAAATGATGCTCAAAAGCAGAGTTGCTTATTTTCTCCCTCTTAAAAAGACACATCATAGACACAAAGCAGCTGAGAGCATCTCTAGCTACCTGGTCCACACCCATAGATAACAAGTGAGAGTGATAAATAATGCAATTTAAAATTGTATTTCAGGATTGAACTGTGCTTGTGTTTCACTTCTACATAGGTAAGTGATACCTGAGAAGTGCAAATCTAGTCCATCACACAGAAGACTATGAGGAAAATTGGAAGCTTTTTGGCAGATCAGAAATCTCATTGCCTAATTTGAAGAGGTGCCTTGTGAATTAATTCAACAGTGATTCAGCACAAGTTGATCCCTGGAGAAAAGCGGAGAGAGGCCGTTTAGATTACTCTGCCGTGAACCTAATGCTGAGACATTCACATAGCTCCTCAGTGTCCTTGGGTGCTGGAAGGATGCTGAAGGTGCCTGGCCGTGAGGGCAGGATCCTAGCACCCCGAAGTGATGATCTTCCTCCTCAGCCCCACCTTACAGCCCAAGACCTTTCCGTGGGCTTTGGTGCCATCAAGTGGTAGCAATGCTGAAAGGCGCAAAGCACCCGAAAGGCCTTCGTTCTTGGATGGTCCTTGGGCACACAGGAGTAGCATTCAAGGAAGATTAATTTTTTTCCTCCAAGTTTGAGAGTGCAAGCCCACTGAGCTAAGAGAAAATTTTACTCATGTTTGAACAGGGCAGCAAATTCAGCTTTTAGTAAAAGAAGAGGAAAATTAGAGAAATTATTCACACAGCTAACATTGAGAGACTGGCTAAAAACGTCACATCAATATTCTCCGGACTTTCAAGTGTTCTGGGATGTGAGCCAAATAAAATAGCAGGGTCTTCAGCCTGGGTAAACTACTGTGACACAAAGTCAGAAAAGCCAGACTGATTCCACCAGAAATTAAGCTGATGCTAAAAAATTTAACCTAATCTTAAATATATGGGGATTAGAGTTTGATGAACTTTGCTTTCACGTTGTTTTTATGCATTTTGACATGGCTTCACTGTATTAACAGCAGAAGGGATTCATGGAGTTCATGTTGTCCATATGAAGCACATCAAACTCTTTGTGCTGAGACCAGTACCCTGCTTGACTCAAGATTAGCGTGGCCTTGACTAAAACACATTTCCCAGCATATGTCCAACTGAAATTTTAAGGAAACTAGGAGCTTTTTTATACTGGATTCTTCCCATGGTCTGTCATGTGTACTGTTAGAGATGGGGGACTTCTAGACTGTCTAACCCGCTAGACAGTGATTCGTGTAACTTTCTCCATAGACCTCTGGTGGTATTGCCTCTCTTATTCATCTGTTTTGCTTTGTGTGTATCTGAGGAAGACTAAAAATAAGCATTTGCATTAATCTCAGGAATTCTCTGTTTGGATCTATAAAGGCAAGGAAAAGCTATGATTTTTTTCTTCCTTCACCAGGAAAAACATCTTAAAAGGAAATATTTTCCCTGCATAGCTCCTAAAGTAGAAACATAAGAACTTTTTTTTTAAGTAAAGAATGTAGTAGGATTTTTAGAAAGCACAAGTAATTTGACTCCTCCGCACTTGGCATTGAGACTGAAGTAGAAAAGATCTTAGCTGCTTTTAAACCTCCTGATTTTAACATAGCCATATATAAAACAAATAAACAAACAAAAAACCCCAACCCACCAAACAACAAAAAAATCTCCACAACAAACAATATTTAGGCTAAATTCTCATAAAAATCCACAGCATGTTAACATTACCCTACACCTGCGTGATTTCAAAGTTGACAGCCAAACCTTCAGCTTGTGTAAAATCACCACTGCATAAAATAGAGAACAAACCACGACTGTCCTACCTCTATAGATGTAAAGGCTGCTGGATAAGGGACTCTCTCACACATTACACTGAGGGGTTTGGTCTGGAATTGTTTGGGGTTAAGCTGCACAGGTTGCAGGAGGAACAGATGACCTGTCCTGCCCTCACTCACCATACTCCTCTGTGTACCCATAAGCCTTCCAAGCACATGTAGATACATTAGAAAAATTCTTCTGCATTTTTTGATTTTTTTTTTTATTGTCTATGTGGCAGTAGAGAATCAATGCTAACTTGGACAGATTTTTGAGCTAAATAATATATAGAGCCAACCCTTTGGTATTGTGGAGAAAGACAACTCACTTATTCCAGACACTTTCTCAGTGCAGTTGTGGTTACTGTATGTATACATCCTATGTTGTGTCCAGCTTTCTTTCTGGGGCAGCTCTCAGCTTGACTTCCCACTCCCATTCTGGCTTCAGTGTCCTGCCCTCAGAGTAGCTGGCAATATTGCTAGGTAGAATTCTGCCCTTCCTTTGATGGTTGTCCACTCTTTCCCAGACTGCTTAGCAGTTTATGTTTATCAGAGCTGAAAAAAAGGCAGCCAAATTGTTATATCCAGAGCGCAAATAACTAGAACTTGGCTATAAATGAGAGGCAAGAATGCTGTCCTGATTGGAGCTATGTCAATTACTTCATGGTTTGTATGTGCCCAGTCATTTTGTGGCTTTTGGATATTTTTTCCCTGAGTCCAGGGCACTCATATAAAGGATTGTGTTTCAGAACAAACATTCCCACACTGGTATCGCATTACACTTTTGCCATTCTGCGATAGCTCTGTGGGGTTGTTGCCTCACTGAAATGATGGCACCCCATGCTGCCTCTCCATCAGTATGGACAAGGCAGCAGAACTCAAGTTGTAAAAAAGAGAAAACTTGGGGTCCTAGGGACTTTCTTTTCTGGCTTCCCACATGCACTAATGCCTGTTTCTTACTTTTATTGCCAGTCCTGAAGGATTTCGTGTTAGAGTCTCACCTTCATGATGCATTGGAGGATATATATTCAATGACTTTCAGGGCCAAAAGCACTGCTTTCTTACTCTCCTCTGTTGCCTCTAGACTTTCTGACTTGTGTGCCAGCATGTTGCCTTTCAAATCCTGTCTCTTCATATTTTTGCTTGTTAAAAAGATAATTTAATCTTTAATATTCTGATGGTTGTTAAAAGTTAGCAAGGGACTTTTGTCAGAAGTAAGCTAAGCTTTGGTAAAACTAAGCTGGCAAGCTGACTACATCAATTATCAACTGCTGAACTAATGAAAACCCCTTAGACCTTCACAATTTTCTCATCAAAGGGAAACCTTTTTAAAATGTCCATCAGCATTGGCCTCCTCGCTTTTCAAGCTGAATATCTGCATTGCTGTAATTTGGAGAATCACCAGAAAGGCATGAAAGCCTGCAGCTTTTCCAGAGATGGCTTTGGGATCAGAAGGCACACAACAACCAGGCAGATCATTCTCTGTATGTCTTCATCTCGCACCACAGCTCCTTCCCAAATGTACCGTAAAAAGCAAACTAAAGGCCCAGTTACCTGAGCAGCTTTTTCAATGCGTGCAGCCGAGACAATTTCTAAGAGCATCACTGACACTTGGTGGCATGGGAGGGAACTGCACATCCCAGAGGTTGAAGATGCCTTTACCCATCACTGTCCCTTTGCACAGACGGGCTCACTTCACCTCCCCGCGATGACAAACCAAAGCACTGAGCCAGCAGGCACTGGTGAATAGTGAGTCCTCCTCTGCCTGCGGCCATTTCTCTCCGCTGTCCTTAACGTGAAAGGCGCTGTTAAGTAATTGCATGGAAGTTATTCATGGATGATTAAAGAGCCTTGAACTAACTTTCTAGGAGAGAGTTGGTCAGGACCTTCCTTCGGCTGTGTTGGGTCTTTAAGCTTTGAAAGATAAACGAGATCTCCAATTCAGGGGGTGCACCCTGATCTGCATTTGCCAATGGAGAGATGTGGGCTATTTTAAAGGGCCACTCAGCCCACTGGAGACTTCCAGGCTCTTCTAGACATGTTTATTTATCTCTGTACATAGCGTGCACCAACAGCAAGTAGACATCTAAATTTGGTTAGAGGTCTCAGATTAGGTGGAATGACTGCCTCCACAGTTAGACTTACCTCTAAGTATATATATAGCTGTGTGTGTGAAAGGGCATAAATAGAGTTGCAATCCTCTGTGTGTGCAAAGCACTAAGAACATCTCTGATACATGCACTAGGCAATGGCAATGGCAATAACAATTCAGAAATAAAGCCAGAGTGGAGTCCTGTATGCATCAGCAATAGAGCAAACATTGTTGCAAAAGCAACAACATCTGAAAGATAAAAGGAGCAAGGAGGTTGCCAAGCTTGTCACAACGCAGGGGTCATCTTCCAGGTTGCATGGAAAGATCAGCCTAGATGAAGCTAAGCTTCCTTAGCAGGTGTCTGTGTCACGGACCTGCCATCCTTATTATTTTCTGCTCTTTTCACACTGCCACAGGCTTTCAGCAACAATCATTGGCCAAAGACTGCAGGGGAGGTAAAGGATTGCTTGTCTCTGTCTGTCCCTAGGCCTGGGGGGCCTCTGGGGAGATACCTAAGTGTCAAAGACAATATTGGGCTCAAGGCAAGGGGCAGCAGTGTGAAAGTGCACAAGAGGTCAGAGCAGATGCTTGGTTCTCTCTCAATATGACTGAATCTCTGTGGATTATTTGAGAGGGACCATGTAAACCTTGTCTAATGAGGAATATTAAAATTCCCTTAATGCTTTTCAGAGGATTTATGGGCTTTCCATAGTTTGTTCTCTCCACACAGCTGGTGTAGTTCTTCCCCAGGCAGGTCCAAAACAGTAATAATTTTTTTAATCATTAGAAATTAAATTGTGTGTCCCCAAGATTGATCACAGATAAAATTCCCACTACACTTGCCTGATGGAGAGCACACAGGAGAGAAATGCAACATTAACAAGGACAAAAGTGGGCAGCAGTTTGGTTATGGCTCTGGATTGTGGTCCAATTTTTTTTTAATTTTTATGTCACTGGGTTGTATCCTTAATAATACATCAGATCTTTGTGTCTTCTCTAGATCTGGGTCTCCATTACCCAGCTACAAAATGCAATGGTATTTATTTTATTTTATTTTATTTTATTTTATTTTATTTTATTTTATTTTATTTTATTTTTCTAGTTTTCCCATTTGCAGCATAGCCTTTGCATAAGCATGCCTTTCTTTCATGAAGTACAAAAGACCCTTCAGCTGGAGTCTTTCAACATGACAAAAGATTGTGTCTTTTTACTACTCATAATAGCATCTGTCCAGTTTGTTGGAGACCTGATTCTCTGCAGGAACAGTTTAATATCATTCAGAAGAGTTGGCTGCACTCATTTCCCTTCTAAACAAACACAAAATGTCACCTAAGTCTGCTTTATTTATGCCTAGGTGACAGGTTCTTGTAGAGTTTAGGGTTAGATCTTGAAAGTATCCACTCTGCCTCTGCTTTCTGGCACTGTGAAAGCCTTGTGTTTTCTGCACTGCCTCTCTATGCCTTATGAGCAGCAACTTTGTTCTGAAATCTGAATTTGCGACAGAAAACACACTTGCTAGCTGTCAGGTTTTGTACCAAAACATCAGAGAGAATGCTGCTCTTACTCCAGTCACAGAGGAGCAAAAGGCAGATTTTTGCTGTCACGGCTCATGAATGAGAAGCCAAAAGTGGTGTATTGCCCTTATGAGGGGACTTCAGTGCAAATCCCGGGTATTACCAGAGTGTGGGATTCTGGGTCCAAATCCCAGAAATAAGGAGCTGCTGCCAGTGCAACTCCAGGCAGTGGCTGTATCTGAGCGAAAGAAAAGAGCTCTCTACCCCTAAAGCAGGGGGATTTTCAGCTCCTCACACTGTGATTGGATGCAAAGAGCTCTTCTGGCAGCTGCCAACAAAATGTGGAGCGAGCTTAACAGCCACATGTCTGTTACACATAAATTGGAACTGTATGTTTACTTAGCAGTGATAAATGTTTCACCCACTTCATCACTGTCTCTGTACCATGAATCCTCCAGAGTGGTACCTTTAGCCTCATTTGGGAACACAGGGATGTTTGATAGTACTGCAAAAATAGGCAAAAAAAAAAAAAGATATTTGCTGAAGTGTTGTAGGAAAAGAAACTAAGCCCAGGTGCATATGCGACTTCTAGGATAAGAAATTACTTTCACTATCAAACTGATAAGGATTTTAAAGGTCTTCTTAGCCCTATAATTAGGATAAGGTTTGAAACTAGATCTGAGCCCAAATCCCGTCCCTTGCAATAGGCTTCTTGCTATGGTTGATCAAATATTTGCAACAGCACTTCTGAAGTGCTCAGCAGTGACCTAACATTATTCCCTTTGGAGCCCAAAGGAATTTTTCCATTTACATCAATGAGAGCAGAATGTAGAAAAAAAATGAGATCTTTTGAAAATTGTGTTAAATTGTCCATTCCTAGAGGGTCTTTTTCTTCCTCCACTGTTTATTTATTTTATCTTTTTATGTGGTCAGTCCTCAGTGTTTTTTCTGTCCCTTTGTATGTTTATATAGTATCAAGCGTGGTGAGCTTTGACACTGGTTGATGCTCAGGAGATACTACAGCAACAAAACCACTAACAACAACCATAATAAATGTCCATGGTCAGGGATATTGCCCATGGTTTGAGTCTTTCTATTATCTTCTATAGAAATTGAGAGTTGCTTTTATCTCATAATGACATGAAGAAAAACAAAGCTAGAAGTCAGGCAAGCCCTGCCTGGGAAGCCGCCTGCAGAGAATTCTGTGGCAACTCGTCCCAAAATGAATGGGATGTCCTGGATTGATGTAGAGTAGATAGACCTGGTCTGTGGATGACTGGGAAAACAGCAGGAAATTCTCCAGTTGTGTAAGGCAAAGAGCAGCTCTACCTCTTTGTGCTTCAGGCTCATAGCTATGCCTGACTGCACATGGAAGGAATTTGCATCGCCAACAGGAGCTGATCAATAGGAGCTGTCTGGGAAAGCGGCTTGGTACTTTTAGACAAGCAAGGGGTGCAATGAGAAGCGTGTGGCACATGGTCTGGGTCCGTAGGGAACTGTAATGGGCTGCTTTGTTTTGACATAACTGTAATGGTCTTTCATGTGCAGCTGTATGTAGATAAGACAATGCCAAGATAATACTGGACATTCAGATGCAAATGATTTGTATATGTAACTGTATATTGTGATACTTTTTTCCTACAAGGATTTTTTGAAGATTTTTTCCCCTGAGAACTACACTAGCCCCCAGACATGTAACCTGGTCTGCAACTCAGCTTCTCCTAAAGAATATCCTAATTTTCAGATTCTCTAACTCTGATTGCGAAGATAAAGTATTAGCAATGAGTCCCTATATCAAATAAGGTGTTTCCAAATCTCCTTCCCCTTTGTGAAGAGCAAAGATGCTGGCTGATGGGACAAGGAGGATGTTCTGCATGGTGGAAGTGGGTTTTCATATTCACACAATCCAAATAAATGGTTTGATTCACTGGGAAGCTTGGGAGGAGGCATGATGGGAAGGAAGGGGAATGAGAGTGGTGGACTGTGATGTCTGTAAGGATATATTAGCATTTTGGATTTGAGGCGATGAAGCCATAGGCACAGTAAGAAGATGAATTAGAAGAAAGCATGGTTAAGATTAGCATAGGAGATTAAATCAAAGCCATGCCACAAAAGCAAGAAAAAAATGAAAGTGTCTCATCATGTTATCTCAGGTTTTGCATATGTCTAATGATTTCTTTCCATCAGCTCATCTTTTTTGCCGCAATATTTAATGTGAAAGGCCATAGAGCTAACGTGTCTTAAAGTTACTGTTTGTCAAAGATGGGCACACCTAAGAGTCCCTCCCTTCTGTTTTCCCATATATCCATAGATGCATGTCCTGATAGTCTCAGAAATGAGTCAGAAATAAGATATGGTTCTCAGAGAATGACTGGAAAACACTGAGCAAACTCAGTCTTCACCCATGGCTAACTAAACACACAGCACTGTAAAGAAGTAACTCAAAGATTGTCTGGTTTTGCTTGTATCACCAATGACTTAAAATTAGGGCTTTAAAATAGATATTGTTGAGGACTATAGAAAAATGCACTAAATTAGCATCAAGGGCATGAAATGAAATGCTCAGAAGTCATGAGAGCTTCTTTTACTCTATTTCCTTCTGGTGGTGATGCTTGATACAACCCCATAATTTTGCCAAGGTATCCTTGTCATGGCTGAGATAATGCAAAGGTTGCATTATCGAGCGCTTGTGTTATGGGTTGCCTCCCTGTTCCTACACGTACAACAGAAAAAGAAGCCTGTTCTGGGTGACAGAAAAATTATTGGGTATACAGGTTTTATGGCAGTTAGACAATTTTTTATTCCTTAGAGGACTTCCTACACCAGGAGCTGTCTCAAGAAGACACCTGTCTAATGTGACTGACAGTGCAAGTTGTCCCATCATCACAACCCTCAGAGCCTTTGAAGATACATTTTTTTTTTTCCCAGGATTGTTGTTCCTTTCACAGGTGGGAGCAAGTACTGGCCACAGATTCAGTTTTTATTTCAAATAAGAAAATATGAAGTAAAGTAAATCCTTCTCATGGCCACAGTCCCATGCAAGAGCACTGCAAGGCTCCAACTGGGAACACGTACCTCCTGAAGGAGCACTGTCAAAGTGTTATTTTGAAACAAGGGAAGAGAAAGTTATTTTGCCAGAATAAGGCTATCCATACATGATTTCCAGGTCTACATTTTATATTTGCCTCCCTGTGCTGCTGAAGGTGCCCAAGATCTTGACTCAAACTCTATGACAGCTGTTCCCTCTCAGTTCACCTCTGGTCCAGTAAACATCTGAAATTTGTGCAAACCTGAATGACATCTAAATCTGACTTTCTATTTCAGCTTTTTTTTTTTTTTTTCCTATGGCTTTAGGTCTTTTCTCCCATGTCTCAGCAGGGCTTGAAGAAGATGGAGGAAGGCTCAATACAATTACTATTAATTTATTTACTGTTCCCAGTTTTTACTCTGATTTCGTTTGATCTGATCATTTCACTTCAGGCTTTATTCTTCTTTCACCAGTAGTGATTCAAAGCAGGAAAAATTACTCTGACATCTACCAGATTTTTTTCTTTCTTTTACCCCGGTTTTACTCTAATTGTTTTTGAGGGGCTTGGAGTCTGTCCTTTTAATGTCTAACTCTTAAATACCACTGTGGTGTTCTTTCTGTAAACATTACTGATGAACAATCTGGAGCACATTTTAAAATGGAAAATTTTATTCAAAACAAACTTCTCCTTGAAGTCCCACTTTTAATGCTCCAGACAATCCTTAGTGCTGCTTTCTGCACTGTGCAGTCCTCTCACTTTTTGGAAATTCAGCTCCTCAGAAACTGAATAATGATTATAGCCTTACTAAAGAAACCAGAAAACCTGTTTTTCAGTAAATAGTTCACCCAGTTGATCAGACAGGACACAGAAGCCATTCCTGAGTTTTCTCTTACTTTGTTCCCTATAATGAAGATCAGTCCCTGTTGATACTGCAGCCTAGATCTCAACCTCCTGTGATGACTAAGTGTTATGGTGTCCTGAAAACATGCAATCAACATGCTGCATGGTCTCCAGTCTGCAATACAGCCCTACTATGGAGGGAATGACTCACAGTACATTGTTTGCTCTGGTTTTGGAACCAGTTTGTTTCTGATAGAGCAGGGACAGAGAGATTGATGGCTCCTGTTCTGGCATGCATGAGTCCACAGTGTGCTCCTTGTCTTGTCCCCTGCATGATGTAAGGACTTGACAGATCTCTGGGCAGAGAGAGTGTGCTGGGACACATGTATCTTATGCTTTGTCACCTGGAAATTGAATTAGTCAGGTGGCCATGAAGAGTCTTCCTGACAGCTCCTGTATACCAGCAGCATTGATTGTCCCTGTGGCCCAGGGACCACAACTGTTTGATACAACAAAGGACATGCTGTTTGGCTCTTTCAGGGGCTTCACTAGGGCATAAGAAAGTGCAAAAGGTCTTCCTCATTTACACCCCCTGTGCCAGGGTGGACATTTTATAGTCCTACAAGTGCAAACTATATGCCAGTTTCTGGGGCAGCTTTTCTGATGTAGATGCACAACATATGACATGGAGATACAAAGCCATGCTTTGGTTTGGTTCATCAGCCGTACTTCATGGTTTATGTCTTCAGATGATGCCCAAAAGGTTAATTAGAAGCAAGTAAGAGCTGAATGTGAAAACAGACTTTAATTCAGTTAGTGACAGCATGTGTGGCTATATGAAACAGTCATCGCCCGAGAAGTGCTGTAGGGTCATGATAGTTTCATCAACTTATTCTGCAAGCTAACAAAAGGAATCTAATGTAAACTGAAAGAAACAGCATGTTATTCCTCAGTTCATCTATCCCAGGACAGAGGCCTGGACTTACTTGAAGGCATCTACCAAGGCAAAAGTTAATTTTACCCACAGATTGTATTGATAGAAAAGAACACCTTCTTCCTCTTGAGAAAAATACCCAGAGCTCACCTCCTTCTCCACAGCACCCCGAGACAGTCAGGTGTAGCTGCCTGTCTCTGTAGGAATAAGTGAAACAGGCCAGAGCCTGCTCTGGCCCTGAGGAGAATTGGTGCTGCACAGCTCATGTCTGCATGCCTGGATTCCAATATACAGTGTCCTCATCTGAGAGCTCACTGGGAACAGCCTGTTTGGGAGCAACCTCACTATACTGTCCCCCAATCTGCACATAGGCATGTCTGGGACAGCATCATTTGGGTCAAAGAGCAATTAAACAGTATGGCTGATTCTAAGGCCTTCCTCAGGCCAGTGGCTTGATCTTGTATAGTTCAGTGGTATATGTACATGGCTGCTGTGACCCAGCCTATCTGAACAGTACATAAAACTGATCTAAGGGTTCAGTGCAATACCCCACATAATGAAAAGCACACCAATCTTGAATATTTCTCCTGAAAAAGAATCAGCACTAACATTGATCCTTCACAATTCTTTATTGGAATAACCTGCCACGTGTCCAAAGTAATCCACAGGCAGGCTCTAATTGTGAATAGAGTCTGCATCCCCACCAACACTGTGTTGCGTGGATGGCTGCCAAAACCAAGCTAATGTAATTAAAAGAAAATTGCATCTCTTTGGGTTTTCACTTCCTTGGCCACAGCAGGTGCCTGCACTGGGTGGTAAAATGCAACTGCAGCTGCTACAGCTGTTATTCTGGCAATGAAATAAGAGTCCAGTTAAAACCCAGGAAGGGAATACTATGTTCAACTTGTAAGCCCTAGACAGTGGGTTGCCACCATTTCATTCCAGGGCATTTATTGAAATTAGCATGTGGTGGTTGGGGGCTTTGTCTGTTTTGGGGGTTGGTTTTTGGTGTTTTGGGTTTTTTTGTGTAGGGTTTTTAGCGGCGGGGGGTGGGTGTTGTTTGGGGTTTTTTTAGAGCAGAAGGGGATTGTTTGGGGGTTTCTGTTTTAAACCACTTTCTGAAGAAATTATCCAAGCCAAAGATGCTGCCAACTATTCTCTCTACAGAGATGGCTCTCAGTGCAGGGTGAGGTAATGAATGACACATGTGAAGAGCACCCGCTTAGAAAATACTGGGCCCACTGACAACAGTCAGGCATTTGGTGTAATTAGAAACCAGCTTGCTGAGCTAAATGGATCTTCTGAGTCACCTTGAGACAGCCAAGTGCCAAAGCACTGTCTACAGTTTAATTTTCTGGTCAATATTTTTCACAAAAGGTTTCCCCTTGGTGCTGCCTTTGATGCCTTTGTTCACTGATTATAACTGCCTGTGAGTTGCAGTAGCCTGGCAGCTTCTTTGGCATCCAGTGATTTGCTCTGAGAAACTTCTAAATCTATAGCAGATCTCCTGGTTTTCTTTCAAATTGTCATTCACTGGTGTGATGAGAGGCAGAAATGGAGCTCTGTAACAGAAAGAAGCTTTTAAAGACCTTTAATGTTGTAAGTAACTGAGATTATATAGAAAGAGAGAGAGGGAGAGTGAACTGGTCTATCGACAGTGCTGGAATAAAGCCAGTATTAAAGCATCATTTACCTTTGAATAAAGAAGCTTTTGCCCTTTACACCCAGCACTTCCACAGCCATTGAACCAACAGTTACCATTATAAGTCAGCAAATTTTTCTTCCATTATCAGTGCAGAAATAGTTTTTAATACTTAGCATTATAATAGTATCTCACCTGTGCATTCTGATGTATTGGTTCAGCTTGCCTGTGAGCTACAGCCTGGGAGATCTAAATAAGTGGAATAAAAGATAGCAGTCAGGTCCTCATCTGTGACAGCCATGTTTCTGTGCCAAAGTTGACCCGAAATGGAGGAAGAGCAGTCAGAAGAACAGCAATAGTAAATGAGGGCTCTGTTGACCTCCGTTCTGCTCTTGCTGTCCTCCATTCTGCTCTTACTCAAAGGAAGAGCTGAAACGTTCTTTCTATCAAAATATGAAGGGAAAGAGAGAAATGCTGAGCATGAACAAAGTTAGGGGATAGAGGGACCTTCAGCAGTTGTAACAGCTGTGTCCATCAGGCGCTGACTTCATGGACAAGTCCTTGTTTGTAATTATATACGTAAAAAAAAGAAAAACCAACTGGCCGTGGGTTGGGAAGAAGATAATAAAACTCCTCCATAGGAAATGAGAGCCTCAGATGTTATTACTGAGGGTGTAACACTGACCACATTATCAGGGTGGTTGTTACCGAAGACTGGTTCCTCTCAGGAGCATATTCTTTCGGGGATTTGTGCCCCAACTACATTTATCAGAACAACTTTGTTTATTGCAGGGGCTGCCACTGAAACCTCACATGCTTTCCACGGCTGAGTCCTTCTGCAAGCTTCTTGTAGGGACAAGTTATTGCTCTATTACCCCCAGAGAGTATCTGGAGAACCATCTTTGCAATCCCAGTGAGGGATTTTGAGATGAGCCTCTGTAAACTTTATTCTTTCTCTTAGACCTGAGACTGGAAAACAGACATACTCACTTTCCTAATTTTTTAGCTCTCATCTAAACAAGACATCATGAGGAATACTCAAGCAAGTAACCTTCCCACAGTGTGTGTGTGATAGCATCATATATGCATAGTCAAAAATAGACATACAAAACTGACTCCAGTGTCATAATCTGACAGTATTTCACAGCAGGGAAACAATGTGAAAGTCTGTTCTGATTTCATCCATGCCACAGACACTGTGGGCTCAAGTCATCTTCCTACACATAGATATCTTATGCCATCTCAAATGTCCAAGTGCATACAAGACCACCATTTAAGGTGGACCAGGGACCTCTGATAGAAGCATGCATGTAGAGGGGCACCTGGAGATCAGAGAAAACTTTTAGAACATCTTAAATGGTTCTAAATTGCTTATGCTTACACAATCTTTTACCAATCCCAATATTTAGGCTTAATACCCAGTAGTTAGGAAAAAGCTAAAAGCAGAAACAAAGGAGATTAATGTGCCATCATATTGAAATCTCTTCTTGGTTTTTTTTTTTTTTGGGTTAAAAATGGTTTTGAAATAAGATTAAATGCTTAATTTCTGATTGCATATTTCCTTAGCTGTCATTTTTCCAATGTTTAAATTCAGTAGGAAAACCAAGAAAATGCCCGTTCACTCACCTTTGTTATTGTTGTCTAGCTTTCAAAATCCTAATATGAAAATTTTCAGGGTTTTTCATGGCAAAATAAGACATATTCCAGGCTTTTCTATATATTTTTTCACAGCTTGAGACAGATGAGAGATGAATATTAAAATCAATCTGAATTCTCCCAGTTTTTAGGGAAAAAAAAAGCTCTATTTGTACAGGAAGTGAAAAATTCAAGTTTGCACAGATAATTTATTTAAACGATCAGAATATTTTTTCCTAAACGCTTTGCTGACACATAACCTGTCTTACAACACACTAGGGACACTGATGTAGAACTTCAGTTAGCTGAAATCACCATAGCACAGAGGACATTCAGAGGGTTAATTCAGTTTGCCTCCTTTGGAAACTTTCTGGCTCATTCTTAGTTCTTGGTCCAAGTAACTTTTTGAATATTTCAGAAGTGGGCTATACAAACTAGGTTTGGTTTATGTATTCAGAACAAGCATAGCTAATTTGCAACTTCTTCAAATAAAACAAAGTTCCTCTTTCAGGTTTTCTCAACTCTACTCAAAGGGGGCATTTTCCTCTTCCTATATACTAGTATCAATGGGGATTAGCTGATATCATTTGGATTTTCATGGTTCAGGAGCTAAGTTTTGAGCTTGTGGTGTTTGGGTTGTAATATAATGTAATGGTAAGCTATGTTATGTATGTTTCATATGATGTTATTTTTACAGTAAAACTCTCTGGATTGTTAATTTTTATCATCTTTACAAATGGCGTCTGGATTTTTGACATGAATATACCACATGCTTCATTGGAAAATCATTGGGAAATGTACATTTATTTTTTTTTCATCAACCACACAGAAAGATTTCATTTAGTGACTGAAGGAAAACACTTCGAAATATCTCTCTACATAAAACTGTTTCTAAAACAGGCAATTGAAGCTTCCTTTCTTGGAATTTCTTACTTTGGAGTAACCATAGCAGTTATTTTTCTGATATGTTCCAGCCAATTGTTGTAATCACCATGGTCTTGTTAGGTTATTTCCTTGAGAAAACGGCTGCTCCCTTTTTTCCCTGTAGAATTCTTAGAATGAAAACATCATTTTACTGTCAGCAATGTGATGTGTTTCAGGGGAAGGAACTAATGACAGGTCATGACTCTCTTAAAGAAGGAAAAACAAGCCCTCTCCAAAGTATAAAAAGGCAAGTTGATTGCCTGTTCAGTGTCTGGGGATATTTTCTAAAAGCGAAGGATACATAGTGTGATTGTCATATTCTTGCAGTCATGGAAACATAAAGTGTCTTAAAACAGTGACCTTTGGCTCTTCAGCTCCCTCTGAAACAGCCTATAAAAGAGAGCAAAGCTGAAGTGTATCAGTGCAGATTTCTCCCTGCCTGATCACATTCTGCAGCACTTTCAAGTTGGTTGTTGCACACTGCAAGGATCACACCTTTCAGTTATTATGTTGTATTTTTCGACCTACTGCTAACCTTACTTTCTAAAAGCACAACTTTTGCAGTAGCTCATCTCTACACACACACAAACTGAGATTAGCTATGTGCCCAGCATAATTTGACACAACATGTTGCACAATTTGCCATCAGAGTCGGTGTGCACTTTCAAAAATGCTGGTGGAGCATTATTGGGAAATTATTGGAAAATAATTGTAAGGAGAAATGTTGGCCTTGGGCTGATACGCATCCAGGTCTGTCTGAAATGCTGATCGGAGACCGTCCCCTGTTCAGTTTAAAGTACACCACTACAGTGCAGGACTGTACTCAACTCTCAACCTCTGTCAGCCAAGTCCTTTTCCCATAAGAATAGACAGAAGTTTTGGGAGGAGACAGTGTGTCTCCTCCAGCCCTGTCTATTCCCTCAACCATGGCAGATTCATCCAGTAGCTCATGCTACTGCCATTCCCACATCATCTCATATTATGTGCAGTAAGCTTGATGTCCATAGTTCTTTCTCAAGGCCTTCAACATAGCAAAAGGGATCTTGCTGGGCCCTGGCGGAGCGAACATGGGAATTGCTCTTGTAAAAGGCATCCTACAGACCCATCCTTGATAAAGATTTTGATCTAGGATCCAGGAGGTGATTATAGCTCTATGAATGAGCTGCTACATTTCATGAGTGTTTCTGTTGTTCTTGGTCCACTTTCTAATCTGAACAAGACAGTCTCTTCTGAAAACAGTTTAGCTGTTTAACATTATAATTTGATGATAACATTAACTGTTTCCTGTTCACTGAAGGAAATGATATATGTTTTGGACTGTTACCCCAAAAAGGGAGGAGAACACATAGCTTAGATGCCTACATTCTCCAGCCTCACTGGCAGTATAAAGGATAAAACCAGTTTGCAGATGGTCATCTAAGTGGGGTGGACGCAGCTCTCTGCCAGCATGAGGTAGTGTAATCTTTCACCATGCCACCTGGTGCCTGTGCTCTCCCCATTGCATCCATCCAGTTTGGTGTCATCTGCATGGCTGCTGGCCATACCAAGAAGTATGGAGAAAACCTTTGTGTTCCTCCAGTTCTCTTCCTGCCTTCCAGAAGGGACCTACAGCCACCCACACATATTATCAGTCTTGGGGCCAGGACAGCTCTGCAGGAACGTCCATGGTGAGTGGCCTAGAGCTTGCAGGGAACTGCATCCCTTCCCTCAAATAAAAAATCTGCAGAACCGAATCCACAGATAAAAGCATCATACTTGTTGGCATTGTACTGATTGTGGCGACTTCTCACAGAACAGTGCACTGAGATGGGAACACCTCTGACAGCTGTTCACAAACTTGTTCACGCTGCTCAGTTATCCCAGTTTTTCCACTGTGTGATAAAAAGACAATGTGGTGTTTTTTTCTGCTCAAGTTAACCTTTTTTTCCACTTTTTTCTTTTTCCCCTTCTAATTCTAGATGTCCTGATGCCTATTACCTAATGTCACGTAGCAGGAAATACCTCACAACAATATATTCACTGGCTGCTCTTTATTTTAATATATATTTTGTCTTGGATATTCCATTTTCAACTATTGTTAATTTTTTTTTTTTTTGACTGGCGGAGTGATCTACATTTTATGAGGAAGAAATCAGCATTTGTAAATGTGGTAAAAATAATTGAAATATAAAGCTCTGTGAGATCAAGGAAGAATTGTGATGTATTTACAAAAGATGGGTAAATTGTAGCTCCCTATATAATGACTAATTGCTACATTATGTTAATATACAACAGCAAATAAAATTCAAAGGAGTAGAAGATTCAGCTCAGATATTTTTCTGAACCTCCCAGACTATGCAATTTTCTATGCTCTCTATCTTCATGCCTAGCTGAGGCTCAGGTCTTACTTGATCCTAATCTGTTAATTATGACAAATTACATTGGGGTTGAGTAGTATGAAAGAGAAAAGCAAAGCATTTCTGCTTGCTAGCTTTGATCTGAACTGAAATTTTGAGAGGACATGAATTAGACTGGATCTGGTCACCTGTTCCCCAAGTTATAATTTTCCTCATTTAGCTACATATAACGCATAATTCCATATCCATGGTTTCTTGGAAATAACAGGGTAATCTTGAGAGAAAGCGAACAAGCGTTTATTTTGGTACAGACTTCATTTCTTCTGAATAATTCTGTTGAAGTCCCCCTCCTGGTGAGGGAAGTCCTGTACATTGGCTTTATGACTTTTGCAGGACTAATTTCTTCAGACTGGCCAGACTGACTGACAAGAAGCCTTGTCCGAAGCTTAGCATTGCCTGTCTCCCAGTTAGAGTGGGGAAACACACTGAACTGCCAAACTTGCTTTGTTGTGGATGATTCTATTAACCTGAAACCCAGATCACTGTTTCTGAAGTACTGCAAGAGTAAAAACCATTTTTGCTTAGGATAACCAGTTTTGTTTTCACTGACCTAAGCTCAGTAAAATGAGAAAATTGAGAGTTTGTGTCATCCTAGATAACACCAAGTAGTTTCATCTAGGGTGGAACTTGAGGGTTAAATCTATCTTTAATTTAACTGCAAACTCTTACCCCACAGTCAAACAGTTCGTTATTTAGCTCCACCGAACAGGAAGCACTCAGACACACACATGGCAAAATGTCATGACATGAGTGTCCCAAATGCCTTTTGCATATGCCCCAAGCTCAGGCTGTCCATCAAGCTGAAGGTCTGGGTGAATGATTTACTCAGAATAGAGATAAACGACGGATTTCAGATGAGCTTATTGAAATGTCTCTTGGTCCAAGCGAATATCCAAAACCTCAGTGCACTTTCTTTGAACAGGTGTTGCTATCTGAAGAATTTCTAGTAAGGTGCATAACAAAGTTTAACCAACTACAGCAAGCAGACATGCTAAAACATGTTAGTAGTGTTTATATGAAGTGTTTATATTTCTGTATAAAAAAAAATCTATAAAAAAAACCAAGATAAAAAATTGCCAAATATAATCCTGATAATGCTCTTCTTTCTGGAGTAATTACAGATAAAATGTGTTTCTTGTTATGAATTGAGGACTTTTTCTATTGTGCATTACAGTTTTTTAAGTTTGCCCAACGAATGTTTAACTCTCAGTCATTTCCACAGAAGTTGTGTGGATTGTTTCCTGGTTTTGGCAGGAAATTAAGTCCTTGCTATCATATTCATCATAAAGAAAAAAATATCAGCCTCAAAAATATAGACACATTTCCAAATCCCTGTTGAATATCATGGTTTGGTTTTGGTTTTTTTTTCTAAGAATTAAATGCTTTCTAGGACAAAGATAATTGAAAAATTCAAAGATAGGAGTCTAGGTATCCCCAAATCCTAGTGGTTTTACTCCTGCTTTTTTTCCCATTCCCTTTATTTTGTATGAATATCTCTCCAGGA
This sequence comes from Heliornis fulica, assembly GCA_013399135.1. Classification (NCBI taxonomy): domain Eukaryota; kingdom Metazoa; phylum Chordata; class Aves; order Gruiformes; family Heliornithidae; genus Heliornis; species Heliornis fulica. The sequence goes on from VXBZ01008132.1 coordinate 44,858, forward strand.
CACACTCTTTTTTTTTTTTTTTTCAGTGTCTTTGCATAAAAATACTTGGTAATAAGCAAAAAAAAAAATAAAAAAAATTGTAAGTTACTCTTTTTCACAAAGCACCACCACTTCCCACAGGAAAAAAAAAACCCAAAAACCAACAAACCAGACCACAAATTCTGGCCCTAACTTATATAACTTACACTTAGAATTGAAAGTTTAGTTTGGATAACAGCATAGATCTTTCAACATTTATTCCAAACAGATAATTTCTTTTTGCTGTTCCTGCAAGTCTGCATATTTCTGGGTCAGGCAAGTCCTGAGGACTAATGTGACTGCTACATACACTGCCCGTCACCCTGTTTGCAGCTGAAAGAAGGTGTCTTTTTCATTCCCTCATTTCTTCAGTACTCTGGGCCCTAGTCTCTTGCTGGAGTGGACACATACCAATGGAAATAAATATACAAAGGAATAATATTGGCAGAAGTTAGAAGTCATTGTCTTGCCATCTGGTGTGTCTTTCTGTCTTCAGGCTGCTCCCAGTTGCTAATGTGTCTGTACCTGGCTCACACTCTCTGGGAGGGACCTGCAGTTCCTTTGCCTTGACCTTTCATCAGCAGTACCCTTAAAGACTCCACTGGTGGCCTTGTGTTGATGTTAAGGAGACATCCCTGTCACCTTGACCTTGTGGTGGCTGTTGTATAAGTTCAGTCCTACAGAGAGGAGCAGTCCATGACTGACCTCATCCAGAGGAATGTCCAGCTTTGTGTGCAGACTGGTGAATGACCCAAAACTTGTGGTCAAGCTAAGGGGAATCAATGCAATTGCTTACCTCATCTGTAGCATGGGCCTGTCCAGCTCAGTGGAAGTTTCTAATTAATGCCAAATAATAGGTAACAGTCTGCTATGCTAAGGTATGATACTGTCTGGATCTAATGTCCGGAAGATCTCTTTTAAAAAAAAATTAATATTGTTGACAGAAAACTTCAGATTATTGATATGAAATATATCTTTGTTTTCTGATTTACAGCATGTACTCCTGAAGCTTAAAAGCACAACTAAGCAGACACATTGAAAAACAAATTTTGCTAAAACAATTAAGCAACACACAGATGGCTTATAAGTTCCTGTGTCAGATAGCTTTATAAATGAACGTGTGATAATTGTTTATGTTTCATTTAAAAAACAAAACAAAACAAATAAAAAACCCAGAAAAGAGTATTTGTTTTAGGCAAATATGAGAAATCATCAACCAAGTTTATTAAGAAATTTAACAGCCAAAAAATCTGTCTAGCCCAGATGCTCAGTAGCAGCTGTAACCTTGTGAAAATTGACCTATAACATAGCCACAGGGTTCTTGATTCTGAGAAGAATCTTCTCTTTAGGAAAATTGATTTGCTTTGCAAGCCTTGACCCCTCACTATTTTTCATCCTACATCAACCCCTGGGGCCAACTGACCTCACTGCAAGAAGTCACACGTATGAGACACCCTCCTTCAAATGAGTGGAAAGCTTTCCATGTAGGGTTTGTTGGGCCAAGGTTCATAGCAACAAATCCTTCCTTGTTCTGCTGCAAGATTAAGTCAAGATGACTGACATAATTGGCCAAATAGTTTTCTAACTGGCTTTTTACTTTGGAGATGACCTCAGTTTCTCCCATTTGTCTGCTGATTACAGGTCAATAATACTGTCAAGGAGAGATAAAATAATTTTGTCACTTAGAAATATTGTAATGGGAAAAAACGCCTGGCTTGTCATATCACTAAATTTGAAAAGATAATTGAGCTGTCAATTTAAATATCAAATGAATGCCTCCATGCAAGCAGTGTTAATAAAAGCCAAGTGGCAGGTAGAGATGAGCTCTGCTTTTAGGTACAGGGGGGCTGAATTTTGGTGTCTGAGATTCCAGTAGATGGGATAATTCTCTAAACTTGCTGTGAATTAATCTGAGCTTCTTATGTCTTCGAGATTGCACTAGGTGCATTTATTTTTTGAATATTCTTTCATTTAATCCTTGAAGCAGACACAAGTGGGAGATGATCTTTCTAGAGAATGTAATTTAAGTCTATCAGCTTCTGCACCTATTAGAAGATGTGGAAACATGAAAAATAATTTATTGCCAAGCCATTTTTACTGCTTTCTAATGAATATTCCTTTCAAAGGTTACTTGCTTGTTTGGGTGTCATCAAGACAGAGACCAGCTTTTATTCCTTGCTGCTGACTATGATGTTCTTATAATCCAAATCTTGCTCCCATTCCTATAGCAGTAATTATTATTAATGGACTAAAGTTGTTGACTGCATCATTGAAGGCTTGAGGGAAAATGTTTGCACTGGGTTTCATTTACTATTTGCTATATGTACTCTGCTGGCTGTATTTTCCAGCCTTTTGCATTTATTAACTGAGTTCTGTGATGTACTTGGCCCTTCTTTCTGCTTTTGAATTGCCCTCAGTTCTCTCTGGCAGGCCCTGAGTGTTACACTGGTATAAATGAGAAGCAATGAACTCGACTGAGGACATGCAACTGCCCAGTGATCACACAGGCAGCACTCAGCTCTTTTTGGATTCAAATGTTCAGTCTCAACTGGGAAGATGCACTGTTAGCATCAACCACAATCAATATTATCCCAAAACAGGAGCTGTAGAGTGAGAACCAGACTTGCATATTTCAAGATTTTTGTGGCTGGCTCCCAAAGTTTCATAAACAGAAGTTCAGGGTTGGCCACAGGGGTAGTGACATGGTCTAGGAATGAGAAGCCAATGTGTTTGTCTGTGTGCAGCATAAGGAGAAGAATAAATTCACATCATGGGACAGCCAACATTTATAAAGCCAGCAACCAAGCCATGGCTCAGATGAATGAGTTATAGCCCATCTGAAGAACAACATCATTGTGTGGATGCATGAATGAAAAGGCTTTTTTTCCTTTGTGGAAAGAGAAAAAGCGTACATCGGGATCTACAACCATGAAAGAGAAGATGAAGTCTGCAGCATTTATTTAGGGCTGATGATATAGATATGAGTAAACCTTATTAATTTCCACAGTACGATATGACTGCAACCCAGAAGTATTCCTGAGCACCCAATAATCAAAAGCAAGTTCCCAGGAGTGTTTACATTTGTGAAAATAATCCAATTGGATATTTTCACTATAAATGTATCTTCTTCACTTTTATGTTCACCTTTCAATATGGGGACAGATTTTAATCAGGGGTTTTACAGCTCTTTACACAGAGGTTTTTGTATCAGCTCATGGATTCTGTTACACAAAGTTTTCTTTGTACATGGAAAGGCTGGAGAACTTGCTCCGTGTGAGCTGTAGAGTTTATAAAACCTGCAAGTACTAAACTCTGTTGGTTTCCCTTATGAACATACATGTGAGCCTGGAAATCTATGATTCTGGCTTGAAACAGAACTCACAGATACAGAAAGTCATCTTGAAACAGGAATGCTCCAACCAGTGCTCGCGTAACTTAGTGGTAAATGCCAGGCATTCAGAAGTTTTAAATCAGCCTTCAAAACCTTGGAATTATCCTTAAAGTCATGTTCCAGTAAATAAGTAAATAAATAAACTTTTGGGTTTTTTGATTACTTTGTCTCTGAGCCATTTGCAACCACACTTTCAAATTCTTCTCATCAATGAAGAAATCTAGAAACATTTAAAAATAATAGGTGACTCAAGGAGCTGAGACTTGAAAGACCTGTGACATGCCAAGCCTTGTGACTCATTCAGATTTGCTTACAATAGGTACTCAGTGTGCAGGACAGAGAAAAGCAGATCCTGGCCCGCTCAGTCCTGCAAGCAACTGTCTCTTCCTCTCCAGAAGTAACAGCTTATTGAAATGAGAGAACCTGCACCCCGACTTACTGAGAAGCTTTTGGGCCCCAAACTGTTACTGTTGTAACAAGTGAAACTGCACCAGCTTTTCAGTATCTCCGAAAGGAAAGCAGAGTTGAAATCTTCTGTAGGGGCTTAGCTGAGGAGAATGATTAAAGCACTTCACCAGGCTGAAAAAACTTTGTTTATCCGTTGGTTCTTCTCAGTGAAGGTCACCTGTGTGTTTTTTCACCCTTCTGTTTATCTGTATATAAAAACTGGGGACTGTGTGTGGATGGGTACTTTATTCCCTGTTCCCTGGCTGTGCAGATGAGAAGGGCAACTCTCCAGCCCTGCTTTTGTAAAATGTGTGGATGTGTTGGTGTGTGCACACACACTTGCTTTGCCCTACATCCTTAAACCTTTGCACAGCTTCGCATCTGGACACTTGCCTGTGCATTTAAACACTCTTCTGCCTGTTTTTAAATAGAGATATTTCTGTAAACAGGTCTGCATACTTTGTCCCTCAAAGAGGAAAAGATGGTGGGAAATTGTTCTAGCCAAAGGAATGGTCTGGTCTGGCAGCTAACTGCTCATGTCATTTTGTTTTGTAAAAAGGGGGATATGAGAAGAGAGGGCTGGTGAAGCCAGTCACGGCAGCGCCATGTGGGAGCTGGGTCAGGCTGGTGTTAAGGGGGCCATGCTTCTGGGGCTGACAGCTGCTGGGGGTGGGGGGTGGGGAGAGGGAGATGTGCTGTGCCAGGGGTGTGGACCAGAGCAGTGCTGGATTTCAGGGGGCCCTGAGCTGGGAAGCAAGGAGCACAAGGAGCAGCCCCACCAAGGGATGGGCTGTCCTGGATATGGGCCATCTCACAGCTCTTGAATAAAGGCAGTGGGACTTTGTACTCCAGTGTTGTCATCAGCCCTGTCTTTCTACCTCATCCCTCCTCAGGACCCTGCCAGGACAAAAAATGACAACTTTGATGGTGGCTGGTGACAGTGGGGTTAGGCTGTAGCCTGCCCTTGTTTCCACAGTAGTGTATGCACAACATGGCTGCTCACTAATTACCTCTGTGCAGGCACAGGACCGACAGTAGTCATGGTGATTTTCCTCACCAAAACCTAGCCCTTACTGCTGGTCCTTGTGTGACCTTCCTCCCAGTCTGACTGCCTTTTCAACCTTTCCAGACTATTTGAATTTTTTCAGTGTTTGAAGCTATCAGTTACCATCCAAATGTCCAGGTGAAGGTGTTTTCCAAGGAGGTTGTTCTGCATAAAGTTTTGGAAATTTTGACAGTTTATGTGGCTTGCTCAGCAAGGGCTCCCAGAAACCCCTGCTAGTAAAAGAATGACCAAAATAAGAATGCTTAATTATTTTAATAAATAAATATATATTTATACATGCCACTTCCACAGGTTGTATATTTCCAAGTCATCTTCAGACTTTTCTGATTTCAATATGGTTTGTGAGTAGTCAACACAAGTGGAAGTTTGGCCTCATCGTAGGTGGTAACCTGTTTTCAAACTCTTGGTCCCATCTCATGGGTTCTCTTATGTCACAGCTGCATTACCATAGAAGAGAAGCCTTTTACCAAGCAAACTGCAAGGAAAATTAATTAAAGCTAAATTAAGTCACCCCCTCTTTTTTCCTTCAAGTCCACTCACATCTTAAAGCTGCACAGTGAAGTAATTAAATGTTATAGGAGTTGCAGCTTCTTAAATGAAGATTTATCATATTAAATACAGAAGGGATAATCATTAATAAGGTATTAGCTTAGTCTTGAAAGAGTCATGGGAACCAACAACCCCTAAATAATTAACTTCGTCCTAATACTGATATATTTTGTAGCTGTGGACAAGTGATTTACCTTCTATGCCTTAATTTCCTCCTCTGTATTATGAATATTGCATATTCAGTGTTGCAATGATGGAGCCACATTTTCTTGCCTGCTGGAAGACAACAGGTCACCGAGTCTTGAGAAAAGGGAAATAATGGTCTCAGAAGTAATAAGAAAGATTAGTCTTCTATTGTCAATTGCCTTCCTTGTGTGGGAAGCTCTTCTGTCACACCTTCTTCTCAATGTTATTTATTTTCCATATGTGATCATAACCTAGTCTCTCTGAGGCTGAACTCACTTCATTTAACTCTAACCAACTGAAAACAAACTCTCCATCATATACAGGTCTTCCAGGCTTTCTTTAGTCAAAGGAAAGAAATAGACTGCTAGATGACCAAAGACAAGTACCTAATCTGAGATTCTATTTGGGAGTTTTCTTGAAGCTTCCAAGCACTAAGCAAAATATGATCCTTTGTTAAAAATGCCACTATGGTATCAGGGGTCCCCTGGCTGCTTTGTTATGATAAAAGAGCACTAACTTTTCCTCCCAAAAGGTCACTAAGAGCTCTCACTGTTTTGAGGCAGTGTAGAGTGTATTTATATTTCAGCACAGGGGTGAGTTCCTTTCACCACAAAATTCAAGTCAAAGTCAAGAATTGCTCACATGCCCTCACACACAAAAACCACGTTCAAAATAGACACTGGATATATAAATAGCAAGCACATTTTCCTTTCTAGTTGTCAAAATAAAGGAGGACTCAGAGAAAGACTGAAGAAGTTGGTTGATACTTACAACCATGCATCTCCAAATCAGCAAATACCATAAATAACAGGACTGGAAAACAGTTAAAACTCCCACCACCTGACAGCTGCTTGGCAGCTTTTGAGAGCTGAGTCATCAGGCCTTGACCCAATTTCTAGCAGACAGGTGCCTGACCACAGAAACCACCATCACAGGTGTCACTTTAGCAGAGGAACTGCTAACTGATTGGGTAGCAATCAAAAAGGTCATGAGGCTGAACTCTTCTACCAAGAACTTATCCTGGGCTATTTTACCTATGATTTTTCATGGCACTGTGGCCATAGCATGGCTTTTTTTACCTGACATTAAACCTGTCTAGTTCCATTTTCACTGAATCTTTGCTATGTAGGAAAACTTGTAACTAGAGAGAGCCTGTAAGTCTCAGGATATAGTCCTCTCTATGGCCTATAAAAAGAGGTTACTTAGAGCTTTGGGACCAGATATTAGCCAGTGTGGTGGCACTGCTCTGAATCAAAGAGTGTTCCTCAGTAGGATCTGTATCTTTGCCTGGGTATTGGCAATTAAATGGCATTTACTCATAACCCCTCTGAAGGCTTTGGTTTATGAAAAGCTGTTGATTATCACATATACCTCTTCTTATAGATGGTCCAGAATCAATTGCTGTCCAATTCAGCATAGTCCCACTGAAGTCAGTAGCCCTAGTGAATCCACAAGTGTGACCCCATAGTTTTAATACATGGTAGGATGCTGGCACTGCTCTCTGAGCTGCTTGGGACTTCATACGTGATTTGTACATAAACCACCTTTTCAAAGACAGGCTTTCTAATAAAACAGCCACTGTTGACATAAATAATCCCACATCTCTAATTTGCATAACCTCTAGGAAGCTGGATAGCAGAGGAAATAAGCAATAATAGCAGTGTAAATGGCCTTAAGTGAAAGCGTATCAATTACAATGTACCAGTTCGGTCTATGAAGCTCAGTTTATGCTGGTGGAAAAAATAAGGGGTGACATTATGTCTTCATAAAAGTTTGACCTCGAGTGCTTTGGAAGACAGAAGAGACTGCACTGCATTCAAAGCAGAACAGACTTTCTGTGGACTATAATTCTTTAGGGGACTTTGCTAGGGTTTGCATACATTTGCTTTTGCTTATGAAATGGGAGAGGAAGGGAACACCTAATAAATGAATGTGTGTAGCTCGGCAGCTGGTCCAGTTCCCAATATATATTTTGCTTGATAAACAGCTAATCCCCAAGTATAGTGTGGTTTGCATTCCTCCAAATTTACCATTAATCGTGGAAAAAACCAAGTTGTTCTTGCCCTGTGTGAGTGCCTATGAACAGCTCCTTTGATAAGAGTGTTTTTATGTGCCTGGAGGGATTTAGCTTTTTGGACCTCTGTCCTATAAGTAACAGGCAGGCCTTCCTTTGCATGTGAGCCTGCTTTCATTGCTGGTTTCAAGCCACAGTGAATTAGCAGGGGTGTTTGAAATAAGAAGTTGGTCCACGCTCATGTCCCCCCATGATATGTGTGCTGCTTCATGGCAATTGTAGCATGGCACAGTATTATAATTATGCATTGTCAGCAGTCAGAGAGGAGACAAGGGGAAAGTTCTAATTGGAAGAAGGACAAAATTAAATGATGGCTTTTAAGTGGTAAAACATTTAGTCACACAATTATGTGTGACTAGAACAAAGCAATAAATTATCTACTGTCTTACCTTTTGCTGCCCAAACAGTGGGAAGAAGAGACAACCATAGGTCTTTTCCCCAAGTAAGAGATGAATTGTCTTTACAAGAGGTGGATATTGGACATAGCTATAAATTATACTGGTTTGGGGTTTTTTTTCTTGGTAAGAGCAGTCAACAGCACACACCTGCATTCTGTATCAGACAATTTTCATAGTCTGGACTGTGAGCCAAGCTCACTTACTTCAGCTACCTGGTCTGGCCTTGCGCACAGCAAAGACAAAACCCTGGCTATATGGGGGAGGCCCAGTAACTTTCATCTGACATAGTAACTCATGCTTTTTACAAATTAGTTCTGTTTTGAAATGGGCAAATCATCACACTCTCAACTGCGCTCTTTATTAAAAAAAAAAAAAGACATTAAACCATTTTCTGTTTTGAATTATTCTAATCTCAGCTTTCCATCTATGATAGTTATCCTCTACTGAAATAAAACAGTTGTCAACCAAGAGATAATTTTATTTTCTTTCAGTATCTGCAGTCTTTAATTTCCTTAATGTTAAATATTGCAGTTTAGTGGGTAACTTTAAACATTCAACTGCAATAGGCACTTGTAAACCCAAAGAAAGGATTCTAAGAACTTTAGTAGAAAATAGTCAAGATTAAAGGGTCATAAATATAATCAGATTTTGTTTTAAAGACACACTATCAGTGTGAGAAAATAGGCATACTTATTGCCCGACCTTTAAATGCATTAATCAACTTTTATGCAAGGAATTGGGCAAGGTGGCATCTCAGAAAAAGAGGGCTCACAGCATGTCTCCAGCGAACAGTTGTCTCTCTCCATGGCCTTGCACACAGATGCAGACACGTACACTTGCATGGGCTATTCAGTTTATGAGCCACAGAGATGAGAGAAAACAGCCGCAGCTCCCCAGCTCCATTCCTACAAGCAAGGAGCAGGACAAGAGCTATATCAAGTGAAGGACTGGCATGACTTTCTCTCTCCTTGGGGAGCATGTGAAGCAAATATGATACTGGAATAATCTGATGTCCAAGAGCCAAAGCAATTCCTGAGCAGTATGAATACAAGCTAGCCTCCTCATATGGTCATTCTTCAATGGCACTAGAGACCTTGGCTGCAAATAGACTGTTGACATAGGAACTCATGTTTGATGATTTTCATCTTTTAGAATAAAGGCAGATGTTAAAAAAAAACAAAACAGTAGAAGGCAAGTGAAGAGACAGTAAACAGCAAAATGTCAGAGTTAATGGAACATTCAATATTTCTCCATTGTTCATTTATATATATATATATAAATATTTCAATATTTATTTATTTCTGATTTTTTGTAAGGAAATCAACACTAACTTGATGCTTACTACATTCACAGATACCATCTGCGTAGCTTTCCTTACTTCTAAATTTTTCTTAATATATTTTAATTAATTTAATTTTATAGGAGGTTGTAGAGGGTATTTGGTTCAGTGGCATGTGGACAGACCTGAAAAGATACTATTTTTGTGAAGACAGATTTAATCTTTCTAAAGAAGAAACACAAATAAAATGGATTTTCCAATGCATAGATTCATGTGCTGACTGTATTTTTTTTTTTTTGTCATTGTAAGTGCAAGAACAATAAAAGTATTCAGAACCTCACATTGTGATTTTGAAGAATTTTCCAAATAAGAACTTGGTTACAAAGGGACAAAAGTTCTCCCAGGCCTCTGACGAAAGAGCCACAGTGGGATACCCACCTCTCTGCCCATGTCCTGGATCTTACCCATTGAACTGTGGAAACTTCCCTTTGTTACAGTGTTACCTAAGGTGCTGGACTGGAGGAATACTTTTTTCCTGAATTAATTGGTGGTATAATCAGCAATGCCTGATAATATGCATTGCCTGTAGTGTTTACTACTTCGAAGAGCGTAAACCTCCACCCATGATAAGGATAAGAGAACTGCCAAACTGCATGCTCCTTTGCTGCATCACATAGCAACTTAATTACGCCTTTATAATAGCAATTTAACTAACAGAGCTGTGTCCTTTGCCACAAGAGCTAAATGGTAGGCATAAGAGAAAAAAATTTTGAAAGAAAATTCTCAACCAAGATGAAAGGACACTTTATATACAACAAGAAGTTGTGAGCTAATCCCTGGTCTCAGTTTCTTTATTTTGGGCAGTATTCTCTGGCTTTTTTTGGAATGGAGCTGACCAGAGTATATATTAGTTCCTGGGTATCTTGGAAGAAAATTAAGTCAATCTCAGAAGAATCCATTTCCTCTGGATTAATTCCTGGAGCCTGGTAGCCCCCTGTCAGACAGTTCCAGGCTGGAACTGTCATTTAACTTTCTCTTTAATTTTAGAAATTGATGGAATTTGGGAGTTGGAGAAAACCAAATCTTTCCTTTCATGTCCAACAGGACATCCAAGCATAGAGGTGAACAGGTTTGGATACTTAACAGCCTACTGAAGATTGTTCAGGTTTTGTTTGTGCTACTGAAATGCGTAGGAAATGAAAACAAATTCCCACTGCTCAAAAACCCAAAAAACCTGTCCATGACATAACAAGAATGACAAATCATAGCATGGAAAAGGGACTGGAAAATGTACCTTTAGTGCCAGTCTCAAATTTGCTGTCAGTGAGCAACTTTCAAAAAGTCATAAAGTACCAGTACTTGTATCTCAGTCTTCCTCAAGAGAGAGAGACGGTAGCACTTTCAGCAGTATAGAGATGTCCTTGGGATGAAGGCCCCAAGTCATTGTAGTCTATTGACATACCCCTCTTTCCAAACATATCTAAAAAGATTTGGATGTGGATTTGTTGGTGTGAGTAAAACACTTTTTACGTGACTTTATCAAAGCAGTGTGTGTGTGTGTGTCCATATTTTTCCACATGTGCACATTGAATTATACATATTTATTTGTTAAACACATAAAACATTATGTGTTTTCTCACATATTTAGGCATACAGGTATATTATATTTGTTTGTATACATTGTACCCATGTGAACATCTTCAGTACTCCTTTCTTTCTAAATACTGTTCCTCCTAAAGATGTCAACAGAGATGGGACATCTAGAAGAAAAATTAAATGAGGGCATACTAATTAGAAGAAAAAACCCCAACAAACAGGACATGTTCTGACCAGAGTTTAAATCCAGACTGTAGTTATATGGATTTGAGTGCTAAATTAGTCCCCATATTTCTGAACAGAAGCAGAACGAAAGCTGATCAAAGGAAAAAACTATAAAATGACTGCTTTGGAATGAATTTAATTTCAGCATTGGGGAAAAAATATAGGTTTAAATTAGCAGAATTTATAGAAGCTTGTCTGCATTTCACTTTAAAAGGAAATAGATAATAAGTATATTAGAAGCAGTCCCATAGTGTATCACTTAAGTAGATACCTGCAGCCAGGTGCTCCTGCAAATTCTGAGGCTTAGTGTCTATGATCAATATTCAGATTACTTACTGTGCACACAGTACATATTAAACTGTGGGACTCATTGTCACAGTGTGTAGGAGGAAACAAACAGTCTCCAGAAAAGAATTATACACCCATATGGTGAAGTGGTCTTAAACTTAGTGGACTGGATTGTCCCCAATTGAGGTGCTCTAAACTCTCACTGATAGAAAATTGCTTTCTTAAAAGGATGTCAATGTACATTCAGAGTCAAAGTGCTTCTAGGTATGTAGTCCTTTTTGAGTGTAGTCCAGGTAGCTTTTGCATTTGCACCTTTTTTGTCTCATTGATAAATCAAGTGGTTCTTTGGTATATTTTACCCTTGGCCCTGTATAGCTCTTGGATGCTAGGATCTCCCATATTTACATCTTGTGTCCTACAAATGTCTAAAGTCATGATCAATGTTTCATAAATAAATAACTGTGATTGGAAGGAAAAAACAAACCAAAAGGTGTCTAAATTTAGGCTTCTAAACCTGAATGTTGGCACCCAAATAACTGGCCAGCTTTCCAAAAGCCAAGCCCCTGGAAATTTCCAGTAATCACAGTTGCCATACCAACGGCTGTCAGCACTCTTGCAAAAGCAGGTCATGTACTTAGGTGCCAAAATGTAGCAAGTGGGGTCTAATTTCAAGCTTTTTTTTTTTTCCTAAGAAGATTTGGCCAAGAACACTAATGATAATTGAGAACAGTTTCACCTCTGCTGCCAGTCTCCAGCTTCTCCAGCTGGAGTCACAAGATTGCCATATTCTTGCAAAGGGAAAGATATTTTTTGGGAGGTTAAGCATGAGATGTTAGCATTTATTGCCTGGTTCTACCCTGGGGTGCAGGCTTTCAGCTAATGCAGAGATACCCCACAAACTGATTTTGGGGCAAACAGCCAAAAAAGTTCAGGGCTCAACATAAGATTAATTTCGCAGTCTAGAAGCAGGGCATGGCTTGGATGTTTAGTTTGTTGTGTTGTATTGAGCATGATGGACTTGCCATGAGGGTTGGCACATGAACAGGTGACCACACCCACCTTCATCCAGTCTTGGCCACTTCCCATTTGTAATCCTTCTAGTCTTGTTGCGATCCTATGCAGCCCTGCTGCTAACTTCCAGTCCCTCCTGCTGCAAGAGGCAATCTTATGAAGGTGAGGATGGGTGATCACGATTTTGGGCCCCCCATTGCTCAGGGGCTTTGACCACAGCCCCTGGTGTCCCCTCTGCCTCTAAATACCTGCCTGACCTCAGGCAAGTCGCTTAAACTCTCCATCTTGAGGCAGCATAAAAGCAGTACTACTTCCTTCTCCCTTCATTTTGCTGTCTTTGTCAACTCAGGTGTAAGCTCCTAAGGGCAAGGTTTGTCTCCTCTTCTCAGCATGCTCAATGTCTGTCAAAACAGCACCTTGATCTCAGCTGGGGCCTCGAGGCATGACTGCAGTACTGTTATTATCGTTAATAATAATAATAACGAATGCAATCAGATCAAAGACAGTGACTGCATGAGTCATTTTTGGGGTAGAGTTAGTCATTCCAAAGAGCTATAGGTATATGTAAACTTTAGCAACTGCCAAGGTTTCTCCTTTTTCCCAGCATCTAAAACTTCACCCTTGGGAGTATGGGTGAGCAATACAATCTGAAAGGTCTCAGCACTGCCAGTGTTTCCATGTGGATAGGCATTTGTGCTCACATGCCAACAGTTGCAAGGTTAATGGTGTTACTTCGCTCTCTATAATTCAGCTACATAAATACCTTGTGTGGGTTTTCTGAATCATAGGTGAAACTCCTTCCCGTGTCGAGCCTTCACTGAATGGAATTCAATATCTGTTGGTGCCTTCAGTTGCAACAGGGCCTGTGTGAAAACCAGAGAAGAGCACTAGATGGCAAAAAAATATTTCTCTTTTTAAATGTTTAATTTTGTTCAGTTGTTTAGCGTGGGTTTTTTTCACTGATCTTTCATCTATTGAATATGAAGTTGTCTTGAAAAGGAAAAAAATATTAAAAGAACGAATTACTTATTAGAAGCATTAAAGTGAGATTTTTCACCCAAAAGAAAAGCCCTGCAGCCAAACAATAGGATTATACAGGTGCAAAATAAGACACAAGAGGGAGCTCACATAATAAATAATAGCAATAAATAACATTTTGAAAACAGTAAAAACCTATGAGGTAAAGGAAATTAATAATTGGTGCAGTTCCTATTTGCCGTTCCTGTTCTCATTATCATAGGCTATGAGAACATACTCACAGGTGGGGATGTCATTGCCCTAGGCTTTGCTCACAGAACACAGCCTGGTCACAAGATCTTCTTGTCTGGGGTAGCATAGAAGAGGTAGATCAAACCAGGGCACTGCGGGGAGACCTTGTTCTGCCAGATAGAAAGTGACCAGAGTTTACAGCAGTTCCAGGAATTAATGGCAAGTATTCAATGTGCTTTGTCTTTTTAAAAAGTCAAACCATCTCAATTAATAAATTTCTTGTGAAAATGATATTAGCTTATGTTACTTGTCAGTAACTACAGTGGCTATGATCTGTTGGCAGAGATCCACCCACCCTACAGCTGAACATGTTTCTACAATTCTGGATGCTGGATCTTCCATCTTTCTGAGGTTGCAATTGCATGTCCCAGAACGCATACGTCTTAGCCCCTCTCTAATAAACTGGCAGTAGAGTAGTTGGAGGGCTGTCCTATAAAGCAAGGCCTCCATATTACAACAGCTCTGGACATGCATTGTAATTGCCATCTGGAAGGGTGTTAGTCATTAGTTTGGTGGGGAGGAAGCCTCAGACAGATCTAGAAGATGGCCATAAGCTTCTGATATTCAAGCAAGTGTACCTTGGATATAGTTGTCCAAGGGGGTTGGAAAGGCCCTAGTCACTGTGCTGGTGTTGGTGGCTATCACAGTTATCTCAGACATCTCCCTCCAGAAGTGCCAAGGACAGAGATGTGTATTTCTGTAAAATCTATTAGTAGAGATCCACAATTAATAGAATTGCAAGGAATCTACCTTCCTTCATAGTCCAGGACCCCTTGGATCTTCAACATCAGTACAGCAGCCACAAGTCTTAGAAAACCATTGTATACCCTTCAGCCATGGAGAGAACCAATTCCTACACGGTGACATCTGAGTCCATGACATGAATGTATCCACCCACATCAGCAGTGGGACCATTTTTTTCCACTGGTCCTGTAGTACAAATGAGATTTTCCAATCAATAGTGCCCCACTCATGGGGAATTCAGGAATGCGTTCAGTTCCTGACAGATGTTTGTCAAATGACCCATTGAGTAGCTCAAGACCAACTGGTGCTACTTAGGACATTGTATTAGCCATATGACCAAGGGCTGTTGTTGACTTTACAGTGTGGTATCCCTCAAAGGCCATCCAGATATTTGCATCAGTAGCTCCGTAGACCAGAGAGAACCTAAGATGAATGTGCAGGATCTGACAATGGAGTGTTGTCCTCAAGGTGTAGCTTTCTGGAAGGGACACTGTCATCGTAAGCATCTTACAGCTACACAGACTTGCTATGTACACTAGAAAAGAGTACAATAGCTTCAGCAATTGAAATAATTGTTTTGTGCAAGCAAATCTCGGAGATCCTTCTTCACTATAAGACTCCAACATACAAGATTCAGTCTGTAACACCACCTTTGTGCTGGATACCCTGGAACTCAACACTGGGAATTACTCTTTCCACTCCTTTGAGCAAAGTGGATGAATTCTTCAGCAGAGAGGCTATTTTACAGCCAGATTCCACAGCTGTGGACTTGCAGATAGCCAGGCCCTGGATCCTGGGCTGGCAGAGACCATTCTCACACTGTGCTTGATACATCTGGTCTTTGGGGAGGAGGGAGTACATACCCCAGCATGGCACCCTGGCCAGCTGGCTTGGGAGAAGTAATGCTGGCTTTGACTGTGCAAGCAGGTGCTTGCTTCCCCTACCCATCAGATGTGGAGAGTGAAAGGACAGCTGTAAATGGAACAAAGTTTAAAAAATTGGAGAAAGGGAGATTTTTAAAATGAAAAAAAACCCTAAGTTGCCTGCCTCACATTGGAAACCTGTCATGTTTTCAATCTAAATTAAAATTGTGATAGTATTCCATAGTAAAACCATTGCCTACTACCAGAGCCACACATTTTTGAGAAGTGAGAATGAGCCATATGTCTTCCATAAAAACATACTGATACAGTTCAGCCTGTTCTTTATGCTTTCTTGTAAATCCTTTTTTTTTTTTTCTGTTTTACAGAACTTGGTTAAAAAGAGCAATGTTTTGTTTGCCAGAAAGTATTTACAGTACTGTATTATCCTTCATCTCTACCACTTTTCATTTGTTATCATTGACACATGGTAAAATAGTTTTAATTATCTCCAGGCTCAAGTACAAGGAGTTTTTATAATTCAGTTGCATCTATTTAATTTCCAGTATCTAAGCTACCATAATGAAAATGTTACTCAAGGTTTCTTCTTCAACTCCCCCCCCTTTAGATCATAATAGAGACAGCTCACTTGAGCAAATAATTCCTTTGAAATGTTAATCCTCCTCAGATGTGTTTTTTGTTAGATCAGCTGCACTGTTCAAATACTTTCTATTTTCCCATTAGTTTGAATGCAGAATAGCACTTATTAGCCATATGGACACAAAGTAGCTCGTTGATGAAGACAACTGAATTAAAGCCTCATGTGAAACAATGAATTAACTGTGATATAGGGTGTAATAACCACAGTTACATAATACCGGGTTGTTTCTCCCCTTCTTATCCAACTGCTTCTTAAAAGAAACAGAAAATACATTCTAGACATTGCCCCTCCGTGCAAGCTAAAATCCATACAAAAGCATAGAAAATAAGGTGAATGTAAAAACCTCCAGCAAAGGAGCTTATTGAAAATTTATTTTTTTTAATATATTGTTTTACATCAGTCTTTATGAAACCCCAAACAGCTAAACCTTTCCATCAGAAATGCATGTGAGCTGCAATTGCAGCTCTTCACTGCAGAGCTGCAATTGCTCCCTGGCTTGGGACCCTGGCTTGACTCAGGTGTGATCAGCTGCAGCATGAGATCGAAAGATTGGTGCTGTTCCTCCCTCCTTCGCTCCTTCCCTCCCCATGTACCAAGCCTGGCAGACTGCTACGTTTCAACAAAGCGAGCAGCTCTGAGATTGTTTCTGAATGAATTGTGGGGGAATGTGTATGGTTTTGCTGGGGTGTGGAAAGAATTTTAGGTGGGTCACCAGCATTCAAATATTACATTACTTGTTCGGGTTGTGTAAGGTTAGCAGCCAAGGAAGTGGGTCTGGGACTCTAACCCAAACCTCTGTGTAAATCAGTTAGCAGAGGAGATAAACTCTGCTAGATTCAGATGGGAAGAACATATCTTGGAGGACACTGATAATACCAGGTAGGGACCTCAGCTTGTGTGGAGAGCAGGCATCCTTATCTGTCAGTAGACTTCAATAAATATAGATTGGGTTAGAAACTCTGCCTGTAATTTCAAAATGGGAACAATCTGAGGCCTTGGAGAATTTTGAGTTCTGGTCTCCACTTCCATGGAAGCTCAGCCATTCTGAAAAGATGTCTCTCCTTATTGTTCCTTGTTTTAAACGTTTTGGGCAAGTCTGAACATGAATGTACAACAACTCAGCAGTAAGAGACAGGGTTCATGAAGCATCAGTTTACATGTGCAGCTTCCAGAGGGACAGGAAATTGATATTATTTAACCAGGAACAATAGATCAGTTGCAGCCAGTTGCTACTGAGTCGGTATTTCCATGGCTGGCATGGATGGGGGCTCCAGTCTGCTCACATCCTCAGCTACTGCACCCCTACCTGCTGCCTCCACTGCCTCTGGCACTTGGTGATGCCTCTAACAGCAATCAGATTTCCAGATTCCGGAGATTGACAGAGAGCAATTTTCAAATGTGCACTGGGCTAATGTGATTAGGCCTGCGAACATGCAAACCCTTTGAATGAATGTTGGGTTTATGCAACTGTGGTAAATAAAAAGGATCCTGTTTATGTATTGCCTAAACAGACACTGTACAAACTGGGCTGCCAGATTGTTTGATTCACTTCTTTAGTGAAACATACAGAGAATCACAGTGCAGGTACCCCCAGGGTGTAATTTTCATGATAATCAAAACAGACACGCTATACAATAGTTTACAACCGGAACTGAAAGCAGATAACTTGTTCTAGGGAAGGAGGGAAGTTTTTGTGTGTCCAGAACATACTGGATGCTCACCAGGCTGCCACAGCTACT
This sequence comes from Heliornis fulica, assembly GCA_013399135.1. Lineage (NCBI taxonomy): Eukaryota > Metazoa > Chordata > Aves > Gruiformes > Heliornithidae > Heliornis > Heliornis fulica. The sequence continues at coordinate 62,659 of VXBZ01008132.1, forward strand.
GTGCCTGTTGTCATGGGATTGGGGGAGGGGGGGAGTGGACAGAATAAATGGTCCTTTTCAGATAGACCCAATAGGCAGTTCTTCCAACACCACCAAGGCTGTGACTGACTTGTGTACTCACACAAGCAAGCATACTTTGGTCTCGATCTTGCGTTTTGGCTGGGATCAAAGCTGAAAAAAAAAAGCTGGAAATTGTATCTCTTTGCTATTTGTTTGACTGAGAGATTCTCACAGAGAGTTTTCCTTTGGTGTGCTAGTGTGCCTTTGATTTCAGAGGACACAGTCATGAGCAGAGTGGCCCTTAGACAAACTTTTCCCCCATAGCACCCCAGAAGTTACTTTGTTTTGCAGCTTGTTGCAATGGAAAACAACCAGAACTTCATTCAAAAAAACCTCACACAGAGATCAATCAGGTTACTCTGCTTAATCCTGACTCTCTCACTTGGCAGTGGATATAACCTCCCTCATAAGGTAATTTCTAATTCCTCCCAGAGAAAGTGAGGTGGATTCCAGCCACATTTTTGGCATTTGCAACAGCAGGCCCCTCTGCTTGACTCTTCTGCTGAAAGGCCAAAATGTTGTGTTGAGGGTATGCTAGGTTACCCCTGACAATGTGGCCTAGGAATCATTTTACCTGGGGAAAGAGAGTGAGGAAGAGGTGGTCTTTGAGCAGATGTAGACTCTTCCCTTAGGCATAAAGTCCTCGCATGCCCTGTTCAGGAAGCTCTTGATTAAAAGACAGAGTATTCCAAGAAATTCTCGGGTTGAGGAATATGTATTGTGCTCTCAGTGCTGATAATATAGCTAAATATCACTCGTTTCACAGAGACAGTTGTGATAATCCGATCCAAATTTTCATGGGAGTGAAGACTAACTTTTATTTGAAAAACAAGAGTTCATTAATTTAGATGACTAGGATTTTTTAACAAAACCTGAAAACTCTTATATTCTTATGCTTCCGTTTTTCCTTACTCCTCTTTTTTATTATTATTTTTTAAGTAGTAGAGTGAGAACAGAGAAAAGCCTGGGATAGGACTGAAAAAAATCATATTTAGAATTTTAGCTTAAGAGATGACAGTGCTTGTTGCCTTTATTGGCGTGGCGACCTGGTTCAGGAACGGCACGGCGGCCCAACCCCTGGCCGCTCGGGACATTTGCTCACAGACACCAATGTGGTGGACGGCAAATGGCGTTTATTGGTATGCAACACGGCCTTTTATGGCTTGGGTTTACAACGTCACATCCGTCTGCTTACATCATAAACTAAGTGCTACTGGCTATTAGGAGAGGGGGACCCATCTTCCCGTACATCGCGATATCTTCCGGACGCCAGTCCCTTACTACCTACAGTGCTCCATCTGACTTCTTTTAAAAATATTTCTTCTGCCTTGTACAACTGCTGTGAAGCTCAGAAAGAATCTATGGGTTGATGATATTTGGTTGCAGTGATAGACAAGCATAGGTGAGGTTGGAGAGGACCTCTGGAGGTTGTCCTGTCCGAACCCCTGCTCAGAGTAAATTCAGCTAGACCAGGTTACTCCAGCCTATTTTAAAGTGGCCCTTCAGCTCCTTTTGCAAATTCAGGCTCTCTGGATGTTTATTCTTCCTTCAGCAGATCCCACAGATCCATCAGCCACAAATAGTTGCTGATTCTTATTAGTAAGGGATATACACAGCAGCCTTTTTCATCCGGATTTACAATTCATGTTCTTTTCTTTCCAGCATGGCACAGAGAATACCGTCAAGGTCCCTTATTGACAAGCAAACTTTAAATCAGATGATAACTAAAAGTACCCACTCTCTGATGAGTAGAAAGTTACCTACCACCAGCACTTTTCCTGCTATAAACCCAGGAACTTTGCAGGTAAAATAGCCAGGATACACTCTCAGAGGTTTGTAACAGTCCATTAAGAAATGTTAAAAGGCAGTTTGGTCTAGGACAAGCCTTGTAGTGCCGTAGGCCTTGTACACTTTAGAAACTGGTGCTCAATGTCTTTCCTGCTGTCCCCAGTGGCACAGGGCACCAGGAACCCAGTTAGAGAACCCAGGGCTCACAGCTCAACCTTGGGATTGTATTGCAGGTTTTTGGTGAGATCTCAGACAACTACTTTGCTTAGCCTCTAAAGTGTCTGAAGCAGGGGATGCCAATCAGTGTATGCCTGTTCGGTGCCTAACTCAGCAAGTGCCTTTTTTTTTCCCTCTGGCTTTACCACATTATATATAAAATCATGAGAAGGAGTCACAATGGGAAGGAGACAAAACTGTCACAACTATAGCTAACCTGGTTGTATTTGAATTACTTTGCTTGTCAAGGTCCACAACTATCAAGTTGTTGTATAATAAATGCAGCCTAAATTTTAATGTAGACATTTTTTCTTTTTTTTTTTTTTACTCTCCAAAGCAAAACAACACAATTTTTAAAGATCTCAAAGTGACCCTTAGAATCTAGCACATTTTCTCTCTGGGAAGATTTCAGCTATATTCAAAGCCAAATTCTTAGCTGTTTTAAATGTAGTGCTCTTTTGTTAGTTCCGATGGGATATTTTAAAATTTCCCTAATTTATACTTTAATGTACTTTCTGGGTGTATTGGTCATTCTTTCAAAGGAGCATAAAGTAGTTATTGTTAATACACACATGCTGGGTAACAGCAAATGTTTCTGGAGTACTGGGTTTTCTGTAATGACATTAAATGAAGAAAAAAAGGAGATGAAGTAATACTGATCTCTATGTCAGTCTCTGTTTGCAGGACAAGGATTTAATTCAGAATTAAGCCACATTAGTGTTAAAGAAGCCATTACTCACTTGCAAATTCCGCCCCCCAACCCCATTTCATTGCTCAGTGCAATAAGCTGGTACATTTATCCACAAACATTTGATGACTGATGCTTTATTTCTCCTTTGAATGTTTCTTTAATGAAATCTGGGTGCTTAAAAATAACCAGTAGCATAGTTAACCATTTTGCTTTTACATTAACAGAGCAGTTATTCTATTGCCATTTGTCGTTGACTTAGCTTTGATATGTGACCCCTTTAAACAGAAATATAAAAATCAGGTATCAACACAGATACAAATAATTTGTAGAATTTAACTCATTAGAAGTATTCTTTTTTTGTCCTTTGCTAGCAGGCATAGATTTAGTTATGTTTTGCATTAGCTATGGAAAACTTCCCTTGAGCTTTATCAAACTATCTTGTTAAAAAAATGCATAGAATATCTTTCTTCCAAGTTTTGGATATGCTTTGTTGTCTTTTAGAAGTTATAGTGTAAATTTGCTGAGGGACATTTAGTCCAGTACTACTGAGAGTCCAGCAAAACTATTTCTGGGCTAAATGGTACTCCTGGTCTCTAAGGAGCTTCTACAGCCGCAAAAAATCCCTGGGACATGTGCACAACCCCTTTTCCCAGGCTGGTCTGTGTTCAAGACCAGTAATGTGGGTATGTGTTGATAGAAGAGAAGATTAATATTTTGCCATCTGAAAATTGCCTGACACTAGCTGAATCTCTCCCATTTGTGTCTGTGCTGGATGTTACTGTAAGGTGAAAGCACTAGAACAAGAACTTGCATTTATGTACCAAATAGGAGGATATTTTGGAGTTAAAAAGGGAGAAATTCTGTGTGCTGAGCATCTTCCTTTTGCCCGCCCCCAGAGCGGGGTCATGTCTGTCTATCGGGGAAATATCTGAAAAGAAGAAAGCTGGAAGAGAAGAAAGGTGCAAGAGAAGAAAGCTGCAGGGCTTTTCCCAGAGGAGCCAACAAGGCTGACAGAGGGTGGCTGCTGCCCTCAGCTTACCTCCCTAATGGCTGAGAACTCTTGCAAGAGTGTGTTTTGCTATCACCATTCTTGTCCTGCTATTTCAACCATAGGCCCTGATTATTAAAAAGAAAAAAAAAGAAAAAAAAAGAAAAAGAAACCAGAAGATTTTATTTCCTTGATTGTGTATACTCTTAAGTAAAAATAAGTCAACAAGATGTTTCTAAGAAAAAGCCTAACGTTATTTCTTAAAATATATTTCCAACTGATTGGTATCTCACTTTAGAGCTGGGACTGCTCACCCTCCTCCTGGCATCAACCAGTAGTTTAAATCTCATCAAAAAGAAGGCTCCAGTCCTGTCCCAGCCTGGCAGCAGGTATCTGGCCTCATAAGAATATCAGAGACAGAGGTCTTTGGAGAGCTTTGTGTGTTTAGCACTTGAAAATGGGCTCCAAGTACTTTTGAGAATCTGGTTATCTACATGGGTGTGTGAGAAATGCCATAGGATGGGCAAGATGAGTCACACACACGATCTTGTTTTTCTCAGAACAAGCCCTGGTGGAACTGCCACTTTAACCCTTATTTTTCCACTTCTTAAAGCTCATTCCCTTGCTTACAGCTTGTTCCCTTCATTGTCCTTAAAAGGATCTCTCATCACGTCCTCTCCATACACACCATTGACTTTTTTGATTCATGCTGCTCACTTCTGAGAAATTCTTTCTGCTTTTTAAGGGTTATTTACCCATTTGCAGAAAGTCACTGTGCTCTCTCTGTTGACGTGAGCCCTGCAGAGAATTATTGCTTGGACATGCACGTTGGTGCCAAGTGGAGATAATGCCGTCTTTTCAGACTGAAGTCTGCCTGTAGGAGTGTTCCCAGTATGATTTTCACAGTCATAACTGCAGTTAATCTTAAACTTGCCATACCCTTCCTTTCTCTGTAATGTTTTTAATGACTCTTTCAGGGTGAGAGAATCCTCAGGGTTTTGCAGTGTTGCATTCACCTACTGATTCATTCTTGCCAGGTTGGTGGTGTCAACCAAGGTCCAACTTAATAGGCAACCCTACCATTTATATTACAGTGCAGGAAGTTATCTGTCTTTTCCAACTAAACACCACTGAGAGAAGGAGGAAGCATTTTGTCTGAGAAAGCAGGAGGTGCCATGTAGCACAATGGTCAGTAAATATGTAGCAACAATTTACAGGGTTTATTTTTAATCCAGGACTTGAGAGAAAGGCATGAGCTGGGGAAATCAATCAGACTGTTTCAAAGCAAGCCTGAAATGAGAGGGCAGTTGAGGAGGAAGTGGTAAATAACACATGGGACAGATTGCTTCTGGGCAGGGTTAGGATCTTGGGTTTAAAGAGTAATTACCTGGTCATACTTAACCCCTAGCTTCCATGTGATGTGCAAACTACATGTGCAGAGCCGGCAGCTAAAAGACTGCTTTTGCTTTTGGCAGGAATGACTTCCTCAGTAAGAGCTGGTTTGTGCCTGGTTTCATGGAGAAACTGAGAAGTGTGCGAGACCCTGTTGAGTCCACTTGTGAGCTTTAGTCTCTGCAGTAGCACAGAACCCACCTGCTGGAAATAAGGTGGGGAGTAAGCTGGAGAGGTGATATTTCTGCTCTGTCGACAAGTCAGTGTGCAGGACTGAACCCCATACCTAATTTTTGACAACCTGGAGACTGATTAGAGAAAGTATATGAAATGTCACTTACATTCAGAGGTGGTGAGCATGCTATGCGACCCAAGCAGGGCATGCTCTCCAACAGCCCCACGTCAAATGCTGCAGTTGCAAATCAGTTCACTGCCACCCCTGCTGAGAAAAAAAAAAAGTGGTCAGAAGTTCAGTGAGGTCCAGACAATGTGTACCTGCCCATTGTATTTGTGTTGAGAAACCTGTAGCTCATCAACAATCTCCCTTGGACATTTCTAGGTAAAGGTAGGGTGAGTTTCACTCCATTTGTCCTCATTAAAAGCCTGTTACAGACAGAAGGCAGAGCCTTTTCTATAGCAGACTGATATAGACATGTCCACCCTGTTAGGAGAATAGCAAATGGAGGTCTGAAATTAGATGCAGTAATTGCACACTTGCTTTCTGTCTTGGATCCCTGCTAAACCTGCACATTGCTGGGAGATTAATGTGCTTTGAATAACAGCATGGCTTGATAGAAGGCTTCAGAAGGGAGCCAAGAGGGCTGCACTCTGGTTATACCTTTCCTGTGGATTTTCCGTGTATTGTTAAGCAAATTGATAGTCTAAAATTCTCAAATGCAGTTTCCACTGGAAGTTTTCTTATTAAGTTTGTGAATTTCCTGGATAAAACAATGATTTCTACCAGACAATAGACACCAAAAGCAGTCTCTGTCTTGAACCATGCATAATGCAGACTGCCCAGCTATGACTCTCTTCTCCTTCTTTCCCCTGCATCCTTATTGTCTGTAGACATTATGGCAGATATGCAGCCTAGAAGTGGTTGCTCCTGGCTCAGCTTATGAGCATCACCCTCCAGAATGCAGCAAGTTCTTCACTTATTTTACTCTGTTTGATCTATTGCTGCTCCCCATGTGTAATGCTTATGTTGTTATTCCTCCATCCTACGTTACAGTTCTGCTGCTGCAATGTGATTCTTCTCACAGTGAGCCACTTAGGTTGAGTCACTTACTTGCACAAGAATGAATTGTGTCTCCCACACTACTTCATCTTTTATTTGGATTACAATTCTGAATACTTGACTGGACATGGGGCCAGAAGGAGTCTTTCAGTTGTGTGAGCAGCCAGCCAGTGCAACCCAAATGGCCACAGGCTCTCCATGGTATTTCCTCTGCATGGAAAGAGGCAGACTGGATGGACCATCCTCTGGGATGAAAGACACATCACAACCACAGACAATATACTGTCTCCAGTCCTTCTCCTGGTATGGCATATTTCCAAACTATTAAATAAGGGACAAGAAAGGCAAAATCAACTTGTCATTGTTCATCAATCTACTTCAAGGGGCAGATTTCTGCCAGGAGATGAGTAGTGGATGATGAAAGACTTTGGTTGTGTCTCAAAGGAAAAGTAAACACACTCTGAATTACATTTAAGAAGGCAATGGCATTTGAGGGTGAAGGAAAACCATGAAACAACATCAGCTGGTGTGAAATAACCAAGATACTGTGTGTACAGGGTTATCTGGGTACCACACCAAGATCCTTGCAGTTTACCATTGGTCCTGGAGGTCACAAAACTGAAATGCAGATTGTTGTAAGAACCAGTTTGGAACATATATCGACTAACAGGCAGAAACAGCCTTGAACACAGAGAGTAAATGGTAATTTACATCAGTCACATGCACGAATGTCACGTGGGTCACATTTCCATAAACTCCAACTAAACTGGATGCTGGGACTTTCATTTGTATTAGGACTCTCCGCTCTGGGATTGGAATTGTTTTTCATCTGGCTGTAATATCAGGTACCTGTCAAGTGGACTGTGAATGACCTGCACTCCAATTACTCTGCATCAGCATAATCCTTTCCATGTAGAGGTTGACTTATGCCAACCAAGCAAAAGACAAAGTATACATATTTTCTTAATAAATTCTCCACTTTTCTTGAGCTTGAGCTAAACCTTCTTATCTAATATCAAGTAATTTAAACATTTTTAACATTCTAAAGACAAGTTAATCCTTTTATAAGGAAAAGTCAGAAAATGGGCTTAGAATGACATTTTAACAATGTCTGTGGTATTTTAAGTCGATGAAAAATTCTAGCAGCAGTTTCAAGCATTTTTTGGGATAATATATAAGCATTGTAGCAAATTTCTAACTTTTTTGTCAAAAGTGTAAAATATTACATAGTCTACCAATACAAACTGCTTTTTTTTTTCCCAGTAACTTCAGTTCTCACATATGGTGACATTTAGCAACATAGTACTTCTAATATGAATCTTAATTTGACCTGGTCTTAGACTTTGATCTGCATATGTCCTGTTAGCTCCTTACTTTTCCCAGGTATGTTTTGCTTCCAAGTAACACTGGATCTACATCTACCTTCAGAGTCTTTATTTCCAACTGTTTTCCTGGTTTTGTCAGTGTGGCAATTTCAATGCAGGCCAAAGATGGTGAACAGATGGTCCTAAACTCCTCTGTTTGCCCACAGTATAGAAGAAATATTTGAAGTCAAAATATTATTTTTTCCAACACATTCTGCAGTGGTTAGAGACATACCTTCAAGTTTTACTTTCAATTTAGGCTTTTTGTCCCTATTGGACGTGGCAACAGAACATCAATAAAGTTTCCTCATTTTCTATTACTGTTTTTACTCAGTATTAAATGAGCACTGAGTTTAATAAACAAATTCGGTGCCTCTTCAAAGGTACCTCTTCAAAACTGACCTACAGAGCTACCACACAAACCACCATATCTCACCAATGTGAGGTCAAAGCAGTCCTGACCACTAGTAAACTTCTCGGACTCTGTGTCCTAGTAACCTGCAAATATGGACTGGCCAAAGCTAAAGAACTTGCTTTGTCATATGGTGGCAGCCTAATGAGCAGGACTGGGGGCTTTGCATCCTATTAATAGTTCAGCACATCCTCCTCATGCCCAAAGACAAGGGGGTTGAAAGAAATGTTAAATTTGGAGCCAAGTGTTAGAGATACAAAGGACAAGTCCCAACCTCTACTCCTAGCTCACAGACTCTAACTGCAAGAGCTGCAGCAAAACACCACTTATTCCATTTTCCATCTGTCAAAACTACAGCTCACACCTCCCAATCATGCAAGAGAGGTCTCTGAAGAAAAAATCCTTTCATGATGGAGTGGCATCAGATGCTGTTGGGAAGAGGCTAAATAACTTGGAGGAAAAATGTATGACTTGTTCTCCAGACTGTGTCCTTTCCACAGACATTGCTTTGGACTCCCATTCCTGAGTTACCTGATCAACCCATGACTTATGGTTTGTGGCATCATATTTTTCTTATTTTGAAGCAAGAAGATAGGATATTCCTTCCTGTTTCACAGTTGCAGAAGGGGCAACTTTTTTAAAACTTTCTACATCATCTCCAAGAAGGAGGCAAGAAAAAAGCATACAGAAGCCCTTCTGCCCAGTGCTGAAACAGTCTGTGGCAATGTACAGAATGGAAAAATATCCTTTCTTAGGTTTCTGTTATAAACTGCCATTGTTTCATAAGGGATCCCCTTTTTAACATGAAACATACCAGGAAAGTTTAAAACCTAAATTCACCTCTCAATCACTGAAATTGCAAAGGAAGGACAGAAAATTGCAGAGTTATCTACTGTGACCTTCGGTGATTAGCAATGAAAAGTGTTTGATCTTCACCTGACAGTAGCACAACAGAAACTGTTCTCAGTCTGAGCCACTTAAAAAGGAAGAATTGCAGTTTTCATTCCCCTATGGTTCTCTTCAAGATTAACAGCAGTGAACAGCAATTTCTGTTTGTTTTTACAATAATATCCTGTTTTGTAATCCACAGGAAAAGGAGTATGAAAGTAGCAACGTTGGCAAGGAGTGGGGGCCAAGGGACTGTTTTCTGAAATCTCAAAGCTCAGGAACACAAAAGCTTGGAGGAATTTCCAAGTGCAGCGAATGCCAAATGGTAAAGAAAATGTCATGACAATGAGAGAGTGAGATAATAAATTTAATAAATTCTTTCAGGGTCACTTTTTTCTTCTTCAGTGATCAATTGTCAGGCAGTTATTTCTCAATGCTTTTAAGTAAGCACCTACTACATGTTTAAGGGTTGTTAATGTTGGGGTTTCTTCCAAAGATGAAACTGAAAATAATTGATGAAGATGATGATGATGATGATGATGATGATGATGATGATGATGATGATGATGATGACGACGACAGTAACAACAACAACAATAGTGACAGCAACAATATGGGAGAGAGCAATTTAACACCGAATAAATTAAAAAGCTGAAAGTAAAAAAAAAGTATCAGTACTTGTCTGATCACCTTTTCTATTTCATTCTATTTCCATTATTCCATTTCATTATTCTAATGCTTCATTTTGACCAACAGGTCCCTGCATCAGTTAGGTGGCATGTACCAGCATATCACTGCTTGCAGTCTGGATTAATGTACTGATTTTAACCACTAACAGTATGGTCTTGCATGCTGGCTCAAATGTTCAACAAAGACTTTAAATTTATGGTGCAAATCCCCAGTCAAAGTCTAGCTGTTTGGGTTTTTTTTTCCAAAATCGTATTTCTAGCCATTCTCATTAGTCCAATAACCTATGTAATTACTCATTGGAAATTATTTCAAAGTGTTTCTTTGAAATTAATGTTTCTGACAGAAAATCTAATGCAGAAAGGATGGTTAATTTCTTTACTCTCTCTTCATTTGTGCAAACTCCAGATGAAATTAATGAGCTTGTATATCTTCTCAAACCAGTATTTCATTCATCTATTTTTAATGGACTTCATTGGAGCTATTCCTGATTTACATAGCCATATTCAACAGAAGGATCTGGTGAATTTGCTTTGGAAGCAACCCAGCAAAACCCACAAAATTTGGCTAGTTGCTGTTAACAAGAGGAGATAAGAATTTATACTTTTTTTTTTTTTAAAAAAAATGCTGATTTTAATCCCCTACAATACTGGCAATCTGGGCCTAAAATACAGCTGAATCAGTAGACTTTCAAACCTTTGCTCATTTCTAAATGGAGAATACAGTGGAAGAATGTATTAAAACATCATACTGTTCTTCTAATACCTACAAGCAATTTGCTGCACTGGAATAATATTTTAGTATTTGAAAGTTCAAGACTGAATGGCAGGTTTTGCATTCTGCAGATAATAAGTATCATCACTGTTTCTGATCAACATCTATTGGCCACAGTGCTCAGAGTATTCATGAATGTCTGCCTTGAGCAGTGAGGTCATTTTAATTGTGCTGATTTAATTAGAGACAGGAGTAGAATGTTTCAAATCACTTTTATTGCAAAGCCAAAATGCAAATGTGGATTTGCTGAATGCTCTAGTAGATACTGAAAGGGAAGGTTTAAGAGTGATGGCATCACAAAAATGCCTCTTTTACAGCTCAGAGAGACAACTCCAGCTATCTTAACATGACTGCATTTTTGTAAAAAGCTGCTCTTTAAAGTGAAAGTTTCCAAAGACAAGAAACCTTTTGTTGCCTTTTTTTTTGGGGGGTGGTGAGTTTTTTGCTGATAAAGTTCTGTAAGTTAATTTCTTGAAGAACCTCTGAAGTCTCACCTTCAGGGGGGATTGGGGTGGGACACTTAAATGTCTGTTAAGGTTTTATCTACTTACTGAAATTTTCAAATGGATAAACCAGTGTACACCCAATTTTACATGCTTTCACGGTGCTGCCAGGTCAGTTTTACTTAAGGAAGGAAAACTAGAAGTGATTGATGTTTTTAGACTAGGATGCATTTACTTGCTCAGTAGGATGCACTTTGCTGACTAAAAAACAAAATTAATGTTTTCTGAAGTTGATACCACTATAACAAACCCTTGTGTAGAGCAGACATCTACTCCAATGATAACTGTTTTAAAAAATGGAGATCAGAGTCAGTTTTTAAGTTCTTAAAGACACACATCTCCAGATGGGACTCCCAGAGTTGCTTTAGCATGTATTCAGTAATGACGTACTAAATATCTTTCGGTATAGAGGGTGCACTCCAAAATGAAGACTACAATACAAAGGAAAGCACCAGAAAAGAACTATTGTTCACAAAAAAGGGGATTTGATCAACTCTATCTGTCAGAGTGGATAAAGATGCTCATTTTTTTCCCCTGAAACGTGACTGTCATGCTCTCAGCTAGCCACAGTACCTATGACAGTGGAGGTGAGAAAAACACCCATTCGGCAGGCAACAGCGGAGATATTTGAACAGCATTGTAATGGGTTAGGATGGGTGGTTTCTTAACTTTCACATACTACATTCCTGGTTTGTACAAGGAGGTACACACTTTGAAATTAAGGTTCCTGATAGTCTTCCTCTTTGCCTTCCCAAACTGATTTATCCCCTTACTTCTACCTTCTTACAGTGGGAGAAAAGCTAGGATCCATGAGGAACTGACACTGGAAAGCTACAGGTAACCTTTGATCAAGTAAAAATATTTTATTTGCACACAAGAACATGCCAAGGGATGCAGAAAGTTCAAATGACAAGCAAAGAGAGACAGAAGAACTTTTAAGTATTTAGAAAACAACACATGGAGAAGCAGAGATGCAAATGAGATCCATAGCATACAATGGAAACCCCTACCCTTTTACAGCCCTTTCCACAAACATGATGTCTGGGGAAAATGGTCTAGTTATACCTCTGTGGTCATGTTGCACCAGAATGATATTCTCTAGAGTAGAGTTGGACCTGAAGGGGTGTTTTCCCAGCTTGGGCCATCAGTCTGGCTACGAAAAACGGCTATTCAGCAGGGAGCATGGCTGACACCAATCTACCACAGTGGTTTGGAAGAGGATGGCAGATGTAGGGTTTTGAGATCTCAGGAGTCATCTTTACAAGTGGTCAGGTCCCATAGCACTTTGCAAGTTGTCCTGCTATCCTCTGTCCTGGAAGTAGATGCTAGAAGTGCAAGGAAAGGTAACTCAGGGGAACAACAATGTGTGAAATACAAAAATCTGCAAAACTTCAGCCAAGACTAGTGTCAACCCTGGACTTACTGTACAAACTGGTTAACTAATAACAATCAGTTTACTAAGCATTGGGCATTGTGACAGTTATTTCATTGGGGCCACATTTGTCCTACGTGTCTTGAACACTCATAGTGTTTTTTGAATATAAAAATATTCATTTATGTACTTCCTGTTAGGTTTTTTCATCTGAAAATGTAGGGCTAGGTATTCACAATAATTCACAAGGAGATGTCTATGTGGACAAAAAATAGTCTTAGGGATCACATATTTCATGGTGGGATATAGCCTAAAAAAAAACCCTTCCAACTTTAAATATTATTGTTTTCCTAAATTAACTCTGGGAGATTTTAATCTAGATCTTGGGTGTCTGCCAGGGAACACACACCGCTCCCCACATCCCTGAGAACATTGCAGAGTCCTGTACGTTTGACTGGCATAATAATGAAACAGCAACCAGTTAACTCTATCACTTCTTCATAAAGTCATCTTCTTTAATGCTGTTCTTCCTTTAACGCATTGTAGTTGCCCAATTAGTGCCCTGTGCAGGGAGACACAAATCCTTTGCTGTCTTTCAAGAGGTTTTAGGGAGGTCACGGGACTATTTAGTGAAATAAAAAGAGGACTTAATACACCAGATTACTTCCTGAAGTTCAAAGGGGTAACTCTTACTAATACTGATTAACAGGTCAGGCTGGATCAGGGAAGGGTAGTTAGGATGCCTTGAGATGGTGTCTGAGAAGGAGTCTCAGTAAAGAAGGAGTCAGAGATTTATGGTGACTGGAAAGCTTTGAGGGCACATTGTTTGGGCCTGAATTCAAGGGGGGCACAGTGGAAGCAGGCTGGCCAAACACAAAGCAAGTGGAGTGCAAACAGGATGCTCTTCAGGGTATACCCTTGCACTGCATAAAAAGTATCCTTGAGCTAGCCTTTTGTCCTACCTATTTAAAGCAAATGGTGGTGTTGCTCGTTGCTTATAGATCACTGTTTTCAATCCTTGTCAGAGAAAATTCTCCTGATGAATCCCATGGGTTATAACTTGAATAGAGGAGGGAAGGTGGAGCATGGAATTTTGCCAGTGCACTGAGAAACCATGTCTGGGTTAGTTTCCACTGAATCATCACAGCCATCTGGGGGAAGGGGGAGGAATTCCCTCACTTCTTAATCAACCTATCTGTGTTTTAAAGGGAAATATTTTTCAATAAGATGCACTGTGCATATCTGGCACTTGGCCTCTTGTTACTGCCAGCTGTCACTCTGATAATGTGTTATAAATGATGGCACACCAAGCAGGCAGGGCTGCAAGTCCATGCAATTGTATTGCATTATCAAAGTGACAACCAGAAAGAACAAGAGCTCTGGCTACTGGATTGGTCTGTAAGTAGAATTTGTGTTGTTGCTATTACTATTTATATACAAAAATGGGGCTTAAGCATTTTTAATATTTTCCCAGGAGGAGTCAGGACATTGTTAGGACTTCAGATAGTTGGGGTAAGGCACGACATAAAACTTCTTTAAAATTCTGTTTTCATACACTAAAGCAGGCAAACCTATGATTATTAATGAAACTAATTCAAGGATAACCTTCTAATTTCACATCTGTAATCACAGGAATCCTAAGTGACACAAATTGGCATTGTTCCTTCAATAAATCCTTGCCTAAATGATCAGAAGCCATGGAGATATCCCCTGTGACCTACACATGTGAAAAAAAAGCCATTGCTGTCAGGCAGGGTACAGAGATTGAGCAGGGGCAATGCAGACATACCCATAAGTATCCAAGGGTGGAACAAGCTGGTAAAATTTAATGCTGAATCAAAGTTGGGGGCCTTAAGTCAATGCAGTTGTGGTGAAAGTCTTTCTGCCTATATCCAGGAGACACTGTCACCTTCCAGTGCCATAGCCAGGTCTGACTCTGCTCATCTACAATGACTTTCGTGGGCCAGGAGCAAGTTTCTTGTATGTCTGGGTGAGAGGAAGTCATCCTCAAGCATGAAGTGACACAGCATGAGCAAAAAACTCAACTCAATCCTAGTCTGGAAACTTGTCCTTCTGTCTCCCAGAAAGTCAAAGTAAAACTCCAGCTGAAAGCGAGAGGATTTTGGCACAATGGCATGCTCTCTAGTTATTGCTTTCATCTGCATTTGAAAATGAAAGTAATACAGTGCTAAAGGAGATGCTGATCTTAGGATTTACATGTTTGAGCTATGATGATCTTCTACGGCATAAAGGTTTTTCTGACCTTCTGCACAAAGTCTAAATGTTGTTACCCTGAATCTTGGCAGCTTTTGCTGCTTCTGAGTGTTTCATAAGAGGAAACAGTCACAGTGTCTTCTGGAGATATCTACAAACACCAAAAATATGTGACTTATAGGCAGTGAACAATAACACCTTCCACCGAAAGCGTTACTGGGCAAAGCTCAAAAATTCAAGAGATCTTTGATGTATCAGTCTGTAACACCTACGGTATGTACCGGGTTTGTTCCTTTGAGAGGTGGCAGAAGGGGACAGGTAACAGACAAAAAGTGTAAGAAGTGTGCTCTTCCACCCAAAAGGGGACCGATGGAGAGTTCAAGATTCTCATGGGAACAACCAGATCCTACTGAAGAAAGCTTTCAAAAGGTCCCATGGGAAAAAAAAAGAGAAAAATTAGCAATATACTTGCCACATGATCTACTCAACATTGAACACAACCTTTCAACAGAGATTTCTACAAGGTGAAATGACAAATTTTCATGAATTAACAGTATTCATGTCATTTGAGGTAATCACTCTAAAGACAGCTGGAAACAATGTTTCAAAACCAATTAATGCTAACAGTATTAAAAGATGTAAATATGTCAAGAGATATAGACATGTCACTTGATGTAATTATACCAAAAAGGACATTTCTACTGAGCAAAAGCTAAGTAAATGGTTAAGTATCTGTAAGAAAATACCACAGAAGAAAATATATTCAGTGAATAAATACTCCCTGCTCCATATATCTACATGACAGCGTTGCTATCAGGCAGAACACTCATATTTTACTAGCCACTAGATTCATACTGGGTAAATTACTTTGCTCTTATGGACTCACATAGAAATGCACTTTAATTACTGAATTCAAATAGATTTAGAAAGTTGTAGGGTCAGAAGGGGAGGTGATGATTATCTTGTGTTATGTAGGAGCCATAAAAGTTATCTAGCCATCTTCAGAGTGGGAGGACCGATGCTTTCCTATGTGATGTATGTAGACTCTATGTAGACTCTGCTTAGATCACAGTCAAGGAGGGGAGATTACTGGATGGAGGGTTGGTGCCTATTCATGGTCACAGCCATAAGAAAAAGCAATGACTGGTCATACTTAGCACTGATAGAAGTGTAGCCAGAAGATGACAGCAAGCTTCATGTCTAGCTGTCACTCGTGTTCTTTAGAAATGTTGCATTTGTTTTAGAGAAATATGATGGACTGTCTTCAATGGGTGTGAAAAGACTCACTGGTTCCAGTGGAATTTTTCATGGAGCAGTGTGTAATCAACCTCATGGCTCAGCGGAAACAAGGGCAATATCTTTGACATGGAGTCAGTAGAAAGCATTTAGTTTTTGCCTGCTGCAAGTGGATTCAACCAGGATGTGTATGTCTGAGTCTGGGTTTGAGGAAGACCTCTCAGTTCTGCACTTTCAAACATCAGGTCCAAATCAGGCTCAAGGACTCAGCATCCGATATTTAATGTCCCCTTCCCCTAAGCCGAACCTTTCCAACTGGTCACTTTACAGCTATAACTATATAGATAGGTATACAAATAAAATAAAAGTACTATACATATAAATCCCAAATAAGAAAACTGTCTAACTTTCTCCTGATTCCCATACTTCTACCTTTCTGGTAGAAAGCACACCACAAAGCTGGTACTCTGATTTTTCCCTGTTTGTAATGAATTGTCTTGCAGCTGCTTTTGATAGAAATATTTAACATGGGTGTTTACTTGTCCTGCCACCCATCCCCCTCTTTAAGACCAGAAGACACTGCTTCCAACTGCTTCCATTTTACCAACCACTGGAACTGCCCCTCCTGCACAGCACCTCACGAGGGAGCCTAGGTCAGTATTTGGCAGTGATCCATCCCATCATTCCCATTTCTAACAATTCATGAAAAACTCACATCGCAGAGGTTAATTGGCTGCTACAGCTCTCCCAGCTACAGAAAAAACAACACAGTGGTTTGTTAGGAACTCCTCTTCCTCTACCCTTTCCCTCCCCACCCAAATAGCCTCACTTTTGGTATCTGCTCATTTGGTATCTGCTCATAAGTATTAGTGATAGAGTTGGAAATGCTTTGGTGGAAAGAGGGAAAGTGAAAGGAAAAGGCTTAGGGGAACCAGGCACGGGATTGTGCTTTCTAGCAGGTTTTTACACAATCTTGAACAAGTCTGATTGTGACTGTGAGCTTTGGTTGCTACTGCAGCACAAGTGACAGCAATATGCATTAGCTGACTTACAGTGTGATCATACATGTATTTTTTTTCTGAAAGTAAGGGGAAATTGGATGCTTAGTAAGTATCCCTGGAAGGTTTTATCAAGACAATTTTTCTCTAGCCCACCTACTCCTCAAAGCAAAGTCGCAAATAGGTATCTGTCTATAAACACGGTGTAATTAAACCAGACTTCTTTTCCCCCAGCCCTTACAGTACCCAAGATATGTATCAGGGCCAATGAATAAAAATATTTACCTTTGTTCAGAATGATTCTGGAAAACAAAAATCCAAGTTAGGATTTGGGTTCAGTTTAGTATTCTATTGACAATTCTGCTATTCCCAGTTCTTGCTGAGAGGCGCTTTGTTGTTTCATTTTGGTTATGTTTTTTTTTCCAGGAGTTCAACTTGATGTCCTTATGGGACCCGTCTAACTCAGTATGTTCTATGATTCCATGATATTTTGTTTGGGGTTTTTTGCTTTAATATTCAGAAGGTCCAGGTATAGCATTTAATAAATCCTAAATTCAATCAGCATGGACTTTGCACCCAGCAAGATCTATTATGACACTAGTTATAACTCTTAATTCACTCAACAAAGAGGTCTTCTTCTAGGCATTTCCTTGCTGGATTTCACTATGACATACAGGCATCCTTCCCCATCTGGTCATCAAAGCAGAAAAACGGCTCTGGTGGCTGTGATCAGAGGGTACAGAACGAGGCTCAAAGTGCTCCATCATGCTTTGAGGAGGGGTTTAGTTACAAAGTGTGTCTCATTTACAAGTCACCTTGTTCTGACCATCTGCCTGTTCTGCATACAGGCACTGGTCAACTCCCAATGTAGTTGTACATCAACATTGCACAGCAAGGTAAGCATTTTTAAAGCACAGTTGCTTTTAGAAAATGCTAACTACTGGTTGGTTTTTGCAGTGGGTTTTTTGATTTGGTGTGGGTGTTTTTTTTAATGAATGACTGAAAATCCTATGCAAGAGAATTTAAAATGGGAATCTGAGGATACAAATGCCATTTAATGTATATTCATTATCTACAACAACAGAATCCATGGTTCAGGAAATAAAGATGTATCAGGAAAAACAAATGCTCTTTGCTCTAGCTCTTCACATAACATCCTCCGTGCTGTGTCCAACAGATGCCTGAAAGCACCATGTACTTCAACTTCTTCAGGCTTGTGCTCTAACACAGAGTCTGAATGGTGATCTCCTACACTTCTGCATCACTGGATCAGCACATCTGACTGTCAAATATAACATCATTCTTCAAGTTAGTTTGCCCTAGACTGATCAGATTTCACATTAGGCTGTAAATTGGAGGAAGTTGAGGAATATGCCTAAACAGTTTGCCCCAAGTGAGCTAGCAGAATAGATGCAAACACAGCTGAGACCTTCTCCTGTCTGATTCCTTAGCCACCATACTGAGCAGGGATGCCTACAAGGAGCTCCAGGAGGGACTGGGGAACAGCATGAAGAATTGGGGCTCATGTCTGCATTTGCAGACTCCACTCCTAGTTTCAGCTTCTGGGTGTACCTTCTCATGGTGTAGCAGCTTTGGGTTCCCACCTTTCTTCTGTTTCCCTTACAGCCATATTCATTATCAAATTATTGTCACGGTAAATCCACTCTCTGACTTTTGGGACAAGATGTAAGTATCAGATAAAGTGAGAGTGAGTAAAGCTATTACTCAAGAGATTGTCTTTGTGATACTAGAGGCACCACTCCCATGGCTGGCATGGAGTTAAAAGTAGACTTAAACCAATAACACAGACAGAGGATATTTCTTGGGAGTTAATGACTAGCTGGGAGGAGCTTGTATGGCTAGAGGCAAAGTCAAAGCCATTAACCTCTGCCTGTCACTCAGGAAACATCCTCTGCCAAAGCCGTTATTGCAATGTTAGAATCTAAAAGATGGAAACAAACTTGTAAGTATATAGTGGCCTTTATTTTTCATGAGCAATGGATTGTCAATTAGTACATTCAGAGCAGTTTTAGAAGATTAATGCCCAGGGTATGGGCAACCCAGAGGCAAAATTATCTCTTTGAATTTCATTTTTTCCATAATAACTTCTCACTAAAGAAGCACAACAAAGCCACAGACAGAGGCCAGCATATATTGAGGAACAGTGTGCAGAAACACTACAATGTTTTAGGTTCTATGGGCAGCAACAGTATTAATTCTATGCATGACATCAATTGTCTCTTCACCAGCTGTAAGCATGTCACACGCAGGCATGTCACGCTCTGCCTAGTTCCCACCCTTCACCCATATGACTAGGCCAGGACAGCTGGTGGAGAAGTTACAGCTTGCTAATATGCCTCCTGATTTGCTGCCCTTGGTGACTTGCTTTAGCATCTTGGGTTATGTCTTCTGCAGCTATTGCTGATCCACTGTCAGCAAGCAAATTTCATCTAGACACAGCTCAGAGAAGGCAAACTCTGAAAGTCGCCAAGCCCCACCTAAATGGGGACATGCAAATACTGTGTCCCAAAAAGATTCTGATGCCAAATGGGTATGGGACCATGACACACAGGTTCATAACATGCAGCAGCTTGGACTTGCCAAGCTAAAGAAAAGCCTTTGGTTTTTTTGCAATTATTATTCTTTCTTTTTCTCAGGGAAATATTTCAAATCTTACTAATCTTAAAAATTTCTGACCCTGAAGTTAAGTAGTTATGCAGAAGTGAATTAGTTTCACAGATCTGGAATATCCACAGCTTCAGCTACACCAGGAGTGTTCAGCACTTTGCAATAGTATCTGGCTTATACTTTTTCATACACAGATTTAATGTGCAGGCTACTTCTAATAAACAAATATGTATATTTGAGATAAATCATTAGACCCTTGATTTAGAATGTTTTCCATTTTTCTGTTGGGATGTCTGCTTTTGGGCACGCAGGTTTGAAAACATTAGCCTTAGCTATAAAAAAAAAAAAAGGTCTATCTATGAAAATAATTTCAATTATAGTTTTTCTGCCAGGCTAATAATTTTCAAAAGGTAATAAAGAGTGAAAGACATGCTTCACCACTGCTATGTTGGCAGAGCCAAGCTATTTAAATTCAGTTAATTTTCTAGTTCATGCCATAGTGCATATTCTTTGATGCATAAAACCCTTATTAATTTGTTTGATAAACAAAGGAATGGTTCTTTCATTTTTATTGGGTGCATTGATTTTTCTCCATGACCTCCAGATTAACAACCACAAACCTTATCTGGCTTTTCTTTCTATTACCTGGTGAAAGGTAGTTGTAATTATTCTCCAGTTGTTTTGGTGCCCATGGTGAGAGACTAAAAACAGAAAATATGAAGGGAAATGTTGAAGCCCGTTAAGTCCAACCAATCTTCGAATATCTATAAAACCCCAGGCAATGGTTATGGATCCTGTGGGTCATGCAAGGCGTGCTACTGCACGAAACACAAGTTAAGCCTTGATGCAGAAGATATTGGCTAAAGTTTCATAGGGTAAGGGAGGCAAGGTGTCAGGCTAGGGGACTGCAACAGCCTGTCCTGTTCTCTAAAGCTGTGACCACAATGCATAAAGCAGTGGAATGGTGTCTGTCACTGGACACTCAGCACGGCACTGGGAGGCAATGGAGGAGTGGTGAATTTAGACCACTTTTACACTCCCTCATTCATGGACCCACCATTCCCTCAGCCACCATGAGCAATTTATTAGCTGCATCACCTAGACTTTCTCCTCCACTACTGCTCTGTCAGGGTCAACTGGAGCTGCTGCGGCAGCTCCACTCCCTGCACTGACTCACCCATGCCTGGGATCCCTCAAATGCCTGAGTCACTCACTCTGGAGCTCCTTCACACAGGAACAGAGGCATGGTGAGGGGACTCCAGCCCAGGGTAGGGTCTGCCTTGGGGTTCCCTCTCCTTCAGACATAGACTCAGGCAACACATGGCCCTCAGTGTCTGGGAGGGCTTTGGGGAACTTGCAGCCAGCAAGGGATGGTCTGCCATAGAGCAATGTCCACCGTGACAGTTGCAAGCCGTGGTGTCCATGCAACAATTAATGGCAAGAGATCCTGGTGCTTCAGCAAAGAACTCTCTTGTTGTGTGGCTCACTCATGGCGTGGTCAGCTGAATCGCCTGCTTTGGCATTTGGCTCAAGGCAGCCACCATACAGTCGACACAGAGGGAAAGGATGGCTGCTGGGGCTGCTGGCTGGGGAACGAATGGATGACGGGTCATCACCTCCCAGGTCCTTGGCTAAACCGGGTGTCTGATGATCCCCACTGATGTGGTTTACACTTTATCAGAAATGTTGCAGCTGCTGGGCTTAAAGCAGCTGTTTTGGAGAGAAGGAACTCGGAGCACATGGATTTTGCAATAGCATCTCTCCATTCTTACCTCCTTAGACACTGTTGAGATTCTCTGATTCCTTCTGGAAATCATTGGTGGTTCACCAATGCCCTGCATTTTGGCTGAGCAGCCTGGGCTGTGAGGAACAAACTCTACGCACCATGCCAGAACACTATACTGATGGCAGCAGACACACTATCTCCTGCCTATCCTCAGAAGTTTTGTCTGTGGTTGGATGGTGGTTGCTGTGCAGGTACTTTGCTGATACTTGGCATTGAGGGTCTAAGTGTTTTGAAATCTAGAAAGAAGAGATAATTTTGGGGCTGTTACCTAAATAGAAGCAACTGGAATGGAAAACTTCTTGAGTCCCTAAATTCAGTATCACAGTATTATAATATGATTTGGGTTAAAATCTAAGGAATAGAAATATTAAAGTACCTCTCAGGACCTAGTCTACTGATAGTGAGATGATGAGCACTCAGCAAAAATGAAACAGAAGAGAAATATTAGATATGACCAACAATGAGCCTTATGAATAGTAGTAAACCACATCTAGACCCATAATGTGTGATTCAGACATGTTCACTGAATTCATATGCCTCGTCTGGGAAATTTTACCCTTTTCTCTGGCTCAAACCTCTGACTGAAGTAAATGTAAACTGCACACTTGCTTTGAAGAAAAATGTGGTTCTTCCATAAAAGTCAGAGTAGGGTGTCGTGAACTGTCATGCGATGAGGAGACACTCCGCTTGCACACACTGCTTTTGCCAAGAGATTATACGTTCACAGTAACAGCCAGTGCCTTTACAGTTTTCCTGGAGCTTAGTGAGGCAAGGCTACAGCTGCATTAAAAATTAAATGGAAAGAGCAGTCATAACTTGTAGGCAAGCACAATGAATGAGCAATAATAGGCTAGCCAAGTCTTTGAGGACATAAATCTTTCCGTCTAAGGCAGCCGAAGGACTTTGTAACCGTATGATTAGCACTTGTGTTTTGGTTGGATTGGAATGCAGTTAAGGATGTTGTGGGTTCACGTCCACTAGCTGCAGGTGGTGAAAACCAGAATGAGCAGGATCCAAGCAGCTCAGGAGCTCTTCTGATAACCATGGACAAAACAACTACCAGCGTTCCTACGCCATGAGATGAGAAGGGTGACACCACTTATTGTTGTAGTTGGGGACTAATGTGGAACAGCAGTGAAAGTATTTCCATATCCACTGGCCTCTATTTGTACTTTTAAATATCTTTTTGAGACAGTATTTAACAACTTGCATTCTCTCTCTCCCTCTCTCACACACACACAGAGTTTATCATGGACTTTGCAACAACTTCAACAGCAGCCGAAGCTGTCCCACCACAGCCAGCTCAGGTCCAGCCCAGCTGTGATCCATGTGGGAGGTCAGAGGCTGGGGAAAGGAGAACTGGTTTAAATCCAGTTTGCTGTGGCTCCAGTTCAATGGCCTCGGGACAACTCTGAATAACAGAAGCAGTCATGTTAATAAGATCATTGCTAAGACCTGAGGTGATGTATGAGAAAGTAGTGAAGGTTGTTCTCCTAGGAGAATTGTACCAGTTCTTCTTCCCTTTCTCCTTTAATGGCAAAGTGTTTGGCATATGACTTATTGCAACAGCCAAAGATGAATGAGAGAGTTTTCTTATCCTTCTGAGACACACACTCGATTAGTTAGTCTCAATTTTATGGTCCTTAAAGTTCTGGAAATCTCTCTACATAAACATAGGCAAATTGAGGCCATTTAATCACCCATGTTCCCAGGACTACATTTTCAATGAAGTAAATTATTATCTATTATCAATAGTGGCTTCTAATTAGCTGAAAGAAGGCTGTAAGAGTTTGGAAAGTACATAAACTTAAAAAAATAATTTTGATCAATAATGGCTGACTGATATATGACAGGTCATAGCTGTCTTCAGACACAAAAGTACTAGCATGCATATTTTCTAGACTATTTATTGGTCTTTCCAGAAGTAAGCATAACTAATCAGTGGGAAATTACTCTCTCTGCATACATATTTCAACCACTAAAGCCACAGTCAGAAGATCGGGTAGAGAGTCACCAGGGAGCCTGCTACAGCCAAGGTGATAAGAAGACTAATGAGCTCATTTCAGCTAGAAGTTTCCCTGATTCTTGCAGGCATCAGATAATTTGGGGTGCCAGAAATGTATGTGTCCTGACTAATTTGATACTTCAGATGTTCCTTTGCCCAAAGCTTGTCTGGAGCTAATGTGGCAAGATCTTCAGTGCTTAAGGTGCACAGGCTTCATAACCTGCAGCCCAGAAAGAAGCTGTCATCATCTTTGACTGTGTATCTTCTTATCATGAAGGAGAAGATTACATGTGGATCAACTGGATGTGATCTTCATCATGAGTCCAGAATGAGGCTCATATTCATGTGTGTCAAACTGTTTAGATACAACACTAGTGGGAATCTCTATTTCTTTGAGGGAAATTTAAATTTTTGAAGACAATGTGATTAGCTGCTTTATCTCAAAATAAGGCAAGAAAGTATTTTCCCATCAGCTTCCATCAGAAATACTGCATGTTTTTCATTTTTCACTGGAACAGAAGATAAAGTTCTAAAACACTCATCAGAAGTGCAGAGAGATTGGAAATTTATTTCCTCAAAAGCAAGATGTCAGAAGGCAAGGAGCTCTTTATTTGATTATACCATCCTGATCCGTCTGCTCAGACTGTCACCCTCAAATCTCAACATCTCTCCCCACAAGCATCTCTGTCAAGACTTTGATGTCCAGTATTTCTCTGTGCTGAAAAAAAATTAAATAATATGGTCGCATCACAAATGCCCTACACCCTCCTAATGCTGAGAATGTATCCCATCATATTTTAAAGCTGCACAAGGGACAAGACCTGTGTATCACTACTGGAGTTCTTTATTGACTTTATAGCACTCGGGCAATGCCACCCACTTTATCTTCTGAGCATCCATGGCTTCACCTCTGTCATTGGCCTTTATAATTCTGTAATTTTTAGGGCTGTTTTTTCCTCTGTGTCTACAATCTAATGCAGGCTCTCCCATGATCTCTGAATCTCTTCCAGAAGATGTCCTGACCAGAGGTTGGGAAGCGCCTACTTTCCCTGGAGCCATGGGCTCAGGTCTCAGCACAGCTGACTCATGTTTTCTGTTGTAGGTCTGACCTCCATGTGGTCTGAGACAGATTGTGGGTCCACAGGAAGGGGACCCCAAGACTTACCCCACAGTCTGTCCTTGAGCATGTAATTCCCTGTTCCTCTTGCTGTGGCACCCCCTGGTGTAACATGCTACCGGCATGACCATTCATCCTCTGTGGTCAGCAGGGTGTGGGGCTGCAAACTTACCTTCCCCATCCTGCCCCTCCATGGGACCTGCTCCTGGAGGTGGTGATAAGGGAGCATGGGTAGTTCCTGGGCGTGGGGAGAAGATTTGTTGGGCTTGGCCTTTTCATGCAGGTGCTAGAGGGGAGATTGTTGTCTTCTTTGGAGTACAGAGTAGCTGCAGGCACAAACCAACTGCTTGTGTGGGGAGGAATGGGAGACACAGGCCCTTCAGATGGGATGTCCTCTTGCTGTGCACACATGTTAGAATCAACTGTGTGTAGGGGTTTTCCCTGTGCCCTATCAGGAATATTTTCCCGGCCCCACCCCCTCCCTCCCGGCTTTGCATGCCTCCTGCGTTCTGCCTTTTCTCCTCCAGCCTCCAGGTAGCTGGATTCCAGTGATGCACCCCCAGAGGAGAGGCTCTGTCAGATACTGAGACTGATACCAAAACTCACTGCTTTCGGGGAGTCAGTCTGGGTGGTGGAGGGCTGAGTAGTGGTGCTGAAGAGGTAGGGTAGTGAACATTAAGTTCTTGCAGCCTCCTTGAGCAAAAGACTTTTGTAAAAGAAAAACTTGCAGTTATTATCCTCTCTGGCATCTTTGTGTTTCCTTTTTAATAAGGTACCTGTCAAAAAATATTTCTGATGGGCTGCTATAACATGCCAAATGTCTTCATATCTGATGCTTTAAGTTTAACTATATTTATCTTGTTTATGAAAGCTGACAAGTGATGCAGCCATAATAATGCCAGCAGAAATTGCACAGCTATTTTACTCGGGTTCTTTTCAAGTCAGTGGAACAGTTAAATGAGATTAGTGCAGTAGAAGAGTTTATTGCGGCCATGAGAAACCAGATAGACACGTATCACAGAGAACCAGCGATAGACTAAGAGGATCACATACGGAGACATTGTGCCAAGGGGGGATTGGCAGGATAACATAAGTGCATCTTTTAGCTCTGTGGAGCTGTGTCTTAGTGTATTTCTGATATGGTTCTCCACTCATCCCAACAGTTGTCTTTTCCTTTCCCTCTCCAATCCCTTATATATCTTTCAGTGCCTTATTCTGACACTGGTCACACTTGTAGCTTGATGAGGTTTGTGGGGAACTGGAAACAATGGTCCCTATTATTCTCCTTGAAACTCTTAGAGTAGCACTAGAAATCCTGTGTGTTTCTTGCTATTGCTTTCTGTCATTAGCTCTGTTTTTTCTCCTTAAAGAAGATGTCTTGGTAAGACTATAACTCACTGCTGAAAGAGTTATCTTCATAGGTAAAGAAATCAGTGCTTTCCCTTATATATTTGAAGTGTTGTATGTGTTACATATACGACATGTTATATATATATATATATATGTGCAAATCTGTTGGCTACCATCAGGGACTGAACCAGTAGTTTCTGGAGCAAAGAGCATCTTGTGTGTACCTCCAAACTTTGCATCAGACTGCAGCATAAGTTCCCATTCTCTCCGGAGTGGACTTAAAAAACAGCGGCTCACATAAGGACTCACTGAGATGTTGCTCTGAGGATCTAGCTGCGATGAAGACCTTTTCTTCCTAACTGAGCAGAAGCCCAGCTCATGCTCAGATCATTTCCTAAAACCTACTTGTAGATGCTGTGAATGGGCATTCATATTTTGGCCCTAGTGACAGAAGAAGGGCAAAGCTACCTTTTGTGTGTGCCCACCTACCAGGTAGAGCTGATTAGCAGTGGTATAGACTGATAGACACAGTGAAGATGCAAGGAAGGGAAGAGCAGCTGGGCAGTGGACAAGCCTGTGAGCCTTCCAGCTCTCTGGAACATGGTTTGAATTTGTTCCAGCCATTCAAAATGATCTTTCACTTCTTGGCAGAAGCTCACAAAGTTTCTTAGCCAAGCAAAAAGAGCACAAGTCTTCATTGTGCATGGATAGAGAGAGACACTGGTCATTTGATTATTGTTGGTGAGAACATAAATGAGTGCAATGTTGCAAATGCCACTGGAGGAAGTGAGAAGGTCCCTCATGAGGAGGCCTTGGATGCTATTTGTATTCAGAAGCATCCTGAGATGAAATCATAATTCTCTGGCTGAGTGTCCATCCCTGTGCTACAATGTGTTGTCTTTTAACTGCACTCAAGAGGCTACTGATGAAAGCATTTCCTTACCTCCTTATCAATATATTTTCCTTCTGTATCCTCAAGCTTTCCTTACGGATACATGTGCTTTGCAATGATGCTTACAGACTTTCCTTTGCAGACCCGAGGAAAGGTCTGTAACCACACCTAATAAGTTGCTTTCCATACCCCAAATAGCTTACAAGCTAAACAGGAGGAGGATTATTCTCCAGACTTTACAGTTGATGAACAGAGGCACAGATAAACTGCACAACTTGCTTGTGGTTATTCTGGAAATCTGTTACAGAGCCAGGCCTTGAACCAAAATTTCTGGTTGTCCCTGTGCCAGACTGCAACCACAGTCTGGCCCTTCCCTCTGTAGGCACATATTTGTAGAGTTTCAAGGTCAGAGGAATGATTGCCTTATCTAGTCTGACCTTCTCTGTGCGAAGTCCAAGAATTTCTTTGATCAAAGCATATTTTACAGGATAGAATACAGTCTGGATTTGAAGACACCAGGATCTAGGGAATAATTTTACAACTTCCCTCTGTACTCCATTCCAATGGTTAATCATCTTTATTTCTAACTTATTTTTTTCATATGAATGAACCTGGCTTTAACTTATTTCCTGTGATGCCTCTTTTCTGCTAGATTAAAGAGTACTTCACTATCTGTATTTTCTTCCTCTCCTCTTCACAGACAATATTTTCCTGTGTCTGGGGAAGCAGTCAGGTTGACACATTACATGCTGCGGAATCCCGGGGAAGTTTTCCTTTCACCTTGTGCCTGCCTTTGGTATTTCCCTCACCCCTTGTTCATAATGCAATAATTAGAAAGCTCTAAAGAAAACTGAGAGGGGGAGAATGAAGGAAGTCAGAAAGCAGTGTTCTTTACCCTTCTTCCAGGTGCAGTGGGGAACATGTAATCAAAGCAAGAGAAATGACATCACTGATGCCAAATTCTGTTCTCATCCGTACTTTGAGTGGTGCTATTTGAAATATATATAGTTACATATTGCTATGGGGAACTAACTTAAATTAAATGGGAATACCAGAATATCTGCTACCAGGTACTGATTATGTGGGACTCCAGTCCTGGTTTCCAGACAAGACAGTGTTGCAATGAAGCTTCTCAGTCTGGGGCACAGAATATGTTATGGACTGTTTCAGATAAAAAGAAAGTCCCAGTATCACAGATCATGACCTTTTCCCATTTAGAGAAGTTTGTACTTGACTACCACTGATATTACATGACCAGTGTTTTCTTGTGGGCTTAGTGGCCACTGGATGGGTGGCATTGGAGCAACATGAAAAACATAGTTGGGAAGATTCATAAAGGTGAAAAAATGTAGGAACTGAACCATAAATTGTATCTTTGTTTACAAAGAACATGTTTAAGTATTTATGGCATTAAAAGGACCCATCTTCACCCATGGATGTTATCTAGATTGAGGTGATAGCCTGTGGGTTTTGCCTGAAGAATCTAAGGCTGCTTGCTTTGTACAAAATAGTTCAGATCTATAGCTTTCATAAAAATGAAATGCCCCTATTTTCTTCAGCCAAACCTTAAGAACCATATGTTTTCCACCTTGCTGAAGGAGCAGAATTAGCAGTTATCATTAGTCTTTGCTAACAGTGAATTTCCAGCCTGCACATCCCACCCCATGAATACAACTGATCCCAGCCTCCACCAGCTCACTGACTCCAACTGATCGATTCTGGTTTGTTACTGAGTGTGTGGTTCAGCGTGGTACACCTCTGCTGGGACCAAACTGAAGGACAGCATAGCAGCTATCCACCAGCAATGGAAGGACACAGACTGCAGAGACAATGCCATGAAATGTAGGAGGCAAAGCTTCCTTGTTTCCACTCATTTCCTTGATTTTGCTTCTCAACTCTTTGTGGTAGAGCCTGTTATTTTCACTGTAAACAACTATTATAGTTCAAGGTGACATGAATGGTCACTCTATAACCTTGTGCACTGCACAAGAGCAACAAGGAAAGGGTTTTTTTTGCAGCTACTCAGAACTTCAATGTGTTTTACTTTCATCCACCTTCATTTTCTGATCTCTTTGCTGTTTGCAGATGGTGGCAAGAGGTGCATGTTCACAGCAGTTGTGAGCCTGGGACAAAATTCAGACTAGGGCAGGTTTCTCAGAAGATACCTTACCAGGGTTACAGCTGCAAGTGCAAAATGTGAATCCTAGAGGAAGCAGGCTGGAAGGCAAAAGTTCAACCCCTTGTTTCCTAAGGGAAACAGCACAATGATTGCCTGTGGCTGTGTGGCATTACCTTTATAATTTCAAATCGAAAGTGTAATTACTTGAACCTGGTGCTGTATGAAACATGTTCTAATAAAATTCCCAAATCAGACAGGTTAGGAACTGATAAATCTATACTCCAATGCAAAAGAAGAACTTCTCTGTTATATTTGACTATTACAAAACTTGTCAACACTCGGTCTTTGTTCTTCTTAAATGCCAAATTAATTTCTTACAGGCTTAGATTTAGGTTTTCCCTTTTTTTTTTTCTGTTGTGGACTTATCTAGAAAGGATATTTAGAATTCAACTTCCCAAACCTTCCACAACATCTATTTAAAGCATCAAAACAGAAAATCCTCTCTAGAGCATATGTTGCTGGAAAACCATTCCATACATTTAAAGATGTTAATAATGAGGGCTTTTTTGCTTCTCTTTCCCAGAACCTTTTAAATCTAAATCAAGCTCAGGTAAAAGGGCAGATGAGCCAAACACCTGTGAAAACTTAATAGGAAAGCAATGAAAGGATCCACAGCTCCATAATGTTCCCAAAGTCCTTAGTATATTGCATTATCTACTAATGCTATAACCAATGTGATTTTTATTGGCTGAAAATAGGGAAATAATGTTAGGAAAGTCACTATACTGACTTCAGGAAACACAAAACAAAATTTAAAGGATAGAGGAAACAATTCTCCTAAAAATGCATTTCTAATCTAATTTCTGTTTCTGTGGTTACCTTGCTATCAGAGAGATGAAGCCTACCGTCTGCAAAAGCCTGTTTATTCTTCAAGGGAGAAGCAGTTCTCTTCTGATCTGTGTTTTTCAGACATTAGGGAAACACAGCAGATGCTCGCTGCCCTGAATAGCAAAACCAGAGCTGGAACTGAGGAGGTTTTCCAGTGTGCGGTAGAGTGCACAGGAGGCAAAGACACTGGGGACTTGGGCTTAGATACAAGAAACAACCAACATACGCTTAACTTCCAGAAAAATTTTTACTTCAGGAAGATGGCTCTCATGCTTCAAAATAGACAGAGATAGAAGTACCTCCCCACAGGCGCAGGAGTGAGGGTTGTACAAAACCAGGATTTCAGTTTGAAGGGCTGAGGTAAAAAATACATGAGGAATAAGTGAAGTCATTCAGTGAAAGTTATGAGTAGACTTTGCCTACTCAGTACAATTGGCTTTGGGTAAATCTTCTTAAAAGTGCCTCTGGTTTTAGGTATGTCAGTAACATTGGCTTATTTTCTTGGTCTGAAATCCAGCAGCTAAAATCAGAGGGGTCCGTAGGATTTTGGGGTGAGAGAAGATTGCAATATGCTCCAGAGCAGCAGATGTAGCCACTGTTGGAGGCAGGAGTTTAAGGTCCAATAATCTACATTTCTGTAACAAGCTGTGATCTCATATGTATTTCAGTGTGTCTTTCAAGAGTCCAGAAGTCTTTCAAAAATGTCATTGCTGCCTTTGAGGAGAAATAAAAGAAACACTTATGGCCATGACCTCAGAAACTATAAATAGATTTAAATGGAAGCAGTAGGCCAAGCTCAGAGCTGACATCTAAGATGCAAACTTTTGCTGATACTGATAGAGGGTCTGCCCCCTGGGATTTCCTTTGTGGGACGCCAATTCCTTCATCCGTGAAGGAATGGATGTGAAGGGAACACATCACTGTTACTGATACAGGAGAAAACCAGAAAGATGTGTGAGTACCACCCCAGTACAGTGGTGACTTAAATGAATATACACTTAAAATTTACCTCTTTGTGGAACTTGTGTCAGCGTCACCTGCTTCAAATAGGGAGGAGAGCTAAACAAACAATACCACCTTCTGCCATGGTGTCACTTTGCATTGAGACAGTGCTGCCTTACTGGGTAAAAAGTGATCAAAATTCACTCTGTATTAATCAAAAACATATTAAAATATGACCGAATATCAGTACAGAGGAAACCAACAGCAATAGGCAGTGCAACAACAGATCCTAATTTAGGTCTCTTCTCTTATTAATTGCATCAGCTTTGCTGGGGAGCACAAAATCACATCACAAAATACTCCAGGTAACAGAGCTCCATCTGAAGAGGGAAAGATGAGGAGGTTACAGGAGGACACAGGGAAGCCAAAGGAGGTCACTGGATGAGTCATTCACACTCAGGTATTCGCAGCTACCGTTTCCTGGTTCCCATCACTAGACAACACTTGTCTTTGCACATTATTCTCAGGTTTCTAAGATTTTATTTTAAAAACCGGAGTGCAGACTTTGGATGATCACAGACCACGAATCGTGCTCTCCGAGACAATGATTCACAAAACCTGGTGAACTGCTGACGAACATTCTCCCCCTGCATTGCTTTCCCTTGCTATCAGCATGAGTCCGAGATGACATGATGTCAAATGAGATCAGGATAACAACAGCAGTGGGAGGTCAATAAATTTGTGTGGTATATAATCAAATATGTGCCTCGAACAGGTAGATTCTCGCTCTATGAGATCGTGGGAGTTAACTTTCATTTAACAGCAATAAGTATTCAGCCAACTAAGGCCCTTCTCTTTTACATACAGATAGGCTCCTCTGTTCATCTGCATTCTATAACAGCTTGTTATTCTTCCGTCTTTATCAGATCTACAATACTGAGGAGAACAGAAAACGTGTGTGATATCCGCCAGCTGGAATCCATCTGTCTTTTCTCTGCAGAGATAGGGTTTCAAAGGCTACATCCTATCTACTGTCACACCCTCTCCCGACATGAGAAGCTAAGTGTAAAGTTTGGCCAAAGTGCTGGAAAAAACAATATCTCTTTTGTACATCACAACTATTTCCCTACCTACTCAAAAGTGGCGTTCTTCATGTTCTGGCAGGCGCGATGTATTGTTGCACTATATCCCAACTTTCCTATTAAATAAAAGGATTCCAGCCAAAATTATTTCAGAGAAAGTTTTGGGTGTTTTTTTGTTGTTTTTTTTAATTGGACTCAGTGCATGAATGTGTGTTTTGCTTTACGTACTGGAGTACGGGAGGGAAATTGTGATTGACAAGTACAAGTACTGTTTCGTTGGAGTAGAGGATATGGCCTCACAGCGTTTCTGGGAGGGGAAAAGAAGCCACCTACCTGAATAAAAGCTCAAATCTGTTGCTCTTGAAGTGATTGAGGCTTTGCCATTCACTTCACCACAAGCCCTAAGGGACTGATGAATTTAAGTTTCTCAGGATAACTCCCAGGATGAAGCAACATTATTGCAAATCAGCAAGACTCGGTGAAATTTTCTTGCTCTAACGGCTAGAGCTCTCTGTTCTTTGGGTTCAGCAGCTGCAACATTTCTGGTAAAGTACAAACCACATCAGAGAGGTGCATGAGACATCCCAGTTTTAGCCAAGGACCTGGGAGGGGTTGTCTGGTCAAGCAGCACAGAGCAGCCATCCTTTCCCAACAGAGCCATTCTTGTCCTCAAGAACACACAGCACTGAAACGTGTGGAGGGACGTGCTGGTGCCCAGCAGTCCTTCCTCAGCCTCCTCTGTTGTGAGGCAGGTGTTACGTGCCCAGAAGCTTGTGGAACGGGGAAGGAGAAGGAAGGGCCAGCACTGGCATCTGTCTCCAGACCTCCCCAGCAGCTCACCTTTCACCAACCTGCAAGATTTCCTATAAACCTTTTCAAACCTTTTGTTAATTTACTTGCCCATTATCCTGGCATTTTAAGTGTGTATTCTATTATGTATTTCACAGATGGAGGTCCTTGTGCCATGGGTCAGAGGCACAGGAGGAGTATTCTGACCAGCACATCCATCCCATTTTAGTGAAAGCCTGATTTCTTTGGGTTATTTTCAGGGATACATATATTCTTTGATGATTAACCAGGTAGTATCAGTTACACAACCAGACATATCATCATACAGATAGCTAGCAGGCCATATATAAGCAAAAGGCCTTTAATATCTGCAAGTTAGTTGTGCATCTATGAGTATTGCTGACTCTGCCCTGGTCCATAGTGGTAGGATGTTACATCTGCACAGAAGGTGTAATGAATTAGGACTGCTAGCAACTTGCACTGGCTTTTCCATGGACCAGCCTGTGACATTCTGCGTTCTTATTGAAAAACTAGATGTGAGTACATACATACAAAGGTATTGCTTATTTTGAAACCTCAGACAAGTCAAAATGAGCTTTGGTGTGTACTGGTTATGAATTCCTAAGCATATATGATTATTATTTTTTATTCATGGTCAGTCTTCTAAAAGTACACAGGCATTGCTTTCACAGACTGCCCTCCATAGTTAGGGTGCCACTGAACTCATTTCAGTCTTGTACAAATAAACACCTGAGAATGGTGTTTGGCTTCTCACAGGGCCAGAATAGCACTACAGCTGTAGCTTCACCTCATCCTGCTACTCACCTCTGGGGTGGTATCCATCTCTAGGACTACTTGATTAGATGAGATGGTTTTTAGATAATAGTTATTGAGCTAATTAATTGGCTGAGGCTAAGCTAACCTAACCTCTGTAACTAACTGCTTGATGAGTTAAATGGATAGTTGGTTAAACTTTTTCAAAATTCTTCTGATCTCTTCCCACTAACGTCACTACTAAACAGTAACCTGATGCAACATATCTCATTGTGTTAGCCGAGCAGCCTGGAGGTATCTTGCAGTACCAAGAGAAGCAAATTGGTCACTGAGCTCAGCTTGCTCACAGTAAGTCCCTTGTGCATAGGCAAATCATTTTGTGCTGTTACCCTTGTATAGTCCTACAAGTGAAGTAAGGTGGGTCTGGGAGCCTTTCATGGTCAAAAAAACCCTCTTCAGAGGTGTCAGGAAACATCCCATAAAAGCATAAGGTGTTGTTTCAATTATTCATGGTGGAGCATGAAATGACCTTTTCTGAGAGGGGTTATGTGCTGGAAGTACAAGAGGTCAATGTCGAGAGTTTGGGAAGGATTCCCACGGGACCTAGTCTCAGAGGCATAAAAATGCAAACAACCCTTGAAATAAAATATGAGTCAAACAAGAATGGAAATCAAGCTGAGGAGCCCAGATAGCTCATGAGTAGTTTAAGTACATGCCAGGCCCAGAGGCAACTCCTAAGTTGCCAGCACCATTGCCTATAAATTTTGTAATGGATCCTACATTTCAGGATAGCTAGAACCCTGCCTTGGATTTAGATGCTATGAGAATTGCTGCTGAAGAATAGGTAACAGCAACTTGAGGCATAGAAATGGCATCCATTTTCTATCAGTATTTGTCCTTAAGCAGATAAGTTCTGGCTTGCCAGCCCTAGAGCATGGTGTAAAATCTTCTGTGAACAGGTAGAGTGTGAGCTTTGGCAAGGCAAAATCTTCTATAATTGCCCCATCTTGCCTTAGGGTAGCACTTCTCAGCATGATGAGTTTCGTCTTCCTACCCATTGCAACTCTGGCACCTCTTCTCTCTGCTCAGCCAAGGTTCTCGTTCTGGTCATCATATGTGTGTGAGCTTTTCCAACACACTCGCCTCCAAAAGTTCCAGACCTGATAATGGCCTTGAGATGCCAGCCAAGGCACATCACAGGGATGCTTCCTGCTTCAGAGACTTGACTAACTAAATAGACAACAAAAAGCGTAGGAAGGGAAGAAAGAAGGATTATTATTAAGTCGTGAACCAATGTACCAAGAGATTAACAGACTCCATCCCAATCACACAGCAAGTCTGCAGGACAGCAGGGAGCAACTTCCATAATTTCTGCATCCTTCTCATTCGTTAAACACAAACACCTCTCCTTTTTGTTTTTGATAACATGTATGATGTTTCAGTAGTAATGGTTATCAAATAAGCTCTTCAACACCACTCAAACAATATCCTTCATTCATTACAGACCTGGCCCAAATCCTTCACCATGAACTTACTGAAGACTGCAGATTTCAGCATGTGGGAAAAGCTGAAGTTTGCCCCATACAAAGCAGTGATGCATAGAGCTACCTGAACTAACAATGGAGGTTCAGGCTGATCTGGGTGAAGCCCTGAGGGTCTTTTCATATTGGTAAAAATCATTTTCATCTATGGTAAAAAATACGTTAAAATTACTCTTAACACTATGGCACTTAAATCTACTGGGGGACCTAGGTCTTAAATAGCTGAGGTTTTATGTGTTGTTGGTTGGTTGGGTTTTTTTCATAAATACCTTAAAAAAATTAACCCTGAAGACTGATCATGGAATTTGTATTAGGACCAGGAGCGGAGGCCTATTCATACAAGGCTTTTGAGAAGCTCTAATCACAGGATTAACCAACCTGTCCTGATCCTTTTGTATTTCAGATCAAGGCAACACCTGTCCCATTCTCAAACCCTGACACAGCAACTCTCATAAAGCAGCCTGGAGCTCAGCTCAGCCCTTAGCTGCATCTCTAATATAAATAACAATGACTTAAATTTCTAGTCTAGCCACTTAAATAATACAAAGTTAATGGGCTAAAGACCTGGGGGAAGACAGCGTGTTGCGTATTCTGTTTTTTTCTTCAAAGTGCTCTTGTAAACAGTCATAAAATATACTGTAAACAATTACCTTTAGATCCAGAGCCAAATGCTGCATCTTGTAACTCAAACACACCCAGCTAATACAAACAGGCTCTCATAAATTCATGATGCTCCCATTTGACATGCGGGGCCCTTCACCCTCTGTTCATGTGGCATTCGCTGGCCCCTGGGGTAGCGTATGGATCTTCTTCAGCACCTTACTTCAGTTTTAATTATTTTTGTTTCCAAATATATTGAGAAAAGGCTTTGTCTGCTTTACACACATCTGTCACCTGCTTCTGGCACTCTGGATAGTAAGCAGCAGTCATTGTAATGAGTAACATTCAGCACATCCTAAAAGAGGGTGTCCCAGAAATATACTGTCTACCCTTGGTGTTAGAACAAGCCCCTCCAGTGAAAAACATAAATAACTGACTTTTTCAGTCATTTGGCCCTATTTAGAATAAATGCTGATAACAAAGAGCTGATATCAACCATATTTCTTTTTTTTCTCTCTCTCTTTTTTAACATTTTCAGGAGTTAATGTTTACAGAAGGCTTTTTGTTTTCCATTTCTTGATTCCTTACCATTTTACTAATACAGAGCCAGTGTAGATCCATATGAAGTCATCTCCATATATGTAGCAGTCAAAACAGTACATTCACATTGGCCATTTTCCTCATTCTCATGCAGTAAATTGCTAAGCTGTATCTAAATGTCCCCCATCAGAAAGGATGTTGACCTTGATCCTAGAGTTAGGTTACCTTCTGTGTGCAATGACAATAAAGGCAACTCTAGAAAAGTCAGCCATGAAGAAAAAGTACCTGTGTGGTAAAGGGAAGGTGTGACCAGCACACACAGGCATCTGGCTGCTTGTTTAACCTTAGGATGTCAAGTCATCCTGCCTTTCCCCGAGACAGGGACCTCTGCGCTCTTTCCCTGGGAGGACCCAGGACCCTCCGCACTTTTGCTATAGCACTCCTCCACAAGAAGCTTTTCCTCCTTCCTCCTTACAAGTGACCTTTGTCTTCTGAAAATATGATCTTGAACCATGGAATGGATGGTCTGGGCATCAGCATATGTATGTGTCCAGAAAACAAATCTTCCAGAGAGCTTGGCTTAAAAGCACGGTCATTATTGTCACTTAATGCCTTTCTAGTAGCTTTTCATTGCTGGTCCTAACCTGAACAAGCTAGACTAAACAAGGAACAAGCAGCCCACCTTTCTCTTACTGTGCTGTGCCAACATTTGCCTAGGCATCTTTCCAAAGTGTTAAACCATTCAACTCTTCTTTGAAACAGCAATAGCGGAAAGGTATATTAGCAGAGTTTGGATTGGAGTTTAATTCAGGATAAAGATGCAAATGTTGGAGCAGAAGGGCAGGCAGCCAAGGCCCCTTTCATAATAGGGTGGATACAGCAATGTATGTGGGAAGAATGGCATGCCTCAGACGTAATGCAGCACAGAGAACATCCAGCACAATGTTGGCTCAGCTCTTGCTGGCACCATCCTAATGCTGCTGTTGTTTGAGGCTCCCAGGTCAGACACAGCCCAGGCAAAGGTCTTATACCCTCAGCCCCAACAAGTGGGCAAACTTCATGCAGATATGCTCAGCTTGGTTGGCTGCACGTTGGGTTTGTTGATTTGTTGCCTTTTGAGGTGAACATTCAAGCAGGTGGCCACAATGGCTCCTGGCCCACAGTCTTCACTTCCTTCCTGCCTGTGAATGTCCTTCATGACAAAATCTTTCCAAGCCAGGAGGGCAGAGGAAGAGGGAGATGGTGTTTGGAGAGATTCAGAGAATTTTGTGAGCCAACTCTCCATCATGTGGGTTGCAATTTCACCTCACTGTGAATTACACCCTTAGAAAGTGCCACAGAGAGATGGTGGGTTTTAAACAACAGCAACAACAAAGTCAGGAAGACAAAATGTCTGTGTAAGATCAGTGGAAAAAATAGAGAGCCATTACACTTGCAGGGCAAAGTGATTTTATACACAGCACAAGGCACATTAATCTCTACTAGATTTGGGACTTAATTTTAATTTTAATTTTTCTATAGCTTTTTTGCTTCTGTACAGAAAGAACTTCTGCACATTGGACCTTGATCCTCTGAGTAAACCCTTATCAGAAGAAGAGACTCCTACTTTTTGCACAGCCTTCTCAGAGACAGCTTTAAAGGCAGGACTTCAGAAGGCCCAGTTGTCCTTCAAAATGACATTAGATCACCTGTGTGATTTAATCTAGGTGATCCTGCTCAGGCAGGGGGTTGGACTAGATGATCTTTCAAGGTTCCTTCCAACTCCTAATGTTCTGTGATTCTGTGACATAAAGTTAGAGGGATCAATCAGACATAAAGCTATTGTAAAGAGAAAAAAGTTCTTGAACAGACAGAAGGAACCGTTATGACCGTTTAGTATGACTTTCTCGATGAGCTCTAGGATTTTACCTGGTAATTTGTGAGTCCAGGGAAGACTTTGATAATAAAGATCAGACCATTCCCAAGTCTGACAGCACTGTGTGCCAAATGAGTGACAGTCACACCGCTCCCATAAACCTTTGCCCCAGTAATGGAGCCCGTAAAACAAGAATAATGCCATCTTGTAACAAAAATTACAGTCTCTCAACACTGTACAGGCCCTTCTGTGGCAGAAATGGACAGCCACAAAGCTGCTTTGAATATAACCTTTACATCTGGAGGTTGCTCCAGCTGAGAGAAGCATGTCTCAGGCTTTCCCAGAGAGCAGCCATGAGTGCACACATTAGAGAAAACGCCATTCTCACCTAGCCAAAGCAGCTTTTCTACAAAGTCTAAGGTTCTGTGGCTTAAGCTGGAATTCAATTCGTTCATCCTTAGCCATCTAGCATGAGTCATCCAGTCTGCAGTCCATGGTGAAAGGCAGGTAGCAGCTTAGATGTTTCTCCTAGGATAGTATGATTTGCCATCTGGAGGTGTCTATCTTTAGTGGCCATAACAGGACTGCATACAACTAGATTAGACTGCAAGGCAAATGTTTACATGGATAAAGGCCAGTGATATAATTTCCAACCTGAGGTTATACCAGTATAACTTCATGCCAGGACTGATCACAGTGCTGCATGATTCTTCTTGAGGTTTCAAGCAAACTAGAGGCTTGCTCCACCCCAAAATTGATCCCTTAAGGGCATGGGTTTTCCTTACAACCTTGGGAAAGTCACCTTATTTTGATTTTTTGCAGGCATCAGATAGGCCCACAATGGCATAGGCTCACCTTGCAACACAGAGGTACCATCAGTGAACTGAAGAGTAATGCTGTTCCTCCGAGACACAGCAGCACATGCTTCTCAGGGGTGTAGTGACTCTCCCTGTTCTTTATAGGACCTATGTCTGTCATTTCCACAGAGGGTAACTTTGTGGTTTTACTTGGGAAACAGATTGTGGGAATCCTGGGTTCAATTCCCAGTTCTACTTTGGGTGGTTCAGGTCTCACATCGTTGAAGAGCCACAGGCACAGATATTTTTGAGATCCACCAGTCTTCCACTGACCTTGTGTTAATATCTAAGAAGGGACCACAGAAGTCGCTGGCAAGAGAGATCCTATGGCAGTGGGGTAAGCTTAGGTATTGATCTGGTGCAGAGGACAAAGAACCTGTGTCCAAAGGACTCAGATATTTTCAAGTCCTGGGAGCCAGAGGGATCCTCACAGTGTAGCGACCAGATTCCCTTTGAGCTAAACCTCACTATCCTGATTAACAGCAGAGAATGAAAGCTGGATTTCTAGGAGACCCATCTGGGTCATCCATCACAAAGAACATAGTTTCTTTCCCAAAACTAATGTTGCTTAAGAAGGTACTGCTGGCTGTGGCTGAGGAAACCTCCACAAGCTACATCAAAGGGGTCTGGGTCTCAATAAACTTACAGTGTGTCTCATCACCTTTATGCATGATTTTACTGGCTTCTTTCCTACACAAACAGTATTTTAATGAACATTTGGCCTTTGTGATATTTATTTAGAAAGATTTCCTTTGTTTTTAAGCTATTTAAACCTGGCTTCCTACTCAGACCCCTAATCTGGAGAGAAAGTACATGGACTTCTGTGCAATGCCAAAGAACTGGGCACAAAACAACGTAGCTCTGAATTGCTGAGTGGAGCAGTGTGGAGACAGGTAAATCTCCTTGGGTCCTTTAGCAGTGATAGAGTTTAACCTTGCACAGTCTGCCTACTAAACTACACCATGCACTGTCTGTGTTTCACCTTTACTGAGGGTGTCCTGCTATTTCAGTTCTCATTTCTTTATGCTCAGTTTCTATAAGAAAAACAATGTCTCTTTGCATGCATGTTTGATATGCATGAAAAAGATATTCAGTGGGAAATGGAACTAAAACTGCAGAATTAACCTGATACATGCTGCAACTCTGCACACTGTGGGAAGAGCAGCCTGAATCAAACAGCAGCAATAATGTCTGGGTTTAAGGCATGAGAAAGATATTGAAGCTGTCTCGGATGAAAGATGCTATTGATTATTTCCCTTTTCTATTATTCCCATCAAAAAAGAAAAAAACAAAAAAAAACCCAAAAACTTTGGAGTGTTGTGTATGCTTTATGTATGGCAAAAGAAGTTAACCTTTTCAGTTGCAGTCTAAGTGGATTTGACACTTGGGGTTGGAGGGGTGGTCATCTGACACTTTTTAACTCTCAGTCTCCCCTGATTATAAATGAAATATAATGCTTCTTTCCTCCTCCCTCTTATGCTTCAATGTCCCATGCATTCCTCTTTCACCAACTCTGATTTTTGTCATTTGGTGGCTCTCTGTGTTGTCAGTAATGTTCCAGTCCACATAAATTTAAACAGGTCTAATAATACTGGAGGGTGGCTGTGGCTGCTTTTGAATGCCTTTTCTCCCCTCTAAAAGGCCTCATCTCTGTGATTACCTTCTGCCTGGTCACTGTGTACAAGCCAAGAGCTCAGCAGTGTGGGAGTGTGACAGTCTTGAGACATTTCCACAGCACCCAGGGGCAGTAAATTAATGCTGACATGACCCACCAAGCACATGGCAGCTCCATTGTCAGAGCTCGTCTAACAGGAGAGATTGAATTTCACACTGCGTTTGATATTAAATCTCTCCCAAGCACAAGCTGACTTGGCTGAGTAGAAAAGATATTCAAGGATCAGCAACGAGGGCCTCGGCAAGGGAAGGTGCTAAATGCTCACTGCCCTCATCTGAAGCACTACCTTACAGGCTCAGCCTGATCTCAGAGCACAGCAGATATTACTGTTATATCTGCCCCGTCCCATACAACTATCACTCTCCAAAACCAGCAGCTCCACCGTGTCCCTCTTCTCGCTTCCACTGCAGACTGCATGCCTGCTTTCTCTACCTCCAGGATACCTCCAGAACCACCACCCCATCTCTGATCTCCTGTGTCACTTCACCTTCTGCAATACCCCGGTTTTGTTTTACTTGTTGCTGAGCCAGAAGCAGCACATGATGCTTTGCTGGCCATCCCAGACTGGTCGTCCAGAAGGTGGATCCTGCTTGAAAGCAGTGAGAGGTCACCTTTAGCTTGAGCCAGACGTCTAAAATAAATAACTTGTCCAAACTCTTCACTGATGACACAGAAAATGCTCTTTGCAGTAGGGAGACTATCATCTTATAAGAATCTATTTTGAAACGGAAATGGAAAACTGAAGTGGAATAGGAGGAACCAGATAGATAGAAAATGAATATATGCATGTTAATTTTCCACTGCCCTCTTCCTCACATCCCTCATGAAGAATGGGCTACACTGTAACCTCTCGCATCTCCCAAAAGCTGTGAAACCTGGAGCTTGGGGCTTTGGGCAACCTGGGCCCTTCACCCTAGTGAAGGGTGTCTCTTGCCAGTTTTTGTTTCAAAAGTGAATGATCATCACTGTTAAACCTCCTGCTTCCCTGTCACCTTGAAACTCCCTGGCTTCAGTGCTTAGACCCTCATAATGCTCTCCACAAGCTGAAAGAAGACTTTAAAAGCTGGTACTTTCTTCATTTAGCAGCATGTAGATGTTGTAAAAAAATTAACTATTTGGCTTCCTTTGGGCTGGCTGGACACGTAGGACTCTATAAGTCCCAAATGTGTTGCCTGTGAAGGCATTTTCTTTAACCCTCAAATCACTGTAATGGTATTTCTGTCAGTCCTAAACACTGAAGCAGTATGGCTTTACATTTTTAGGTCAAATTACCTCCATACTATGCTCAAATGTTCCTTGGTCCATA
This sequence comes from Heliornis fulica, assembly GCA_013399135.1. Taxonomy (NCBI): domain Eukaryota; kingdom Metazoa; phylum Chordata; class Aves; order Gruiformes; family Heliornithidae; genus Heliornis; species Heliornis fulica. The sequence goes on from VXBZ01008132.1 coordinate 104,225, forward strand.
CCAACACCCTGGCTAAACCATAACGGCAGAACTTGGGCTCATTAGTTTTTCCACAATGCCCCCTGAAATAATTTTTGCTCTTTTTCTTCTTATGTGTACTGCATTTGGCTGCATTAAAACATATTTTATCAAGGTATTTCTGCTTCTGATTGATCATCCAGTTCTCATTCCTGGCTACACTACCAATTTCTGGGTTTCCCACAAATCTTATCAGCAATATATATATATATATATATAT
>VXBZ01008132.1:104574-252147 GCA_013399135.1 Heliornis fulica
AATATTTTTTCTGTTTCATTCATAAGAATCCTGACAAATACTCACATGGTTCCTATTGCTATGTCTTGCATTAGAAACCAGGATACTCGACCTGGTCCTCAGGACAATATCAAAGAAATATAATTAGTAATTCCATTGGATATTGAAAACACATTGCCCAACTATGTGATTTGATTATAAAAACTGACTGGCTAAGCATGAAAAACCTAAGACTTTCAGAACTTTTAAGGTACTTTTCCTAGTAATTTTTGTTTATATATCAATAACTTTTTCATGTATGATTAAAATAATTGCAGAACATTGTAGTCCATACCTCAAGAGTGGGACCAGGACCATTCCACCAAAAAACACATTCTATTTGGTCCTTCCTTTCCATAACAATTACATTAACTGAGGTACATTAAAGTAACTCAAGGTTTGCTGTACCATTGTGTTCCTTTGGACAGTCCGTGGTTGGTGTTTTACTCCCTACAGGTGCTTTCTCCTCTGAAAGGCTGACAACATTAGCACCAATGGTGTCACCCTCTCATGAAGTCCCAAAACAAGTCTTACTGGGGAAGTGGTTCTGCAAATGTTCTGCTTCATTGAAGCTTTTAGGTGTGTGGGATCCACTTCTCCTTAGGTATGAAAAGTGTCCTCTGAGCTGTGTCTATTTACCCCAGGCCACATGTCAGAGTGCCGAGGAAATGAGGTTGCAGTCCTCCATAATCTGAGACTTTCTGTCTGCCAAGGGAGCAAATTGGACTCATGGAAAGATAAATTTATCTGCATATATGGCTTATATGACTAAAATAACTGCACATATGTATAATGAGTGGGAAATACGTGCATATATAAACATTTACACACATAGTCTGGTTGATTTCTTTCCTTGAGGCACTGTGTCTACTGATTAATTATCAAATAAAGGCTGCACAATTTAGTGATTCATTTTTTTCACATTTGCAAATTGTAATCTAGTCTCAGCATCCCCAAGGGTTCCACATGAGCGCGGGATTGCTCACATTTGCTCAGGCAGCAGATACTCTTCTAGCACACTATGCACAAGGGAACAGAAATAGCATGCCGAACCGAAGGGAGCAGTGAGGGTTTCAGCAGTTCCATGCTGGGAAGTCCAACACAAGTATATGATAGCTACACTTGCTTCCAGTTGGCAGAAGAAACTACTTACCATATCTTCAGTCGACAGAAATCTGTGCAGCTTCATTGACTTCTAACCAGTTCACTTCAAATGAACTATTCTGATCCAGGTGGGGGTTTCAGAATGAGAAGTAAAAAAAGTGATGGCACATCTGTGTGCCATGCCATGCCATGCCAAGCCTTTGCCAGTAGCTACACCTTGGCAAAGTGCACCACAGCTCCCAGTGGCACCCAGTAAAGGGCAGTGGCAGAGGTCACTCAGCAGACCCATTACTAGTGAGAAAGATCCTTTTTCTTTCTTTAATTTTCTTTTTTTTTTTTTTTCTTTTATGTAACAGTTTCTCTGTGGCTGTTTGGTAGACTACAGGACTCTCCACTTTCAAGTATGGCTTTGTCTATGGTACGAGATCCAACTCTGACCAAAGACGGATGACCGCAATTAGATAATTATTCACTTTCCAACTACATGCCAGCCCATAAATAGTCTAAACAGCCTATCAGTAACTGAAAGAAGAGTCAGATGAAGGCTGCTTTCAGGTTCCTAGATCACCTATCAGTACTGCTCTTTATAAAATCAGTGCTAATTTCAGACCACCAATGACAGACAGTAATACTGTCATTACTCAAACTATTCATAACAGTGGGAAAAAGTTTGCTAGTGTGTGCATTAGGAAGTCTTTGGCTGTATGACTTGATTTATTTCATTACCTTTGCTGAACAATAATGGGGATACTATGGCAAAGCTAGACCACAAAGGTCAGAAACCAAGTACATAACAAGGAGAGTATGTAACCGCTGAGTCTGCCTTTGCTGCTCATCTGTAAGTTACATCATCATAAATGAAAAATAAACCCCATGTAATTCAGAGGGAGGAGAAAAATGAAAGCAAGAACTGAAAGAGAAAGACGAGAAGAAAAAAGGTACTCCTGAGCTAAGATGCCTGTGTTAAGAAATCCAACACCACAAGAGCCAAAAGTGCTCTTCTTCAAGGTGCCGTGCCAGCTCTAGACTGGGACTAAATTCAGATACAAGGAATAAGCAGTGTCAATAGTCGAGGATTCTAGAATCAGCATTCTGCTGAGATTTCACTCACGGAGGTGTGTACCAAAGTAAGCACCCAGACAGCGTGCTGATGGAAAGTGCTAGACCCAAGTCAGTTTTTTCATTCACAGAAATGCAGAGCAAAGTCAGTGCCCACACAGAGCGCTGATGAAAATCAGTAGACCCAGGGAAGTTTATATGAAGGGCCTGACTAAAAGGAAGGATTACTGGAAGTGCAGGGTGTCAGCTGGGCTTTCACGCCTAACTGGACTCATTCAGACTGGCAACTCTCACTGGCTGGGCTCAGAGCAGGTGTTTTTCCACTTCTTACTGCTATTTTTCCCCTTGAGGACAAGGATCAGACCTCCACCAGCTTTCCTGGGCTCGAGGTCAGGTTTGAGGGGCATGTGGCAATACAGGGGAAGACTTTTATGCAGCCAAACAACTCTTTGGCTCCCAGCTCTTGAAGAAGTTTCCACTGTCTGCCAAGCCCTTTAAACTGCCCAAACACTTTGGAAATTACAGCATCCATTTTGCTGCCAATTGGGAAATTTGCTTCACTGCATTAACCATCAGGAAACAAAACACACCTTTTGGAGGGCAAGAATATTTTTGTCTTATTATTTTCAAAGTGCAGTAACAGACTTAGTTTGATGCTGTGACAGACTTACTTAGACGCTGAGCAAAGGTACGCAGTGTTTCATGTACAACTCTCCACAAGGATGCTATATCCAAGAGCGGCACAGACACACCTCTACATTTTTGTCTGGGCTGAACACCTTCAGTTGGCCCAACTATAGGGCTCTGGCTTGTATCTCCCACCCATGCTCACATTTATCCTGGATTAGTGCTATTAATGCAGTAGCATCAGGAGAGCCAATTGCTGCAGTTCTGCTTCATGGTATGGAGGGCCCTTAACCATCTAAGATCACCTTTTGTTTGGTTTCTAAGGTCTAGTGTGCACTAATGGGACATTAAACTAGCTTTTAAAAGCCCTCTGTCACAGGACATCTTGCAACATTTCCAGTTAATAATATTCCCAAGGCATATGTCCCTTCACAAACAGTGGCTGCCCGAGTAAGTGTCCTAGGAAGGGAGTAAACTGATTTAGATAAATTTAAAACATATTTTCCTCACCACCCAGGCTAGAGAAATACAGGTATAGAATTTCATTTTAAAGGAGCAAACGTAAAACCATAGGTGCCACATGCTGGCCCCATGGGCAGAACAGAAGAGTAGCAGAGGTAGTTGGGTATTAATCAAATTCACCCAGGAATTAATCCTCCTCCCAGGATAGGAGCTGGCTGCATGGAGAAGATCACATGGTTTAATAGGTGAGGAAGATAAGAAGAACCAGTTCTCTAGCCTGCATTCATCATTCCATCACCTTGGTTTAGGTGTAGGAAATACATAATGTCAGTCTGCCTGACCCCATAAAGTGCAGTAGTATGAGCAAAGCAAAGCCTTTTTCTCCCTCCAGATATTACTTCAGCTCACCAAGATCTGAGTCATAGATTTGTCTCTACCTCCATTTGTTAAAAAAAAATAAGCCTATGGCAAATTCATTTCTAACTCACACATGTTAGCAAGGTGCCTATGTTTATACGGGCATACATATGGGATGAAGCTGTATTTGGATTTTCGCCATGAAACAGCTAGGGACAGACCCTCTTATGTGGTCAGCCATACTCATATAGTATGTAACTGTTGTTCTTATTCTGAATAAACATCCAGCAATGATGAAAGTCCTCATCTCACCAAATTGCTGTTTTCAAGGGGAATTGCAAAATCCTTTTCTTAACAGAAGTCTCTGAACATACAGCCTTAACCTTACTATTGCTGAAAGCATTTACAGAACCTGCAGCTTACCTTCTTTGAGGCTCCTTGAGGCCCATAAACTGCTATGCATAGCAGGGAGCTCCTTGGACACTGGCTCAGTTCAACTTCCTTGGTTCACCCACTCCCCACCCCTCCAAGTGCTGCTAAGCTCTGAGAAGTCTTTAACAAGCTGACGCCTTTGAATGCACATTCCTGCTTACCTTGCCAAGCTGCTGCTCACTATACTTTGGACCTGTGAGGATATTTTAAGAAATGTAAAGGAAATAGCAGAGATCGTCCAAGCACTGAGGACATCGGTAGGTGTAATTGTCCCTGCCCAACTTACCCTGAGATCCCCATAAACACCCTTGACCATGGACCAGGACTCCATTTCAGCTCAGCCCAGGGACATCAGTACCGGCCTCAGTGAGGTAGGATAGTCCTGTCTAGGCTTTTTTACTGCTAATTGGACCCTTAGGTGGGCCTCAGACTTTGTTTCCCTTGGATCCCTTCTTCCCATATGGAGAAGATGCCTATTTCATTCCAGGTATGGTGAATAAGCTATAGAGTGGAACATTTTCTGGGAGCAGTGATATTCTCCAAGTGTTCAGCCTGTCCCTGACCCTCACTCCCTTCCTTATGGCTGCATTATTTGCAGGGACAGGAGACAACATCCAAGTCAGGCCGGAAATGGATTCCAGAAAGCGATGGGGACAGAGGGATAAAATAAAATACCCAGCTCAAACTCTGTGTCTCTGTTCTATGAATAATACCAGGAATATGTCCATGAACTACTATCTGCACTGCATAGCCTCAAGAGATACCAACACCTCCCATTATACCATGACCACGTTGAAATATTTCCTGCAATTTCTCAGCGTCAGCAATATCTATCTACCCTGCACCACCTGTGGTGATTAAATGTGCCTTATAAATGTCAAAACACTTTCCAGCATAAATCTTCAAAGGTCTGCATGAAACTGTGTTTAGAACTGGCTCCTCTCTCTTTTTGTCTTCTGCACTAAGACAGGGAAATGGCAGTAGTTGTTACTGAACCTCAAGCATTTATTTCCACTAATGGTAGAGCACAGTACTGAACTGTGAGGTCCTATCATATCATAGCAAAGGCTATTTTCTAATCAGTTCATGCACATCTCTCCGTTACTGATGACCAGTCAGGTAAAAAATATCCCTTGGCCTCTGTCTGCCTGGAAAATCCATCTTACTTTTAAAGTCAATTGAAGGTTATGTCTGGAAATCCTTGGGTGAATTATTCCTAGGGTAGGAATTTTGTTCTGCTTTTTGCTCTGTTTTTCAGCATCAAAATAAGCTAGTGAGGAAAATATCCTACTCTCCACAGGGTTATTCACTCCTATGTACAAAATATAGCTTATTCTTTTATGGGAACAATTGCCTCTAGGAATGTGAATCATTTATGGGTGGTGCCTACAGCTTCAATCTCGAAAACAATCACAAGTGTGAGAAGGTCCTGGACTGAAATGTGGCTAGTGCGTGACTAAAAAAAAGCACATCAGGTGATGGTCACCGTTCCAGACATCATCAAGGGGCAGAAATCCAGTCCCGCAGAACCACCTCAGACCAAGTGCCCAACAGCAGTTTGCACCCTCACAGAAGAGGTGTGATTTGTTTAACCACTGAGCACCGAGTAATTTGTGGTGGCCTATCATCTAGAGTAAACTACTATGCTATCTGTAAAACTTGATTCCTCCTGTTTCCCACTGCTTAGAGTCCCTCCACTTAAAAAAAAAGACTGGCAAAAATTGTAGGTTCCTTTAAAAGTTTTCCATAGGTAATTCAGGGGTTTTTGAAACCTTTTGCAGAATCAATTGCAAGTAACTCCTCTCACTCAGACAAACATTTCCCAGACTAAAGAGAAACATTTAGGACTGTTGGTTCTTACATGCTGCGGACCTCCATACCACTGAGATTGGACATGCCGTGGAAATGCATGCAGGCTGAGGTGCATCTTGCCCGAACTGTGAACCAGTTCAGCTCCCATGAAACGTGGATATAACACAGGCTGAGAGGGGAAAATCTGTGCTGTGGAAGAATTTGGCCTGCCTTTGGGCATAGTCCTGGATAGTGTGTGCTGGAGGGAAGTGGCACAACATAAAAAAGTCTGAAAGCAAGTGGTTTCCAGATGCAGCAGCCAAGCTTAGAGTAAATTGGTTTGTACTTTGCTGCTCTGTGCACATGCAGAACTGGCCATGGAGGCAATACAACAGACCAAAAGCATGCGTCAATAAACCTGAGGAGCCCAAGAAGGTGTAATTGAGGTCAGAGAGCTCACCTCAACCCTCTTCTTCAGGAATTCTCCTTGCATAAGTCAAAAGGTTCAGTCTACCATTAAGGAGTTATCATAGAAGGGCACAAAACAAGCCTTTCCAGCAGCCTCAGTATTTACAACAGCAACCAGCACCACAAAAAAAATCTCCTTAAGCCTACAATTATGTGTTTCAGTAGGTTCATTTTGTAGACGTGCCTATACCAAGACCACGTTCCTCTAGGAAGTTTTCACACTCCCTCAGTCACAGAGCATTTGGTGGGCCTGTGCAAAAAACCTGTTCTCTACAACTAGAAACCATAAGGAGAGCGAGCTCCACTTTATCACTATCTGCCTAAATATATAAATAATTCGAAATCTGAAGTGTGTGTCGGACAGCACCCTCAGGCTATCATTTTACACCCAGCTGTTATTCTCAGAGGATTCTCAGTAAATCCAGGAATAGACCCAGTCAGAAGTCGGGAACAGGCTCAGAGAAGAATGTCACCATATGGCAGCTCCTGACTGTTGCATAAATATATTGATTAGCTGAACTGGCTTCAGGATGTCTCTATTAAGGACAGTAAAGTCAAAGAGAGATGTAAAATTGTCAGAAATATGAGAGAGTACGTGAACTAGTTGTTCTTTCCCATTTAAACATCTTCTTGTCCAAAATACGACACCTATCGCTTAGAGAAAATTGGTTAATTCAGTTTAAATCTGAAGCTTAAAGATAATTCCTAAACAAAAATTGAACAGAATAATCATCTTATTGCTATGACAACCCAGAATAGCACATTATCAACCTATTACATTGACATTGGCAAGATAATAAATTTTGCTGGGTTTTTTAATATACATTTTCACAAGAGAAAGACATGATTGCATGTTAAAACCCACCGTGAAGGCAGAAATCCTCAGCGTATTTTCTTTACCTGTTTAAGCAGCTAGAGAATGGGTTTTGAACTGTGTGCTTTAAAGAATGAGTTGTAAAACAGGTTCTTTCTATTCACTTGCTGTGTGACTGACAGCAAGTCACTTCAGCCTCATTGCTGTCGTCATCAGTCTATGAACAGCTCAAGGGAGAGAAGAGTTGCATACGTTAGCTTGAATTTTGACCCGGTGGACCTCATTGTGTCCTCTTTGGTGGCACGTGACAAACCTGGACTGGTGTGTCATGGCAGCAGAAAGAGGCTGTGGGCCAGCTGAGAGGGATGGGGCACTGAAGGTAGAGCATGGGGCTCCTATGACACCACCCTCCAGCTTGGTACCTTGTGGAGATACTGCCATGCTCAGTTTATGCCAGTTGGGATGTGCAAAATAGATCCAGCCACCAAAAGCCAATTACTCAGAGAGAGATTTGACGGGACTGGGACTATAGAGGGGCAAGAAGGAAAGATAATTCATGGTTTAAAAAATAAGACAAATTACAGGTATTAGGCTGCTCTTTCCTCCACCTTCCACTAACAGAAAAGCCTTTCTCATAGTAAAGAAATGCCCTTTCTCTTACTGCTGTTCCTACCTCATTTGTTTCTATGAGCCCTGAGGACACTGTGCAAAGCTGTATTCATCCCCCAACAGGTTGGGCATTTCTAGAGGCAGAGGAAAGGCATTTGGCAAGTCTGCAGACACATATCAAAATCCATCCTTGGCACAAGCCAAACTCTACAGTAAAGCCTAGTGTGGTCCCAGGAGTTTACTCACACACAGGTCCATGTACAACAGCAAAGGGATACATTCTTCTCTATTTTCTGTGTGTCTCGATAGCTTCTCCTGTTGTTTTGGACCCTGAGGCAGGATTGAGCCTCGGTTGTTTGGGGATCAACTTGGGCTGGCCATCCCTCCCCATGAATGCAGAATGAATACCCTAGCATGGCATCTGCTGTGGCCAATACTGTGCTCTGTCAGCGAGGATGGACTTTGGCTTTCAATTGCTTGTGGATGTAGTTGATGGCTTGCACTTTTGGAAAGACTGAAGCCGCTCACCAGGAGACCAAGCCAATTTCATAGCTGGGTGAAAACTGAACAAGTATAAAACAGCAAATAAACCCATCCTGAAAAGTTTTCTGTACTGCATTTTGGGTTCAAAATGTTCGCAAAGAAAGTTCTGTTAGTTTAGAGAGTTGTTGGCCAAAATGGATACATTTTCCAGGGAAGTCAGCCAGTTTTTAAAGGAGGCCAAATCTGTTTCCACATGGAAATTGGCTCATTTTTGGAGTATAGATGAGTTCTGCATAAAAATATATTAAATTCCTTCCCCCACCCACAACTGTATACACTTTCATGCATCTTGATGGGAGAGCTGTTATTCCATCAGCAACAGGAAAATGCATTCTGAAAAAGTGCAATATTTTGTAATTAAAATTGCAGTCATGTCAGTATGGATGGGACAGGGAAAAGAAAGAAAAAAATCTGGAAAACAAAAATTGTTCAGTTCAATTGGCTCTTTGAAATGCTTTTTCAACCTATGTAAGCTCTCCTAGAAGCTTCACATGGGTGCAGATTCTTTCAACTATCTTTTTCTTTGAGAAAATAATCAAAGACTTAGCAATAGAGAATACATTTTTTAAAAAATGCCACAAACTGTAATATAACTACTGTAAGATGTGTGGTACATTGCCATTAATTAACAAAAGGCCAATTATACAGCTTGTTCAACTGTAATAGGCATCATCCTGAGAGCATTTGGATAGCAAGTCTGTTCCAAGGAGCAGAATCTCTTCAAAGAATAACGTGGAAAAAAAGAGAAATGTTTTTTAATACATACTGTACCGAATAACGGAGATGTGTCGAAAAACACATAGTATGTACCAATGCCTCTCTCTGATGTGTCTGCCATTTGGAATATTGTCATTTAAATACTTTGCCTGTTTAGTCTATTTTGAATGGCTTCATTATAGAACTGGTGGGAAGTTCTCCAGAGAAAGTGGAAAAAATATGTTTTGGAAAGTAATTCAGATTCTGGACTGACAGAATGTCCCATTTTAACCTTTTCAATGGAAGAAAAAATGAATATATATTGATACATGCATATGTGCTCTACAATATATATCTATAAATTGTACAAGAAATTAATAGTAGCATGATTCATAAACAAAATGTGTGAAAATTATCAAAGTAGGAGATTTCTGGTGGTCTGCATTAGATGCTAGAAGAGGACTTCAAGTTTTAAAATGTCAAAATTTTGGCAATTTCCACGGAACGGAAACCCAAGTCTTGCCCTCCTGTAATCGTAGACATCCCAGATCAATGGCATCTTCAGTAAATTTGATCCTAGTGCTGCCCATCATTGATTGACAGATGCGAGGCTTTGTGCCAGGTGAGCTTGACACTGCAGGGACGTGTAGCCATGGCACTCGTGACCAGGCTGGGTACAGGGAAGAAAGCTGTGCATACATGTAGGAATCACAGTTCAGTCACCAGCTCCTCTCTTATTGAGAAAGTTCATTGCTTCATTCAGGTATTTGCTAAATATAGGAAATGCTCGGGAAACTGAACCTTTTGATCTTGAAATACTTGTAGGCTTGGCGCTCTGAAAGGATGAGGGGAAACATTTAAAAAGGATCGAGGGAAACAGATGTTTGGCTTCTTCCATCCGCTACCACTAAATCAGTCACTGGCCCAAACTAGTACTTAGCACAGGTGATTTTCCACAAAGCTAGTCCTGCTTTTATTCAGGGCATTCTTCTTCCAATAAAAATCCATCTGCTTGCCGAGCTTTTCACACCAGCGTAAATTGTAGCTCGTCCAAATGGGCTTTTCAAGGGGGTCTCTGCACCAAGGCTGAGAGAACCACATGCTGCTTAGTGAGAAATCACAGAGCTGCTCGCAGCTTGAGCTGTCTGAGTCACCAGCTGATGAGAAACTTGACTTTTTGCTCGATTTTTCCTGCTCTTTTTAAAGCAAACCTTAAAAAACAAATAAACCCTACAGGCAAGCAAGCAAACTTTCTCATTTAATAGGCACTCCCCTCTCAGACATGGTTAAATACACCACAAAATCCATTTTCTCATGGATTTTTTTCCATCTATTTCCTGCTTGACTCCTTTGTTTTTCCACAGACATTAGTGTCATTTTCTCCTCCTGCACACAGGCTGTGAGCATTCAGTTCATCCTCTCCAACACAGAGCAAAGGGCTACCAACTGTTAGGCACCCCAGCAGCTGCACCACATCCCCTTTGCAAACAAGAAGCCACACCAAGATGGCTTTTGCTAAAAGAGGGTGCTAGCAGTAGTTGTGGTTCATAAAGTTTCAGAGCAAGGGCATGGCTAGAAACCAAGTCAACCAGGTCCTCCCCTTGCAACACAGCGGGGATACCCCAGGCCTAATTTAAAGTCAGAACACACTGCAACACCCCTTTGTCAGCCCAGTTCACAGCTTCCAGCAGTTCCCTGCATTGCAGTTCTCAACAGCTTCTCATGTCTCCTAGCGGGTAACAGCTCATGAAGCAGTAGACTCAGATGATTATGGACCAGTCAATAAACAGAGATAATTGCTTAAAACTCTTAACTCCACACAACTGTCCAGACAATTATCTACTTACGTATTTACATCATTCTTATTAGCATTATGCCTCATCGTCTCCCATGCATTAATGGATTTTTATCCTCTGCAAGTGCCTACCACAATAGAACAAAAAATAACATCAACATTTTTTCCTATTTTTCTTATAACAAAGTGCCAGCTTCTTCTGATCATCAAAATACTTTTTTATCTCGAAAATCCTACAAAAACCATACTGTCAACAAAAGCAAGTTTGCACTGGAAAGCTTACAAGTTCAACAATGGTAATTCTGCTGCTTACCAAAATTGTGATTGCAAAAGAACTGAAAACATTTATACTGCCATCAGTGTGATTTAAGGATATTTAGCCTTTGCTAGACCTTTTGCAGACAAACTGGTGTTTCACCCTGTCTATAATATCAGCCTCCAGGTAGCAAAATTTAATCAGTGGAACTGTACTATAAAAGATAAAGCTGCATTACAATACCAAACTTTACAAAGAGACAAATAACTTCATAGAAACAGCTTCCTGTAACTTTTTGGTTTTGTTTTGTTATTTAGCACTAAAAATCGTTGTAAGGTTTAATTTATTTAACATCAGCATGCAAGGTATCTTTTGTTTACCCCATGTAATCCAGTTCTGTGTTAGGTTTTATAAAAAACAGATAACATGTCACTCCTCTATTACAGCAAATAAACTTACATCTCATAATTTTGGTTTAACCCAGAGTTTGTGTAGCAAAGTAGAGCGATTTTTATAGTCTGGGAACCAGTACAGAGCACAGACTTCTCTAAACTAAGCTCATCAAAACTTTGTCTGGATGAAAAACATGGGAGGATGTTTTGCTTTTCTCCAGTTCTGAGTGATTTCTGGGTAAATACTGGATAGAGACTTAAGCGACCCTAGAGATGAGAAAACACATTTGATTCAGGGTACCACAGCTTTTCACATCTTAGAAAAAGTTCACAGAAGTCAATAAAATAACTACCTTCTGAAATAAATTACTAAATAGAAAACAACAGTGGGGTATATAATTTGAATGTGCATCTTTTCAGCTTTAGGTTCCTTGTGGGAACTCTGTTAGGTGATGAAAATCAGCAAACATGTTTTCCTTTACTCATAATATGCCTGTTACCCATAAAGGGTAATACGTGCTGTTCTGTTCACAGCCTTACGGACTGAAATTGGAGGAGAAAGTTGGTTTGGGCTAAAGGACTGTATAGCTGATATATTGCTTCCATTTATTATTTGATGTCATTCTATTGTGTGCTTCCCTATGGCACACTCAATAGGTCTGTAATCATGGGGAACGAGATAGAAAGGGTAGGGCAAGTGGTGTATTTCCTGCCTTGGCTGGTGCATAACTTTTATTAGAACTTATTTTGAATCAAAACTTCAAGATAAGAACCCAGCATGAAGGATTAGATATAAAGCTTCTGGGCTTAAGCCTCCAGTTATTTTTTGTTTATATGTAAGCAACTTGAAGAGTTAACATGCTGTCCACTTTTTCTAGCCAAAATATTTGAGATTTTGTTTAAAATAAAAGGGGGGGGGGGGGCTCGGGGAAATGATACAGTGGTGCTTAAAAGAATTGTTTTTCCAGCTTCTTTGGTGCAACAATTGTTTGATATAAACTTGCATGACACTGCGAGCTTCCTCTCTGCTAATAGCCTGAATGTTCTTTTTCCAGCAGGAGGAAAATGCCTGTGTGTCCAGGGTGAGATCACACAGGCTGCCCCGGAATGAGGAGCCCCGCCACAGTGCCAAGGCTGGACTCAGCAAGCACACCAAGCCCATGTAGAGTTTGGCACGTACAGAGGATGGAGGAAGGGATACGTGCGGTTGGGGGGGGTTATGTGACTTTTTATAAGAAAAAGAAGAAACTTACACACTCGAAGAAAAGAGTGTGTAAGAAAGAAAATGAACAGCAGCTGTTGGCTTATAAAGGAGAACAGGGTGCATTTCACTGGCCTATGAGCCCCAGGTGCTCAAGTGAAGATGGAGCAGTTTGCAGCAAAGCAGCTGAGATGTGGGTAGAAGCTTCATCCAGCTGACGGCATGGAGAAGGAGTGACCTTGAACTGAGAGCATGAAAGATTGCCAGGAACAGAGTCAGCAGGAAGCTTAGAGACTGTCATCTCTGCTCCAGTCTGAAGAAATACCATTTGCTTTTACAGGGATGGACACGCTGAGATGTGGACATCCTGCCTCGGGTCCTGGAGTTCGGCAAGGCAGAGGGACTAATACTCTGGCTCCCAAAGATCAGAGTGCCATAGCCATGCTTTGATCAAGGTGTGCCTGATGGCTTTTGGGAATTAAGCTTGAGGAAGAGAAAGAAAGCTTTCAGTACAGCCACATGGCTCTTGAAATAATAGAAAACACTTGAGAAGTTGAAGGACAGGTCCAGAGATTTCAAAAGTTTTTCAGTAAAATCTTCAACTGCTTCATGAGGAAGCTTGTTGAAGTGGAGATCTTTCCAAGCTGTTACCCATAAAAGGTGTTGAAAGATCCCAGAAAAAGGTCTTGCCTAGAAAAGTAGGTTGCATAAACTCAGGACATACAACGTCTTCACAGCTTCAACTGCCTGTTGAGAGGGGATCCCATGACTAACTCTCAGCTGTACCCTCACACACATAACACCATATGTGTTCAACAGAAGTGCATAATGAACCAGGACTCAAACAGATCCAAGGACTCACCAAACCCTTTGATGCAGGAGTACAAGTGCAATTGGAAATGTGTGTCTCTTTTGATCAGCCTCCACAGACAGCTTCCTCCTCTGCCTACAGTCAAGGAGACACTGGCAAGGATCTTGCCTGCAAGGTCCCTTACCCCACCCACCTCAGATAGCTGATGGCAACCCTGCAGTAGATCCATCTGCAGGACCTAGGGTCACATCCCCAAGCTCCTTCTGGGATCAGTCCCTGCAGCTGGGGCCTGCAGATTCCCTCTCTGGCATGGGCCAGTGCTCCCTGCCTTCCTTCATAAAGCAGGAGCAGGCACACAAGCAGTTATCATGCTCAGCAAGTGCCCTGCAACACCCTGACTTGCCTTCACTTATCCACTCCCCGGATTTCTCACTGTGGGCGTTATCCAAAACTGCAGATGTTTGTTATTCATAAGCTTTGTCTCAGACTTTGTGCTTCAGTAGCCTTCAGAGGGCCTGTTTAAGCAGACGGGATGATGTAGGTATTGCAACGGTAAAATGGAGGAAAGTGGTGAAGCTTTTCCATGCCAAATATACAGTGGTTAATTTGGGATGGTGAGAAGCCCACAGTGGGAAGTTCCTGTGTCCTGTCCAACAGGCAATAACATTGTCTGATTGCAAGCATGATCCTACGCACCTCAAAGGCAATTTTAGTCACAGGCTAAATGGTATGAATCTGCTTTCATAACAGATAAAATCTCCCCTTGTATTTTTTTCCATTGCTCAATTAACTATTGTTTTGCTCAGCATGTTTTAATCATAAGTAAGTTCACTAATATATGTTCTCTTTAGAGTCATGGAGGATCTGTGATACGATGGCATTAATCTTTTTGAATAATATCATTAATATCATTTGCCCCTTAAAGGCACCCGCTGTGTAACCCAGGCAATTATAAAACTTTGTTTCGTGGTACTGAATGAGCTCATCTAGCTAAAATGACTACAGTGCTTGTCTGCATAATATTACTGTTAGTTGCATCTTATTTATTTATACTACTCATCATCCGCTATTAGATCTTGTTTGTGAGCATATTTGTCCTTTTGCTGTAAAGCCACCAGCTCAGCTGGCTACTCTCCACATAGGTCTCAGGAGACCTGTCCTACAGAAGGGTCATGAAAGAAGAAGGAGATCTAGAAATCCCTAAACTGGGAGTTTTTCTGATGAATCTCTTTGAAGTAACCTAGGAATTATTTTACAACTAAAGCCTGAATCCGGTTAGAAGGACTCGCACTGAATTCAGCAAGGTTGGGTCATTGCTGAACCTCACTGACGTTCCTACCAGCCTTGCTAAAACAAAACCTCCCAGTTTCATGGTGAGCAGGCACTTTTTTTTCCCCAGAGCTGGGAAAGGTGAACTTGCAGCATCTTCACACAGTGAGAGGCTGGGCCATGAGAATTAAGGATTCCCAGAAGTGTATATAAATATATATCTTTATATTCTCCCTACAGACACTTATATCTTCTCATTTTGGAGTCAAGTTTCAAACTCCCAAAGAATTTGGGTTTACTTCTTATTCATCCTACTTCCTCACTGGTAAACCAAAGAGACACTGCTCTTCTGTCCTTCACAAAGCAGGCTGCGAACTACAGATAACGATCCCTATCGTTAGGGATCAGAGATCTTGATTTTTTCATGAGTGTACTGGATAGCTGCTGTATGCTCAGAGCAGAGCAGCAAATTTTGTGGGTTTGCTTTGTTTATTCTGTCCATATTTGGATGAGAAGAGGCACAGGCAGTAGATGAAAGTATTTAATATAATAAAATTGTGTTTGGATGAAACTCAGCAGTATATTACAGTTTCCTTTTAGCACTCCTGAAATAGTAAGACCTTGTCAAATTCAGTCCCTGAGGAGAAGACCAGGCAGATTTCGGTTTCAACATGCACCACAGAGTTGTACTTTGCCATATTTGCTCACATTATGGCATATATTTGTGGAGGAAAAGGGGGGGAACTTCCCCATTTCTAAGGTGTAAAATATCTTTCAACACCTCTGTTCTTTACTGCAATAGCAATATATCATTGCTGGTCACAGAGCAAGGCAATTACATGACTACAGCCACCCTATCTGCAAACATACTGATCCAAAATGGGGATCCAGCTCAAATTTTAGCAGCAGGCATGAATGTTTTCTTCTTAAATTCCCACTCAAGTGTCAAAAAAAGCCCCTTTTTGCTATGTCTTTCACTTCCAGCTACATGCAAGTTCCTGAATATATGACTGCAACTTTATCCTATGGGGTTTTTGACTGGTGCTCCCATAGGCAAGATGCACTTTGAGGCTGCAAGTTGAAGGAAGGGAAGAAAAAAAGGAGCATTTCACTAACCAGGAACTTGGCTGACCCTTGAGAACAAGAAGTTGTCAGATGTTACCCACTACCTGAGAGCAGTGCTATTTGCAGCTTTGGTTGTCAGATCTATCTGATGATGGAGGTATGAGGGGCAAGCTGCGCTCAGAGATGGCAATGTTGGAAGTGAACCTGGAGTCTGAGTTCAGGGAAGAGACATTGTCATCAACATCCTTCTGCCCATTCCTGATTGACTCTGGTAGGAAGAGAGGACACAACCACCCTACCACAAAAGGGTGCTTCTTCTGGAGGTCAGAATCTGGATGTTAGCAGCAAGTGGGCTCCTGGGAGCAGAGCATCCTCACAGCCCCTGCAATGTGAGAACCAGTAACATCTCCAGGTGATTCTGCTGCCAAGTATAACTATGTGGGATGAAGAACTGCAGTTATCTCACTGAGACCAACCCAGTATACAAGGTCAAGGTGTCCTACTGACCAAACGCGAACACACAGTGACCTGGATGTTCGTCCCAGCTATGCCACAATGTCCGTCCTGACATCGGGCCAACCCCTGCGCCACAAATTCCCACTCTATAAAGGGGAACAATGTTTCCTTTCTCCCACGCCTGGACTGTCCAGGCTAGTTAGCCATTGCGACCAGGATTTCATCTGGCTGCGGCTTTGCAGATAAGAGCTCACAGTGGGAGCCCAGATCCCAGTCAGGGCCTCCAGGCACAACAATAATATGAATGATTAGCAGCAGTGAGCGGTTAGGGCAGGCAGCAGCCCTGCTTCTTGTCTAGCTCACACCATGCGCATCGCAGCTCCTAAATATCTCTCCTGGTGGTATTTACAGAGCAGCCAGAGATGTGGATGCTGCTGATCCAAGAAAAGGAGGATGAGTCAGGTTTTGGTACTGTCTCCTTGCTTCCACATGGGCATGCGAATTTAGGAATATTGGAACAATAATTCCTCAGCTGTAACTCGGGCACAGGCCTGAGAAAACTTTCTGCTGGCTGCAGACCTGTTGCAGAGAAAGCTACATCCTGTCTCTCAAACAACATATTTGGTTTAAACCTACTTTCAGTGCCTTCACCCAAATCTTCCTGCCAAACTTGGATCTCTCCACATATCCCACTCCTCTGCCTGCTCCTGCCTCCCTCTCCCTCCATCTTCCTTCCCACAGCCGTGGGAACAGACTTCATCACTTGAGAAAAATGCCCTGCTCATACCCCCTGCTGTTGCTTGAAGCAGACAAAAAAAATTAAAGTCTTTTCAGCAGAGAATCCTTGTCAGGACAAGAAATAATACTGACCTCAGTGAGGATGGCATGTACTGCCGGAGAGGTAGTTCAGGCTGTGTGCACTGCAACCAGCTGTCTGCGCAACTACAATACACCGCGGAGAATATGGAATATAATTTCCCTCTCCATTTACATTTAATACAATGGCTTTGGACCACACATTATTAAAAAAAAAAATGAAGTCTAGGCACTTGGCTTTCACTAATGGCTTGTTACTCCTCTAGCACTGTCTCTTCAGTGCAGAATGACAGAGTGATTTGTGTCTCTCCCAAAGACTCCCCTAGCCTTCTTCCCTGCCCCGCCTGGAATTTCCTACTTTAAAAAAATAATAACACCTCACTATAACAGTAGGAGGACTGGACTCACATGGGTGGTCTCTTATAATGAAGATAGAGTATTTGGGAACAATATTTTAATGCGTTTTGCTTCTAATTGAGTTTTTCCAGTGTTTGGGATAATTATTTCTACCAATTAGCCCAGTGGTATTGTTAGATGGAGGCAACTGGTCCTTCCTCAGGCCTCTGACAGAGGTTTACAGTATGCACAATGGTGCACAGTCCAGTTTATGAGAAAAAAATTGCCCCTCTGCTCCCAAAACTATGGGAAAGGACTCCATTGTGAGGCAAATATTTCCCATGGAAGTTGTCCTGAGAAGCTTCATAAGGGTCCGTGTTTTGGATAAAAGCAAGTGGGTGAAGATTTTAAATTAAAGCTCAGGAAAGAAGAGGTTATGTCTGAAGGGGAAGAGTGGCACCACAGGAGAGGGGACACAGCATCCAGGCTTGATGAGAAATGGGACGGCTTTAGTCCTCATACTCCACAATATCCCAGAGGAAATCCTAAGCTTCACAACTCTGTGACCGAGCCTATCCCTAATTCTGAAAACACAGGCCAGGATTTTATGACAGTAAATTCCTTTGGATAAATTTTAAGCCTTTTTCTTTGTTTGTTTTTACAAACATAAGAACTAGATGGTTATTTTTCCTAATAAATGAGAGCTGAAAGATGATGCTGTCACATAAGTGCCAGAGCAAAGACCGTGGGCACAAGCCTGTAGTGGCTTTGCCTTATGTCAGCCCTGAGCAGGAAAATTTTTAGCAGTCCATTAATGCCGAGGAGAGAGGGATGGCAAGAATTCAGTACAAAGAACCTGCAGCAAAAATATGCAATTGCTATAGAGGTAAATACTAGTGAGGAATAGTGCCTGAGCTGGTAGAAAATAGGTGCAACAGTGGGGAATTTTAAGCCAAGTCTTACAGGACTAAAACTCTCTGCTTGGGAAAAATTCAGTTAATAAAAGCAGAGGAACTTTTCAAGTCAAGGATGAGTAAAGCCTTTACATAGCCCAAAATGCAAAGAACCTGGTGCTGATAGACATATAAATACAAAGACTTACTGACACATAAAACCAAAAAAACCCACAACTCACCAAGTTTTTAAAGTAGGGGGATAAATGTTTCTCCTGTAGGAACTACTGAATTAATCTACCTGGACTTATGCAAAGCATTTGACACCTTCCCACACGGCATCCTCGTCTCTAATTTTGGTGAGACTTGGCTTCAGTGGATGAACCAGTAGGTGGATAAGGAACTGGCTGAATGGTCACACTCAAAGACTTGTGCTCAATGGCTCAATGTCCAAGCAGAGGTCAGTGACAAATAGCATTTCTCAAGGGTTGGGACTGGGACCAGCGCTGTTTGTGACAACACCAAGCTGTGTGCTGGGTTGACACGCTGGAGAGAACTGACACGCTGGAGGGAAGGGATGCCATCCAGAGAGACCTGGACAGGCTGGAGAGGTGGGCCTGTGCCAACCACATGAATTTCAACACAATGAAGTACAACATCCTGTACGTGGGTCAGGGCGATCCCATGCACAACTGGAGGCACAGTGGAGTAGCCCTGAGAAGAAGGACTTGGAGGCAGACAAGAAGCTCAACATAACCCTGTGAGGTGCACTTGCAGCCAAAAAAGGAAACTGTATCCTGCGCTGCATGAAAAGAAGCATGGCCACAGGTCAAGGGAGGGGGGATTCTTCCTCTCTATTCTACTCCGCTCTGGTGAGACGCCACCTGCAGTACTGCATCCAGCTCTGGGGTCCCCAGTACAAAACAGACATGGAGCTTTTGGAGCGAGTCCAGCAGAAGCCATGAAGATGATAAGAGGACTGGAGCATCTCTCCTGTGAATTGGGAGATAATTGGGCTTCTTCAACCTGGAGAAGGCTCCAGTGAGACCTTAGAGCAGCCTTCCAGTACCTAAAGGAGCTATAGGAGATGGGGAGAGGCTGATTACAAGGGTAGGGAGTGACAGGACAAAGAGAACATCCTTAATCTGAAGAAGGGGAGATTTAGACGTGATATCAAGAAGAAATCCTTCCTTATGAGGGAGATGAGGCCCTGGCACAGGTTGCTCAGAGAAGCTGTGGCTGTCCCTGGATGCCTGGCAGTGTTCAAGGCCAGGTTGGATGGGGCTTTGGGCACCCTGGGATAGTGGAGGGTGTCCCTGCCCACAGCAAGGGGATAGATCTAGATAAGCTTTGAGGTCCCTTCCAACCCAGACTATTCTGTGATTCTATGAAATTTCTAAGTGAAATTATTTTCATTAGAAAATGCTCATTCCTGGAATATGAAGCTGTTTGTGGAAGCAGAAGAATGTCAGGACAGACACCTCTGTGTTTAGAACTGACTTCACAGGATGTGCCATGATGGCAGAAACGTGATGTACTTTGGGTTACCCATGACCTGCTGAAACGCCCTGTTTTAGGTACATTTTTGCATTGCCACTTCATGTCAAAGTTAAAAGATCACCGCTGTATCTGTACAAGGCAGAGCTGCTCCCTCTCCAGAACAGACCCAGTGTGGGACGGAGCAGCAGTGGTGCTCAGATGCCAGTTGCCATGGCCATCTGATGGGCACCAAGCTTTAGCCAATTTAGGATCTGCTCTTAAACATGCAGCTACAAACAAAGGTTACAGCAACTTCTGCGGCTAGTGTAGGAAGAGCACAAGGGAAACCTGAGAGAAGTTTGCTGTGAAATCAAGTCACATTGGAGATTTTTGCAAATGGGAAACAAACACTTAACGCTCCTGCAACAGGAAAGTAGTTACATAACAGTGTAATGGGATTTTAAAGAGAAACCCTGTAAAGATAACACATTTTACGAGTTTTTAGACATGTGTTTTCCCCTATCTTCCTCCCTTTCCTTCCCTGCCTGGTAAATTCTCCTTGTACCACAATGGTCTCTGAATTACTGTTAGCAACTTCAGTGCAGAGAAGCTATTACTAGGATAAAAGTGCCAAACAACCATTTTAACATATGCTAGATGCCTTGGCAGCGATTCCTTCACAGAACAAGTATCTCCATACTAAGCCAGAAAGACTGAAACATCAATGGAGTCCCTCATGTGATGACTTGGGAGGTACAGCACAGAGATTTAGACTGATCTCCCTGAGGATTATTGAGATAACTCACGAAAATATCAGAAATACAAATCATCCACACCCATTCCTTTTGACATGATATGTCTGTCTTTATTAAAGTTTTTGTAACATGAATAAATAGATATCTTTATGGAATGCATCTCTATTTGACATTGCTTTTCGTTGGAAGCAATGGCCCCAATTTTTCCAAGGACTGAAAGCCCTATAGGTAGAAGTCATATAATCCATCTACCTAGACCATTCCAAATGGCTGGCTGTCTCTCTGAGCTGTTCTGCCAAATCTGCAGTGATGGAGACTCTATGATACCCTTCGTTAATCTTTGTTTTATCTGAAATGTGAGAAAATAAGGGTGAGCATCTATAAGGCAGAACTGGATACAAAATAGGCTTCATGACTTGAAAAAAATATTGTTTGATCTTTCTTTCACATTGTCACTTACTCTATACACTTCAGACCAGCAGTATCTAGTGTTTGGATCTCAGTTTTAACTATCTCAGACTATCATCTTTACAAAAGATGAGCAAGCTTTATTATGACTCCAGGTAGGAAAGGGGTTTTACTGAGATCACACCATAATAAATTGTCTGGTGGCTGTTCTAGAAAAGTTATATTAATCTTAAAAGATGAAAAAAAAATAAAATAAAATCTCAACTACAAAAATCTTGAAGCAATTCTTTAAAAAAAAGTTGTCTGTCTCACATTATAAGAAAGTCCCACTGTGATTTTCCACAAGCTCCTGCAGAGTGGCTTGAAATAGTGAATCAGGCAGTAGTCAACAGGGACACCCCGGATCAGACTTCATGTACATCCACATAAGATGTTTTTTAACATGTAAGCCAGCATCAGATGCTTTAGAGAAAATTCATGCAGCTGTGGGATAATCTGCCTGCCAGGGCAATTTCATCCTAAATCTTTATACTTAAACACTTAAACCCTGAAGAATGAGGTCTGACAATATTTCCAAGTCTCTAGTTCTG
Source organism: Heliornis fulica (assembly GCA_013399135.1). Lineage (NCBI taxonomy): Eukaryota > Metazoa > Chordata > Aves > Gruiformes > Heliornithidae > Heliornis > Heliornis fulica. The sequence goes on from VXBZ01008132.1 coordinate 126,077, forward strand.
TTAGCTTTAGAGTTATAGTACTCTCTGCACTTGATATCAATATAAAATCTCCAATTCCTACTTGAACCTTTCTAAATCCTTAGCTTCAAAGATGCTTGGTTTCAACAGTCTACCCAGACTTTGTCAGTAAAGGTAAGGAGAAAGGAAAAAATCTCCACAAGTGCCTTAGATATCAGAACTAGCTCCAGGAGAATATAACACTGGGAAAAATAAAGAAGTATAACTTCGGAAGGTCAGAGAGCAAAAATCTGAAACAGATGAAGAAAAGCCATCTCTCACACCACATATTTAAAATAACTGGCAGAAGAAGGAAATAATTTTGAAGGATACCTGCTTCTGCCATGCAAAATCAGGTTCTTATTGGTAAATATGCTAACCTGAAGCTGTTTAATATTACTTTTGCAACAGTTGTTGGCTACATTTGCATATAGGAACACCAGGAAATGGTTGAGGTGGATACAAAGAATCATGAATGAGGGATAATACTTGGAAATACTTTATAAAGCACAGTAGCTTTCCTGCAGGAAGTGGATCTGTGCCAGTTGCACAAGATGAAGATCTGGCCTACTCATTAACGGTTTCAGGTCTTCAAGAAAAGAGGTAGGCAAGCCTTCATAGTTGGGCGCCATGACCTAAAAACCCAAGGAGACAGCAGCAGAATGGAGCAGCACATCTGAAAATCCCCCAGCTAACTATAGGTCATAGCTCAGAGAAGCACTGACAATCACAACTAGTTCTTTCAAAGAAGAAATCGCTCGTATTTCTAGAGGGTACACTGGAAAAGGGAACTCAATTTCACAAATCTTTTTAGGAGATAAAGAAGGGCACTGCTAATGAAACATGGGAGCCCTGCTTCCACTAAAGATGTGAAATCAATCCTGGATGTCTGGGTAAAACAGAAAGTAGTCTAAGGTGGTTAAAACCTAGTACCAGGACATTGTATTTTTAGATTAAAATACATGCGAATATTAATTTCTCATTCTACACAGACATTTTTGGGAAAAATAAAAAAAAAAAACAACAAACCCCAAATAAGAGGAAAAGAGATCACCCCAAGTCAAGGGCAATGTCCCACACAGTCCTACCATCAGTGGTCTCAGTGTTTTAGGGAAAGAAAATGTGGAATATATAGGCCAAGTACCCTCCCAAAGTGCAGTCATCCAGGGATTTACTAAGCTGGAAGAACATTGCATTTAATAACTGTTCATGGACTCTTCCTCCTTGAAAATGCCTTTTGAACTAATTTATAATTTTGGCCTTCACATCATCCCTAGCAATGATTTCCACAATTCCACTGGGTGAAAAATTAGTGCTTTGGTATAATTTATTTTTAAACCTGATAGTTCAACTGGTTGCCCTTGACTTTTTGGGTTGTATTCACCCTCTTCACACTGCTTAGGATTTTATGTGTCTTCACTGCACTGCCTTCAGCCACCTCACTTCGAAGCTGAAGGGTCACAGCCTACACATGGAATTTGCTCTTTTCCTCTCTGTCCTTTTAGCCTTTGTTTATCTAGTTCTCCTCTATCTTTCTGAACATAAAGATGACTAGGATTACACTTCATATCCAAAACAGAAAAAGACACAGCATTACGCATATGTTCTCTTTTCCCCAGTAAAGTGCATTTTAAAACAAGTTAATACAAGATTTGCCAAGATCTCTGTAAAGTCTCATTGATTTTATTGTTCCTTCTCATGTGCTCTTCATCCTAAACCAGTTTTGCAGGACTATATTCTTAGATCTCCTATAGACTTGGCTCTTTTTCCAATAAACTTCAAAGCAAAGCCCTCACTTACTTTAGCAGGCCCTTTTACTTTTGCACTTGAGCTGTATAATTGCTAACCCAAAACATCCTGCCTCAATGTTGCCAAGCACTTTAAAATCAAAATACACCAAAATTTGGAAGGTTATGTGAGTCACCCCCAAAATAGTTGGCCTGCCATTTAGTAGGTCTATTCAATAGTTGGCCTATCCATGATAGAATTTAGTGTTGCAGTGAAGTTTGGTGTGTCTCTGGATAAACACTTGCTCTGGTAGGTGTGCATGCTCTCGTCCTGGGATCTGTAGCAGGCACCAGAGCTGATTGCAACACAAGCTAAAGCTCCCAGGAAATCAGATTTCTAGAGTCACTGTTGGGGCAGGATTAGCCAGGAAAGGTATTGCACAGAGGTACAGATTTCACAACACTTCTTCAGTCACCACAACCGAAGATCATACTGGCTCCGAGTTAGTTCATTCATAGCCCACCTCATTCCTCCTTGTATTTTTCCTGTGCTTCAGAGTGCAGTTTCACACTGTGTGTGTGACCCACAGCCTTGCTGCTTTGTGCCGATCCATCTCCCTGCCTGCATCCTGCTGGGATGGGTAACACGCCGGTTGTTCTAGAGAGACAGTTATTTCGCAGTTGTGTCGGAAGGCACTAAGGAAGAAGGACTTGGCTACCTCCCCAAGAGATGTTCCCGAACAGGGGACACAACAATGTCCTTTGTCAGAGTCCTCACAGCTGGTGGAGGGTGGTGAAGATGACTCCTACAAGCAAAGCTTTGAAGTGCCACTGTTTTCAAGATGGCAAAAAGGATGGACTACATTTGCCCTGGTTGTGTTTATGTGCCTAGTCCCAGGAACTGGGGACTGTGGGGTGAATCCAGGAAGATACCTAGAACGACCTCACAATTCTGAATAATAGTTAAGAATTAGTGACTGGATATTTACCAACACGTAGGGTTGCCATGTCCAACACACTTCACAACTGGCAATCTTCAAGTCATGCAGGATCAGACCTGTTTAATACATTAATCCTCACAACATGTTGAAGCAGACTGGTTTTATTGTCCTTATTTTGCAGAAGAGAAGAGCTCAAGCAGCAAGGTTGGGTGACTTGTCTTTCACTACAGAGAGGATTTCCACTTTTTCTCCTCTTACCAGTGTCAAAGATCCCACCTTTTCTAAAATAAAGGGTTTTGCTGGAAGTCAGCTGAAAGAAGGGCTGCCTTTGGATCAGTCTGGGTTCAGGCAAGGGGGATTTGGACTGCAGGCTGCCCTGGGATTCTCGCTTGAGTCTCACTGCGCCTCTCTCACATGACAGTTCTCATGCTCACACCCTTGCTTCATGTCTTTCAGGAATATTCAATTCTCTCCAAATAACTCGTGGATTAAAAGTGCAGGTTCATGCTCATCCAGTGCTAGACACCCCCTGTTCCTACTGGAGAAGGAATGAAGCATGCCCAGCTCAACAAACTGCATTACAACTTATCTTTGTCCAAAAAACAGGCCAGGTGAGATGAGAACCAGCATTTTCTGAAGCTAAACTACATGTGTATTCTACAGAACACCTTTCTTTATAATATCTAGTGCTACAGGGGCTTACTTCTTTAAAAAAAAAAAAAAAACCAAAACAAAACCCAACCCTCACATTTTCAAAAAATGATAGATAAGGATCCATAACAAAGCATTAAACATGGTTCTTGGTAACAAGAAACCAGTGGAAGTTTATGACCAATCAATCCACTTAACTCTGCCAAAGCAATAAACCGCTACTGGGGTTATAAATTGTTGAGCTGAGTTTGCAGTTTTAAAACGTCATCCAAAATCAATTGCATTCCAATTAGACCACTAGTTGTCAACAACTTAGTTAAATAATAAGCCAGTGGTTCACATCTGCTTGGGAACAGAGTCAAACTCGAGCTGTTTCCCTGGCTACTTGAGCTGAATTCACGTCTGTTATCGTTAACATGAATGTGGGTAGGAAAGCAAAACACTATGCTCGAAATGAAATCAAGTTCTCCTCCCACTGCCTGAAGGACATAAATCTTCTAAGTTAATGATGCCACAGAATAGGCCTGATTGATTTCAGTGGGGGCCAGGGATGCACAAGGAATGTGGGGTCAAGCACCATGTACCACTGACCTTTCTGAGGAGGTGTGTGTTATTGCAGCCTCCACCAAACCTGCTGCTCAGTGCCCATCTAATGTCATTAATATCTATCTACGCACAGCACTGACGACCCCTGCAGACCCTCTGCTTTGCTTCATCTCTATGTGAGCAGCAGTGGGAGGATCTGGGAATGTTAAAAAGGTATGTGAAACTCAGCTCCTGACCTTGGCCTTTGGGGTCAGGGGTCGCCAGGCATCTGTGGAGATGGCTCCTACCTGAGGTCAGCTTCATCTTTTCTCTCCATGGGACAAAGTTAGAGACATTAGTGTGGAAGGGGGTAAGATGAGACTTGTGAAGTATGGCCCATCAGAAGAAAAGGAGTGTATTTGGGGTACATCAACCCTGGGGCAGTGGGCTGCCACCCTCAAGCATGGTTCACACCAGAGTGTGTCCTGGGCACCTCCCTGATGTGCCAATGCTACATTGTTTTGGTACAGCTTAGCACATACTTGGCATCCCAGTGTACTGGTGGTGGTGGTGATGATTGCCCACTGCTAGTGAAGGTGGACACTGCAATAGCCTGATGTCAACCTTGTTTCTTCCAGTGGGATCAACAGGAGTCATGACCTTAGCAGAGGGCAAACTTTAAAAATTAAAACTAATAAATAAATACAACCAGCCAGCCTGACAGAACTTATTCTCTTCTCACACCAATCTTATGCTGTTGACTTTCCAGGGATGTCAGTGACATATTTCCTGGGTTTGCAACAACATCAGTGACTTCATCAAGAATTTTGCACTCACCATCTCTTGCATCTGACAGCACTGTTGCTCAAGACAGAGGCCATAAGCATTCTTCCTTCATGATTTGCACTCATAAAACTGAGCACAAAGCAGTACATGATCAGGTTGCTGTGTTCACATATACAAAGTACCCAGCTATGCAGTTCAAACAGCAGTGGTACACCTGGACAGCAGAAAACCAGGCTGGAAACAGAAACATGGGAACCAAGAAAACTTACCTAAAGACATTCTCGACTACGCTCCTCCTAAGGTAGTTTATTTTGCATCCTGGTAGCATTTCCACCAGTGTGCAAGCAGGTAACTGTCATGCTGGAGCTACACTTTAAGTAAACACATTCAAGAGCATCATGAAGGCAGACACTGTATCAAAAATCATAGGACAGACTGACTTTGATGACTGGAATGCAATGTCACATGGACATTTTTTTTAGAAGCTTTGTGTTTTTCTTCAAGACAGGACAAAGGAAACCAGTGCCACAGCATAGCCACACAGAGAATTGAAAGCAGGGACCAGCATATCTCCTCAAAGCCTTGTTTCTTGCTCTTGCCACCATGATACATGTGTAAAAAACCAAGTGGGCATAAAAGCACCAAATTAAGATTATTCAAAGCCTAGCCCTACCCTTGCACTGCTATTTCCTCCAAAGCACATCCTGTTCTCCTGTGTGCAGTTATTTATATTTCTTCATGCTGTCCTTTCCGGCAGGCTGTTCTACTTAACACTCCCCTGAGAGGACAATTCCCAGCAGGACCTCTCTGCAACGACACTGCTTTTAACCTACCATTATAATGACCATAATTTATTGCCATTGTATTTCTAGCCCCTTCTCAATGTTAAAGATTAACCTCAGGCCCACTATTGACGGCTGAAGGCATCTGCAGCAATCATATGGGATATTGGGCATTATTTGGCTCTTCAGGAGATGAAGGCATACAGAGGACCATGCTGTGTTGTTTCAGGGAAGAGCAGAAAATGTCTCTGTAAAACCAGCTTTAAAATCAGCCCTTAATTTGAGCTTTCGTAACTTCTGCTTCCAAATGTCGGTTCAGTAAAGCACTAAATCTTTTCCACAGCCCTAGGATTCGGAAGGCACAGAGATTTCATGATCAACCTTGTTAGCTCCAAGGATCTATTCTTTTGGAGACCTCATTGTGTGGCAAGAAGAAAGAAAAAAATGAATTCTTGGAGGTAAAGACCCTCCTTCTGTTCAGGTTTGAATAAGGAAAGGGTCACTGCCCCTGAAGGCTTGCCTCTCTTTTCCTTTTCTTAGACCATATAAATAGAAGAGTAACACCAGCCCATACACTGAATACATCAGGTTCTGATCAGTACACCAAAGCTTTTGCAACACGTGAAACTCATATATGCTGTCACGTGCACGGGGTGTCACGTACACGTTAATCCTACACAGGACTGAATGTGCAGATTCCTGTCTTTCTGCGGCGTGTGACTCCCGTTGCATAATCCCCAAACAGCACTCTGCTCCTGCAATGAAAATCTGAGAACGTTTTGAACTTCTTTTAACCTGCAAACAGAAGGCTGGTGGTAAGATTAGCAGGTACCTTTGAAGAAATACTAGGAAGTGGGAATCCTAAAAAACATCTTATCCTTTGTCTTCAAAGGTCCTTATGGGTCTCCCTCTCTCTTGTTTCTTCTCACCAAAACTTACCATCAAAATACCTCCCCTCAGGTCATCAATGACTTCCAGCCTTTTTTCACTTTTTCAGTGTTTTGAAATACCTATCATGCAAAATATGTCTAATTTACTGTCCTCCTCTACTCCCTCACACAACTCACAGTAGCAGACTAGAAGCCCCACACAAGAAGGTCCTTTGTGTGAATGCATCCATCTTACACACGAGGACACCTGTGCAATTGGGGGCATCTAAAAATCCATTGATGACCCTGTTTGCACACACATAACACAGCTGAACACTTTACAAAGGAGACAAAATCTAATTATTCCCCGATGTGATATTTTTCCACCACTTTTTCTACAAAGATCAATAAGGTTGTTGTTTTATTTTACCCAAACTATGTGAGAAGCTGTGACAGAGCCACTGGATAAGCTCAGGTTCCCATCCAGACTTACTTCAGACAAACATTTCTGAGGGGTGGCATTGCACCAATACTGCACCCAGACCAGTACACATGGAGATGTGCAGCTGCATCACCTGGCTCTCTGAGCCACCCACCACCCTCTTACAAACAAATGCGAGGTTGGAAGGACAATACTTGCTCCTCAGCAAATCCAAGTAGCTGTTTCTTAGCACTGCACTGATCCCGAGGTATGCACAGTTTGATTAGTTTTTTATTCCAGTGCCTTTTGTGCTTTATATAACCTCAGGTCCACCTTTCTTTGAGCACAAAGATTATATCTGCACCCCAAAGCTGCCTGCCTTCCTTTGTACACACTGGCGAATATATTCAGTTTAACTATGTTCTCCCTCCTCTGTTCTTTCCCTCTTCCCTCTTGTATCTTGCCACCTTTGTATCACAGTGATGTGTGTTTTTTGCTGGAGAAAACTGAAGCAACAAGACATTAAATATGTTTGCCTTCTGTAGGTCATCTGTACCTCTTTTGTTCCTCATTAGGTAATGGGCTTCTGCCTGCTGCTGTCTTTTTCTTACTTTACTGTATTTATAGCACCTTTCTCCTTGTTTCCTAACACTCCTCAGTGGTTGTAATTCATTTAGCAGAGCAACCTTTCTGCCCTACATGCTTATTTTATTCCTTGATCTCATCCTCAGTAATGTGACCTCATTCTCCTTTTTAAAATTATTCTTCTGGGACTTTCCTATCCTTACCCTACCCTCTGGCTATTCGCAGTGAGTAAAGGTGGATCTTCTGCCATGAACAATGTAGCCTGGCCTCTCACAAGAGAGATTTACCTGTGTTTGACCTCACAAAGACCTGAAGGGATTGCAACCTTACCTGTTCCTTCTATGATGGTCAGCAATGCAGCTCCTGTCCTTGCAGCAATCTGCCGTACCCAGCAGCAGGCTGAAATGCCTCCTGAGCAGCAGTGGTCTCTGGCCCCACTTCATGCAACCTCACCAGAGGTGACCCTAGACACAACGGATAAGGGAGTAACAAAAATAAAATTTAAACAAAATAAAATTGTAGACAAAGAGCTGATCACAGCCCCAGTTCAGGTGGAACCCCAAGAAGCGCTGATAGCAACCCTTCAGGTAGGACACCAAAGACCCTCTGACCAGTCTGGGATTGGTGAAAACAAGAGTGGTCCTGCTAAGCTGTGACTCAGTCTCACCAGATAGCTTTCATCCTCAGCACAAGATGTCAAATAATTTGCAAAATGCTTGCAATTGTATTAATACATGCTGTCTTCACAGGCAAAGCATGGTTTTTAGGGAAATACCTTAATCCCAGAACGCACCTCCTCAAAGTTCTTCCTGTCTGACATGGCAAGGGCTTGGCACTCAGAAGTCGAGGAAAGGGAAAGCTGTTGTGGTTCCTGAACCAGCAAAGAAGGGTGTTTTATTTCAGTGCACCTGGTGGAAAACAGCTCCAGAGTGTGTCACCTCCTTCATTAGAGACCGCAGTTAATGAAGGGCTGAGAACAGAAATCAAATACCATTGCAGGCGCCTCTTTTGAACTTTCTAGATTGAAACTGAATTTAAAATCACTTTCAAGATGTGTTTTTAACATCTGTAACACTGGCTTACTAACTTACATATCTGACTGGTGTGCCAAAGCATCAGGTACAACATCACAGAAGCACTCTCCTGCTGACATGTCCCTAAATGATCTCAAATCCCTCCTTATCCAGAAAAGGTTGTTTCACTGGGGTTTTTATGCCTTTACTCTTTAAATTCAGGTAGACTCCAAGGAGTTTTCCAAAGTCAGACAAGAGTCTGGGTAGGAGATCAGCAGGGCTGGTTTATTTTTCAGCCCACAGCTGATACAGGCCCTCATCGCTGCCTATCTCACCCTATGCAACCTCGAGTGAACCAGCCTGGCCCCACTGGCTCCCATATCAGGTTGTGTGAATGCAATCTAAATTCAGCAAGCAGCCCTAATTAATGCTGCCTCTGTTTATTTGACTCACCGAAGATACGTGTCGACCTCAGTAGTAAATCTCATCGTTGCATAGGAACTACAGGGATCAGTTCGTTTCCAAATGTGTCCTGGAGAGAGCCCAAGATATCTAATACTGTGGGGAAAACACATATTGAGTGTCAAATTAAAGCAACAGCAGCTCTGCAACAAATGGCAACTTCCTCCTGGAAGAGTCAAAGATGGCTGTAACTGCTGATGGTTTTAAATGTATGTTCGCAGTATTAATAGAGCTGACTTAAAATAGTTCTCACTCCAGTTCCTGCTTTAACTCATACCCGACCGCTAAACATACTGTGGCTGTTCCTGCTGGTACGCTCGCTGACAAATCACAGCCATGCAAAGGTTTCCTTTCAGCATTTCCAATTTACTCTCTAATGGGAGGCGAATGTGTTTTATTTGCTGACTGCTTAATGAGTCTTAAAGAATTTCCAAGCATTCAGTGGGATGGCACCTACTAGAGCTGCTTGCAAATCGTTTTATTTGCTTAATTCTGTGCCTATAGGATATAGGTGCAACACTAACATGTAAATCATTATATTAAGTAAAAAAAAAATAAAAAATAGAAACCTCAGGGAGACTACTCCCATTTACACTTGACGAGTCAGAAGCCAGCATATCAAACTGACAAGACGTACACGTAAACAGTTGCTTTACTCGTGTAGTTGTAGGACAGCTAACTGCTGACTGGCTTCACATTATAAGCCTCCCCTGGAAACCTGTCACGTACCTGATCCTGGCAGCTTCGCGTCTGTTTAATTTCATGCACTTAGGGTTCAATATCAATTATACAGAGGGAATCTTTCTTTTGGTGGTCAAGTAAGGGTAAGATGCCTCTTCCTGTACTTGTACATGCATCCTGGGGTTGGATTTTTAAGTTTGTTTGTTTTTTTTTAAGCGGGATAACTCCATCAGGAAACACTTCCAGGCGCAGCCTTGCTGACATAAATGTTTATACTGTCATCTGCCTTTCTGCCAGCTCTCAGCCACTCGGCCAGAGGTGGGTAGCGTGGAATAAGGACTGGGGGCAAGGGGAAATGCACTGGGGAAAGAAGCTGAGGGGAGCTATAGAGAGACAGAAGGGTGAGGCATGGAGTCCTGGGAAAGGGGTGGGAGATCTCAAAAAATATAACATAGAAAATATAATTTTGGCTAGGATGTGAGCAGGTATTTGCTGGCAAATCTATTGGTGCTCACTGCTCTTCCTTCACAAGAGGGTTTGTAGGGTGCTGGGTTTTGTGTGACCTGCAGCTATATGGATCTGGAGTTTGCAAAACACTTTCAGCAAAATGCGGTGAGTTTGATCAGAGTCCAATGGACTTTGGGGAGGGATAAACCACCCCAAAATAGGTGGTCACTGGAATAGAAACAAAAAAGACAAATCGTACATTGACCCTGAACTCATCTAGCTGAAAAAAGGAATAAAACCCTCATTTTTCCAGCATAAAAACCTATGCAGTTTTCTAGAGACTAAAAGGCCTTAGATCTTACTGCTTTGTCTTTCTTACTGCTAGTAGGGCATTCAGCCTTAAGAAAACCAGGAAGAATATGTTTTCCCAGGGTATCCCAGGCTTTTTGCTATTCAATAGGAGGGAGAAAAATGAATTAATATTATTGTGTTGGTTTCACAAACTGAGAGAAAGGACTTAAGCATTTTTCCTCTCTTAGAAAAGTCCTACTTTGCACGTCTCACTGTACCCAAATTAGCCACCTTTACTGCAGAATAACCCTGTTAGTGTTCAGTGTGTATTTGAAATATACAGGAGTGCCAGATGAAAACCAGCAAGATGAAATCAGTGCACCGAGAGAAAAAGGCAAGGACCAGATCAGATTCCCTGGGGCTGGCTTCGGTGAGCCCACAGCGTGTGTGAGCTCTTCGCTTTACTCCCGGTGCCCTTGATTTCTCAGACTGTTTTGAAAGACAAAAAGAAAGTTGGTAATCATACACTGACAGATGGTTCCTTGGTTAGTTACTCTTTATTTAGAGGGAAGCAACTGTGATTTATCAGCTTTTTTTTTTTTTTTTTTGTAATAGCTACATCATGGTGAACTTCCAACACCAAATCTATTTCTAAGAAGTATTGTGTGGCAAACATATATGAATAACAAACATTAGGCTGACTGGAAATTTCCTTTTTCAACATTCATATTCCATTCTTCGAGATGCTTTCACCCAATTTTGTTCCACTTTTCAATGGCAGAGCTGTCTAGAAAGTTTTCCAGTGAACGCCATGTGAAATGTTACTTTCATGCCTATAATTACAACTTAGATGTTTCTTTCTTATTTTTGACTGCTTTTCTCTACCTTAATTGCAAATTGACAGCTTATGAGCTGCTTGAGTTTTATTCTGATCCTAAACATTTTTGATATGTTACTTTGGGGCAAATATTATGTTTGTAGCACTTCACATATCTGAGTTACACTGTATTTGCGAACAGTCCTTTTGAATCATAATGTACAGTCTTCCACATACACTTAAAGTTAAGAATGTACCTAACTAACTTTGCTAGGTGGAGGCTCAAACCAAAAAATTGTCCCATTGTATTAAAGCTGGAAGAGCAGCTCTTTAAAATACTGGAGAAAGCCTGTGTTAATGTCTGCCTCATGCCTAGGGGGGCACATTTTCTTTTTGACTCTTTTCATTTGAAGTTAGGAATTCATTACACATCCTAGATCCAAGAGAACAGCAATTTCTCCAAGATTCCATAATTAAAGGAAAACCCTGTTAAAAAAACAAAACAAAACAAACCAAACAAACAAACAAACAAAAAAAAAAAACCCCAAATAACAAAAGAATCTTTGGAGGCTTCTGTTTCACTTTTCCTACCTGTGAAGACATCAGTACAGGTCTGCACCAGATTTACTGAGTACAAACAAACTTGCATATGAAGCAGTGTCCAAGTTTTCTTTTATGGACGGGGTGACTCACAGATTGTTTTCCTTTCAGCAGCAGAAACTCTATATATAAGAACTACTCTGTTTTTCAGGTATTAAATCCTTTAAAAATATATTAACCCCTACTTTTTAGATATGAAGAACAGAAGGGGACCACCTCTATACTTAGTTACCAAAAAGAACTTAATGTAGTTGTGCTTATTTGGTTTTATTCCTCTGAATTCCTCTGAATTTTGCATGAGAAAGAGTCAGAGAACTCAAATAGTCAATTTAATACGTTGAACCCTAAAAGAATCTGATCCAAGCCTGCTTCAATTTATTGTCTATTTGGGCCTGAGGTTTTGGGACATAGTCCATGACAAGTCTGTAAAATTCTGTTCTACCTCAAAACCAGTCCATAGCTGGTAGGATCAGAGACATATTCAATTTTATTTCCAGGTCACTCAGCACTATGCTAGTCTTAAATTTGGAAATTCCTGACTTTTTCTCAGGTTATTACCACTACCAAACATCTGCCTCCAGGTTCATTCTCTAGCAAGGAAAAGGAGAGTAAGAGTCCCTTTTTCATAGGTGTGTGATGGATATACCACATTGCCGGCCTTCTAGACAAAAAAATGCATCTATTGACTTCCTCTGAGGAATGTGACATTGTCAGTTGTTGTGATTGCTGACATGAACGACTCCTCGCAAACTGTTGTCTTCTTGCAAAAAACTTTTCTTAGTAATAAAATTCAGTAGACAACTGGATATTTCTTCTGTGGTTTTATCTTCAATTCACCTGCCAAGACTCAAACTTGCCCCAGCACTGCTGAAAAATATTGGACTGACAACACATTTTCTCATGGAGAAAGAAGGTGCCACAAGGAAATCCAACAGGAGTTCCCGTAGAAAAATCCATCCAAATGTCTGGATGAATTATTTCAAGGATTTCCTTTGTGTCCATCCTCCTTGCAGAAGAGATCACAGAATCATGAATGTTAAGAGTTGGAAAGGTCCTGAAAAGATCATCTAGTCGAACCCTCCCTGCCTGAGCAGGATCACCTAGATTAAATCACACAGGAACATGTCCAGATTGGTCTTGAATGTCTCCAGAGAAGGAGACTCCACAACCTCTCTGAGCAGCCTGTTTCAGTGCTCAAGATCAAATTAGACTCTTTTGTCCAGCCAGGGCTGGTCTTTGCCATCATGAGAAATGGGCACATCCCCAGCGTTCAAGGATGACTTGCCCTACTGGCACCTCTGTTCCTCCCTCCCTCTGGCTCAGTGGATCCTCCAGCTGCCCTCCTCCTCCTCTTCTCCTCTTTGGCACTGTTCTGTAACCCCTATGGGTCACCCAGTGGGCAATGAGATTAAGACTGGGATTTGAAAAGATGATGCCTTTTTAGACAGCTTAATAGGCCAGATGCTCCGCTGAGGATCAGGCCATCTGTCCACTCAAGTCCTACCTGTACCAAACAGGTCACTGCTAGCAGAAGTCTTAAGAGAGAGGAGACAATTCAGGACTCCAAACCCAAAACCCTGCCACACAGGGATGCAGAAGGACCTCCTGACACTAAGCACATGGAAGTGAAAATAAGACATGGTGTTCATGATTGTCAAAGGAACTAGTAAGAAAGAGACAATCCTAACTGTACCACAGCAAAGGAGCTCTCTGCTCTTTCAGAAGATATAAAGGAGACTGAGAGTCAGAAAAAATATAATTATACTAACTCAAAAATCATCTGCACTGTGTAGTATGAAGTGAGCCTCCCCTATAGATGAGAGTCGGGCCTGATCTCCAAAGCCAGCTGCTCCTTTAGTGCAGTGATCTGTCTCCATACTCACTGATAAGCAGTCTATGCCCCGTCACTTACAATAAAAGGGAATGATGGTCCCTGAACAGACCCAGAGAAGAGGTATTGATTTGCAAATAGTTTAAAAGAATATTCAAGGGTCATGAGCTGACCCTTTTTCAGCTCTGACATTTTATATCAGGGAGGATCCTATTGAGATGGGAATTCATATCCTAGACATTGTTTTGTCTTGTTTCATAAATAAGTTGAATAGCTTAATTGATTGACACCCACTCCACTTTCCCAGCTTCCTCAGGCTCAAAAGTACACTGCTGTTTTCTGCCATAAATAATATGAACTTTCAATCAGCCACCAGACACAAAAAAAGGAACTGAAAATTCTTCATACAATAGCTGCAATCTGGCATACGAGGCACTGCAGGTTTAAAAAGGAGAGCAGTATTTGATATCACCAGGTATTCATTTTCTTCCTACAGCAGCAGTAGAATTTTCCTACCCAAACTACCTAAACCCTAAACAAGAAATACCCAGGGGCCACTGCAGGGAAAAGGATCAGTTTATCTCAGCATTTTTATGTGTCCAGGAGTTAAAAGCTGTTTTGCAATCCCATGAACGCAACATGGGGAAAGACATGCCGGACCACCAACCTTGGAGGTGCTGGTGCAACATCCCTTCATTCCTTCTGGATTTTGGTACAACTCCATCTTAACCCAAGTGGCACTATTTGCCCCCAAGCTCTCCCCGCTTTTGTTGCCAGATCTCACTACTCTGAAGGTTACAAACCTCTTCTCAGTTTCCAGTCCATGTTTATTTGTGATTAACTGAGATCAATCTGTTCCCATGGAAGCTTTATTCTTTTACTTAAATAGCTTTTTTCCTCCTGGATATGTAGCCCACTGATGGATTTAGTGTTCATTTCTCCTCCTCACTCTTGATCTCACTAAGGGGAATAAATAAGCCACACACTTTGAATCTGTCTTTTTCAGACAATTTAAAGCATTGTCAGTAGTTCTAGTGACTTTCTGTGAGCTCTCAGGTAAGCTTATAGACCACACTTCAAAAACAGTTGCAAAAATTAGTTTGAAAGTATTGAGGACTTCCTCTTGAGGAAGAAAGTTGTGGATGCAAGCACCTACCTTCAGTTGCCCAAGTTGGAAAACATCCCTGTGCTTTAATTTCCAAATCTGTAAAACAGAAAGGACAATATAAACCTCAGTGAAGACTAATGAGAATTTCTAAAGGGCTCAGAGATCCTCACACTGAAGGTTAAATTCTAACTGAAAGCTCTTGCATCTGTTATTCTTTACTTGTTACCTCTTAAGAACTGCAAACCTCGAAGGGACGGTAGTGAGCTAGACTAAAGAGGAGGGAAGGACTCCCCACTGATTACAGTGGGAAACCTTTATGCAAAAAGTTTCATAAAGGGTGATAGGCATCAGTTCCTAAGACAAACTGGGAGAGAAAGAATACTAACTACATTACTGCATGGTCACTTGCTGAGTGGTTTCCCCTTAGATGAAAGAGCTAACAAATCTATTTTTCTTGCTTTGCTTCAGAAGAAATCTCTCCAAGGATGACCACCATATGCATCCTCATCTGTAATTAATAAATATTTGGAAGGACATTTTCCCACTCAACATATGAAATTATAGATGATCCCTTAATTCCCCAGACATTTGCAAGCCTAGTCTTGTCAGAATTGAATTTACTACAGCTGATTACCCTGAGAATGCACTGACCTTCTTAGCTCCTGCTGTGGTCTTTATTTTTTCCATGGCAGATAATATGGGGACCAGAAACCGAGTACTTGGTAGTAGGGATTATGTGATACTAATGAGACAAAGCTTATTGTTGATGTTAACTGTTATTACCACTAAAAAAAGTGCACAACTCCAGACAGATGGACTTCACTTTGTTATACCAGGAGGGAGCAAACGTATTTTCACAGTAGCAGCATCTATTTAAAATCTGGATCACATCTGGTGCCTCTCTGAAGCAGACCATATATGATCAATCAGAATTATGGCTCTTCAGTCTCCAGAGGAGTTAGAAGAAATTCATTATCTGTTTTGAAGCCTGCTTCTCTTTCATCTCTTAAAAAATGAAATAAGTTTCCTTGTCACTGGATCCATTTAGCTACTGAAAAAAAAAAAAAAAAAAAAACCACAGAAAACCAAGGACAGTAATTAAGCTAACTAGCAGGCTCCATAACTGAAGATATGATTAATTCTGTGAAACACTGAGTATGTAGGTACTTGGTCCATGCTAGGCTTCAGTCAACATTATATTAGCTGATGATATGGATAGCCCAGGACTTACCCCATTTCTGATTATTTCATAAAGTCTTGTAAACACCTATATGAATTCTTTCAAACCCTGTCAGACATCAATATTTGTCTTTCATTCACATTTAGCTCTTGCGCTGGGCATGCTGCTTGGCAGATACCACCTTGAGCACAACAATGTCTCCATGGGGCCTCCTACCTCTATGGATGTCTCTACCCTCTTCTGTTTCCCCTTCTCAAGCAGCAGTTTTGAATGTCAAAAATAGACACTGAAATGCTGGTAGTCCTTCCATGTGAGGTCTACTGGACTGTAAAAGATACCAAGCTGGATTTACAAAAAATACTAAAAGGAGAATGCAAAAGGATGTGTCCTTTTCTGGTCACTTGAATGTCTTAATATGATTTTTCTGATTACAGAGAGCTTTTTCTTGCCTTTATTAATGAGCACAGAGATCACATCAACTATAGTTACCCCCTGAAGTTCTTGTCATTACTTCCCTCTATCATGTGTTTTCAGTGATGTTTGCAAGAGTGCAGTTTAGAAAGTAGTCTTCTGAAAATAATGGACTTTTGTTTCCCTTATTCACAACTTTTAACAGAAAAATTAAAAGATAACACATTTTATTGATATTGCAATTATATCTGCTGGGAGATCAAAGCATTATTTTGGTGACAGGGAAACTTGGGCTTTAGCTTCAAAACAACGTTTTGTACTTGAAGAACGATTTAAAGTATCAACATTCGTCAAATATTTCTCATCATTCATCATCAAATTGCTATTTTTGGTTGATCTGTGCTAATGAAACCCAAAGAAAACATCTACTTCTGTGAGTGGTGGGGGGGCAGTGATCGTAACCTTCCAAGGGAGGATCAGGTGTGCAAAGGAGACCGAGGCTGGCATTAATTTCTTTTGTAGCAGTAATGGCTCAGGATTTTGACTGCTTGTGGATCACGTCCAGATGGGTAAAGTACAAAATGAGGTTGTTGCTGCCTGCCCCAAAATGCTTAACCACCCTCAAAATTAGGTGGGGCAGCTCCAAAGCCATTTATCTAGCATAGGTGCAGGTATGTCATGGGAAACTTCACTCTGGATGATATAAATCAAAATCTCCTTCTAGCAGTACTAACTTCTCTGGAATTTCTACAAATCATGGATGACAATTTTCTAACCAAGAAGTAAAATTTATTGGAATCTAAGGTGGAAGTGATTATGTTTGATTCCTGTCTAAGCCAGTTAAAAACACATGGTATTCCAAGACAGCCAGTTTCACAAAACTGAATCGAGTACAAGCCAGCTGTAAGGAAGGATTGGAGGCTAAACGTGATTCCTGTAGTGAATAGTTTAAAAATTTTTAGCTAAATGTTAAAATAACCAAATAACAACAACAAAATAAAAGTGTAAGTTAAAATTATGGTTCCAACACCAATCTAGGCTAGAAGAGGGTGCAAAATGAGCAATAGTAAAGGCAAACAGATGGATGTTTAGAAACTGAAAATACATCCTGGAGTTATATAAAATTCATAAGAAAGCAAAGGGCTGCAAGGAAATACATATGACCAAACAAAAAATCGGTTAAGAAGCAGATGTTTGAGTCCATTGGGACTAAGAGTAACCCTACAAATACTATAAAAACCAGGAATATTAAGAGTATCAGAACAATCAGTAATAATGCAGAAAAGTCAGGAAGTGTTCAACAAATACATCTGTTCCTTGTCCAGAAGAAAACCAGACATTGTGTTCATATCATAAGGATTAATATTTTCCACTCTGGACATAGTCAACACCCATGTAAAACAGCCATTACTAAAGTAACTTTTTAATATCAGTACGACCAGGTACCTTGCACCAGGATTACTAAAAGAGCAGGTTAGGAATGTCCTCTGGATACTGATTATAGCAACTCACATCCAGAAGTGGCAGAAACTTGAGAGAAAGCAAATATTATGGCAATGTTTGAACATGGTAAAGGAAATGATCAAATAAGCGTAAGTCCGTCAGTCTGACACTTACTGGGGGTAGTAGTAAAAGAAAACTTGATACAAGATTTAACTGCTAAAGAATTCAAGCAGGTACACTAAATAATAACATTTTGAAAGATTTTATGGAAAATAGAGCTGCTAAAAGTTGTTAATATAATCACTGGGAAGACGAAAACAGCTAGGACTCATTGCTTTCATTTGTCCTCATCTCCAGAAAAGATGCCAAATATTCACTTTATCTCCCAGGTAAGAAATATGTGGAGGTTACGGAAAAGTGGCATTAAATTCAGACTTATGTTCCTTGAAAAAAACATGAGTTAGCAAACTTAGAGGGATGGAGTAGGTCCTAATTAGGGCTGGTACAATTTGACATAATTTCTCATTGAAAATCACCAGCTGTAATCTTGAATTTTTTTTTTTTTTGTTAATTGGGGTGATGCAGTGACAGTTGTTTGTTAGTATCGTATTTTAGCAACGGTATAAAGCTTTGAAGCAGTGCGATCCAGAACATCTGCAGAAACCCGTAGCTGATACGAGATAAGCTTTTCCCTTCTATTTTTACACACACTTCGGTAATTAACCTCCAGTATAAAGAAATGAAGAAGTTGTGAAAAAAAAAGTAGAAGGAAAACAGCCACCCTCATCTAATTTCTACTCAAGTCTGAAACAGGCATGAAGCATGTTCTCTGCAAATAACTGAAACGCTTTTTTAAAGACCTGTCATTTCTTTGCTGAAATAAAGCACGTGGAATTCCTTGAGGTGAAGAGACAAATTCTCTTTGTCTTGAACTTTCTGAAATAATCCCATCACATACTCATCACTTCCAGATGGAGCATTCAGCAACAGGTTACCAAGTTCAGGGAACAACTGGGGCTCACGTTGCCAGTTGCTTTGTGCAGTTATTTCTGCATTTTCCAACAGCCCTTTTACCATATAGAGATTAAACTGACTTCCAATCTCCGAACCATACCTGCTTTAAAATTGTCTGTGGTTTGAGGGATGGGATTGAATTCTCAAATAGCAAGGTGGCACTGCAGTCAGTGGAAACATAGTCAACACTGTCAGTAAAAACTGTGGAGTTGTTTGCCTGAGGAAGACACCCACTTTGATCAGCAGGCTAAATCCCACATAAACCCCTTTTGCATCTAATTTTTCAGAGAAATGATCCAATGCTTTGTAGCGAGAAAACGAAATTTTCTTTTCCAAGGCAATATTTCAATATACATTTTCTCTGTAAGAAAATTTGTCCTTAGGATTGTAGAGAAGGCATTGCTTATAGCTTTCAAGTAGTGGTTCTTTCAAAGATGTCATTGTTCCTCAGCTTTAAAGAAACTTCTCTGCTTCATGGCTCTGTCCTCTAATGCATGACATCTGAAGGGTCCAGCTACCCCCACATTTTTGCAAACAACATGCCTGTTTTCAAGTACAACCCAAAACTTTGCAGCGATTTCTTCTTGATTTTGTTCTCTTTGAGAATTTACTCTTCCTCACTTGTATCTGTTGATCCTTTCCAAAACAGGAAAATGACAACATTTTCCCAAGTGCTGTGTGTGCCCTTCCAGCTCCAGCCGGGAAATAACACTGCATCCCAGCCAGACTTGCAGGGGATGCAAATCCTTTGTACCAAGATTGTTCTCCCCAGTTACACAAACTGACACCATCTCTGTCTTGTAGCAGAAAGCTAAGAAATGACCACCTATTTTCCTCAGGTCACCCTAAAGCTTAACCTTTGATGCAAACTCCCCCATTTTCAGGAACAGGGTGGGAGGTGCATGGTATGAGAATGCCTAAGGTATGAGACACATTTGCATCACATCTGTGATGATCAAGATATGCAGCCAAGCAACTGTTTGTAGGCACTTGGTTATCGCATGATGATTTTCAATATTCCAGAATATATGGGGGGGAAAAAAAAGACTCCAAACTGAAACAATACCCTGCAGCACCACTTCTGACGGTGGAAACATATTTTCCACACCTGCTGACTTCACACCCAAACCGATCTCTGTTTAATAAACAGTAAGGGGAGTTTCATCAACAATTAGAGAAAACCTGTTAGTGTGTCAACAATGAGCTATTTCTGCTTGATGACTGTCACGCACATCCGGATGAGATGTGTTCTCAGCTGTTTCCATTTGGGACAAGGGCACAGTACAGGTGTATACTAAATTTAAAAAGCAATCAGATAGCCTGGCTTTGAATAAAAGCAATCTCACAGTGGATCTCTGATGTGAGATTATCTTGTTCATACTTATGGTGTAGGCACATTTCTGTCTCCATTTGAATTTGGATTTCAATGATAATTACATTCAGGTAGAGAAGATGAGGAGATTTTAAAGTGAGTTGAATCCTTTTGCCTTGCAAGTGATGCCAAGTGCCACTTATTAGCACCTTACAATGTTCTGATCTTCACCTCTGACATTTTTCTGCAAAGCCATTTATTTCAGATCCTTTAGGTATTCTTTAGAGCCCTACCTAATCTTCCCACTTGAACGTCATCCACTCACCTTCCACACATGCCAAGCATTACATTACTTGTTGACTTACTCAACAATACAGCCTTGCAAGATCTCAAGGCACTTGTCCTCACAATGTTTGATAATGTAAATACTCCCTGGAACAAAAAAGAAAGTACTTCTTTTCCACCCCACTAAAATATTTGATTCTTCTTAAAAAAAAAAAAAATTAAAAACAAAGGTTTTTATGGCTTTTATAGAAATGAAACAAACTCCAAATACACTAAAAGAAAGACAGTGAGCTGGACTGAGAAAGCAACAAAGCATTACAGTCCTAATTCCTAAAACCAAGTAGAAAATCGGGATCCTGGCAGTAGCCAAGGTCTTTCCAGCTGAATTTCAGTAACCTGAGAACTTTAATAAACCTGGCCCACACTCTGCAACGGTCAAATCAACTTGCAAACGAGGAGCCCCTTCCCTGGGGGCCTCACTGGAGCACCGTCTGCCATCAGCTGAGGACATGTCCTATTGGGTCCCAGCACCACCGGGAGGTACTCCACCTTTCAAAGCCAGCCAAGTCCATTTGCGTCACAGGCATTGCCTGCCCAGGACCGTCCCTTTTCTGTGCCTGTGCCCATTTGGCAAGCCCCCACTGGCCCTTCCCCCAGCCTGTGCTCCTATCACTGCAGTCTGCACACACACAGATTGCAGCCTGAGCACCATTTTGGCACTTCAAACACACAACACCTGTTTTGAAGGTTAACAGATCATGACAAGTATAATCACAGCCTCTGCTAAAGTTTTAGCCTGCCAGCCAGCCAATTATACTATCATTTTTGATAGTTTTTTCTCACTATACACACACTCCCCATCACTTTGCAAGGCAGCTGCGACGCGCTCCATTGCAGAAAGATGTTTGCCTTTTCTTTGTCCCCTTCCCAGTGGCCAACAGCTCTCAGTGTCATTCCCTGCTGTGCCAAGGCACTGCACCATGATGCTGCTCCTCAACAGACACATGCCATGAGGATGCTCCAGCAGCTTTGTCCACCTTATGTTTGTCAGGGCCACTGCATAAGCCCAGGTTGCCTCCACAGCTCCATCCTCAGATTTCACTGTTATGGGCTCTAAGTTCCACAGCCAAGAGGAGTCACGAGCTGCCCTGGTCATGACTCTGCACTGCAGGACTAAGACTGGAGCTGGGGTCACTGCCAGGGCAGGAGAGGCAGGCTCATATATCCTTTTTCTAATGCTTCCCATGACCAGAAAGTTCCTCCTAATCTCAGTGCAGGGGGCTTTCATTTGTCAATGAGCATGCCTTGACAGAGGTCGCCTCCCCAGGCAGCCTGGGCTGGTCTCTTGTGCAGGGAGGAGGACAGGGAAAAGCCTTAGGATGTGAGTGTAGCAGCATTCACAGCCCCCTCAGGCCCCTATAATATGCAGTTTACTGGTGTTCAGTCCCACAGCCTCAATGGAGATGCAGTTCCTAGCTATAGCAGTGTGCAGAAAAACACTGGCTTAAACCTTCATATTTTCAGCATTACACTTCCAAAAACGTCTGTCCAGAAGCTCATCAGGATTTTTCAGTGCATCATTTTGATTTCATCTTGGTACAGAAAGGAGAGACTAAGCTTTGGACTAAGGGTCCAAAGATATTGGCAGAACTGAGGGCATTCAAAGTCCATCTCTATTGCAAATGCTGCTGACCTGAGCTAAGTAACATGGACACTGAGTGAAGGTTCTTTCTACAGGGTGCTTAACACACTCTGGAAATGAATCCTGAAGGGAGAAAAAACCTGCTGTCAAGCCTGGTGGGCATATTCTTGAAGGGCAGAGGGAAAAAGCCAGGTTGATACAGGGACACTCAACTTTACAAAAAGACTTCTCATCATCCATCCATCCATCCATCCATCCATCCATCCATCCATCCCCAATTAAGCTGAAAAAAGGGCAGCTGTAAATACTCGTTTAAGGAGTCATTAACTTTATATGCCCAAAATAAAACAAAAATAGCAGTACTGAAAAGAGCTGTGATGAGCTGGCAGAGTCTGCAGCACTCCCACCAGTGAAACCCATTGCTTGCTGCCACTGGTCCCAGCACATGTTTTCTGTAGGGCTAACAGGAATTGGATAACTCTGTTCCCAACCCATCAATGGGGACACCAACCATGCCCAGCAGGTTCACAGCACAAGAAGGCAGTGACAGGGCAGCACTGATGTCTTCATGGTAGAAAGTCAGAGGATCAAGATGCAACTAGAAAACATGACAACATTGGTGTTTGTGATCTGCCAGGAGACGAAAATCCACAGGTCCATTTCCTTTGAGGTGGAAGGGATGGATAGGGCACAAGGTTTTTCTCTCTTCTGGCTTCCCAGCTGCCTAATAGGACCTGTAAATGAGCATGGCACAATCCTGGTTTTAGGAAAGGGAGTAAAATTTCTCCCATAATTTTCTGGGAAAATACTTATTTGGAGGAAAGCCACAATTTCCCTGCAGACAGGAAGCTGATGGAGAACCAGTTTCCAGTGGGTTCCCTTCCTTGCTCTTAGTTATGAAAGGTCAGACCTGCATAGGTTCTGATTAAGGAGGTAGTCACAGGGACCTGTGGTTGCTAAGTGGCAAAATCTGGTGCCAGCATCCCCTGACCTAAGGTTGCACTAGAGCAGCTTGGAGGAATCACATCTCAGAAGAGATGTGGGCTTGGCATGGGAGGGACAAGCCTAGAAGTCATGCTGAGATGATCAACAGCTGGCAACAACAAGCTCAGAACCCACCTGCCCTGTGAGGGAGAGGGCTGGGTGGAAGCCAGGAGAAAAGAAAGGTGGGACTGGCTACTGAGAACTGTTGAGTGGCCTTGTGGTACCTGAAGGTATTGGCTTCAAGAAATGGCAACTCAGCCCAACAAGACACATCTGCCACCTGGACAACAGGGTGGGAAAGGGGTCATGGCATAGACCCAAAAATGCAGATGATGGTGACTTGATGGGGAGGTCCACACTAGTTCATGGTCCATTTCTACCACAGCTGATCCCAAAGAGAGGATAACTTACAAATGCAGTTTTATTTTCTGAGACCAGGTCATCTTGGAAAATGCTTTTCCTTTTTCTGAGAAAATGATAGAGGAAATGCCTGCTCAGAGCTCCTGCATCCTCAGCTGCACAACAGGTCAGTAAGGAGCAATGCAACACCACATCAACAAAGCCTGTGGTATTAGATTCAAGCCAGTGAGGCCACATGAGTTTTCCCTGTATCATAAGCAAATACAACTGAAATTTCCATTCCTTTTCTACTGTGCTAATGCTATTGGAATGACATACAGGGTAACACCAGGAAAGTCACTGCTGTAAAGCAAGTGTCTGGGGTTTAGAGTCACAGAATATCCTGAGTTGGAAGGGACCCATAATGATCATCAAGTCCAACTCCTGGATTTAGTTTGCATACTGCATGGACTGGGTATTATTATCCATTTAATATACTTCCTTTGTCATTTATTAGAAGCAGAGCTTTTAGGAGCCTGAGAAACAATGTGTCAGCATACTGTCTGTAACCAACCCTGTTACTGACAACATTCTGTGGTATATTGTTATTAGTGTAACAGAAAAGCCCAAACAGGAATAACATCATTATAAAAAAAAACCCAGGGCATGTCCTCATCAAAAGAAAGAGACAAAACACACCTATGTTCCACACTGGCACCCAAAAGTTTCCCATTTGTCAAAGACAAAATATTGTCATGATCAAAGCATTATTGAATGAAATCCAAGATGGGTGGGTAGGAAAATGCCAGGCCCTTTCTTTTTTTTTTTTTTTTTCAAAAATTTCTGAAAAGAAATAATAATTTCAAAACTTTTCTCTCTGGGAGAAAATATTAGAAAAGGAAAGAAGAAAATAAAAGGTAAAAAACAACTCTAACTGCATATGCTGCTGCCAAAGCAGCTTCTGTAATTACTACCCCAGGATAGACTCGGTCTATAACTTGGGTTTCCCGTTGTTTAATTAATTATAGTAATACATAACCACTTCAAAGAATGTGTTGGTTTTGCCATGGTCAGTTACAGCCTGATCTGGAAGCTGTGGCCAAGCTATTAGGACTTTTTTGTGTCTGGTCCTGTGAAGTTGGGTTTTGTTTTGCTTTTTTTTCTTTAGTGACCCCATACAAACTGCATGTGGTCTCGAAACAAATGCCAAGGCTGTGAGCACCAACTACCATTGAGCACAATCTCCCTGAGGTGCCCAACAGGTCCAAAACATGCCTCTGGCCCAATCCTTTCCACAGTGATGACCATCCCAGGACTTAACTGGTTTAGCTGCTCATATATAACAGTAGAGAAGTAGGAAATTTCTATTTGTTTCCTTCAGAGACTAGGTAGCCTCATAAGCAACAAGAGGAGGGAGGATTTCCAAAGATGCATGGTATCTAGCATTCGACAGTCAGAAGACTGGTCTTGATGATCATTACAGGTCCCTTCCAACTCAGTAGATTCTATGATTTTAGGTGAGACTGGCACTACAACGAGTGGGCAGAGCAATAGCTCTGATAGCTGGATCCAACCTCTTCTGCATTTCAGCCAAGCACAGACCTGAAAATGATCTAGAGCAGCCTCCGAGGCACATGACTGACATTCCAGAATAAACTGGAAGGAGGTTCAGTTTTCTGATTCAATATCTGGTTTTGCCACAGAGGTTAAATTATTTCTGTTATATAGACTTGGAGGCAGCTCTGCTTATGATACCTTGTCAACATGGTAGCAGAGAGAGACAAATACCTTAGCCTTTCAAAATGTGGGTGGATTCCTAGGCTGTTGCTAAAGCCCAAACACCAGCTCAGCACCACATGTGTTGGGGGCACTAGATAAACAAAGCCACTTACATCATTTATGAACAATAGAAAATAATGGATTACAGGGAGAACTTCCTCAAGCCTTCGGGAAAAGGCCACAGCTGAGCTAAGTGCTAAGACTTATTCCCTGACAAGTGTCCAAGAGCACTCTCACACCACTGAGTCATTCTGCATCACCAGGAGAGCTGAATCCATGTCTGGTGACCTCTCAGCAGACAAGCTGACCTCAGCATGGGAAGAAATAGCAGGAGAGCATACACTTTCTTGGCTCATCCCTACATAGCACTTTGTGTCTTGAGCACCACATAGCAACAGTGCGGAAGACACCAGCCTTGTACAAAGGTGAAGCATCTTGCTCAGCCCTCGGCCATGACTCTGCAGTGGGCATGCCAGGCCCATCTGTAACCAACTGCCATGAGGGCATCAGGTATACGTTCATTTTAAATATAGAGAGGTAATCCACTCCTCCACCACTATGCAGCTAACTGATGCAAATTAGATTGATCTGAGCGTCCCAAATGGGATATAGTCAGCATTTAAGTAGATCGTTGACAAAAATAGAAAATCAGAGGTACCTGGGAGCTATTTTGGTCTAGCCTTTGACTGTAAATGGTGTGGCTGATAGCTGAGACCACTGGCTCCATTACAAGTAAAAGCCCCATCTAGAGTAAACAGATTAACTGACTCAAATAGACAAAGTTCTGGTTTAAAATTTTTTATGTCTTTTCCTATGAGAGATACTCTTAGCAAGGTCTACATTGCCTTATCCCAAAGTCCCTTCCAAGGGGACAGTTTACAAGTAAGCCCTACTGTCCCCAAATACCTTATCTCTTTCCCATTAATCCAACTATTGCTGTACACAAATGATTTCAGATGATTTCTTTTGATGCACAACACCAGTATCCATCTATGAAAATGCAGCTTGTATCTTCTAGCAATATTAGTGAAGTTGGTTTCAAGTAGATAAGATTGCTGCACTAACCCATATTTTGGACTGCAATACCCAGCCTCTAATCTCTGGCTGACTTAATATTTGCCTCCCACTATAGCATTTGAGAAATGTTAATGGTCTATCTTTTTCCCAGCCAACACCTGTGACAAGGAAGTAGTATTATCTCTGTTTTACAGATGATCACTGATAGCAGAAACAAGCTAAGGTCAAGGTTACCTGAAAGGTCTACAACACAGCCAGAAATAGTTCTCCTGGGTACTACTGAAGGTAGTCAAAATTATTTTTGGAAGCTAAACTTTTCTTTAATTCAGGACACCCCTCCAAAAAAAAAAAAAANCAAATAAACCACCAAAACAAAACAAAGCCAAAAGGCAAACAACTAGCATCACAAATCCCAGTGGGTGAAAACTGAAATAAAGCACTGAAATAGACGGTATTTTTCACAGCTATGAGGATAACGTTACCAAGAATAACCACATCTCCCAAAAATGGGGTCCTCCAGTCAAGAGTGGATGCCTTTTCCAAGCTCATTTGGGAGCTATGAGCTTGATGCAAAATGATATGGTCTGAATCATGTAGGAGGTCAGATTGAAAGATCATCATAATCTCTTTCAACCTTAAAGTATATGACAGATTAGTGTCTTTTATATGGATAGTTCTTGCTCGGAGCAGATGCTGAATTATTTCAGCATTTGTGTGTTTTGCTGCTCTCTGATAGGATTCACTGCTCCTACCGTGCTGCCTTCCAGCTCTTTATCTTCAAGAGAATGCCCTCCTGGTAAGGGCTGACACGAGGTTTGTTTTCAAGTCACCATTTTATTATAACAAGCACTAGAACCAAAATGGACTGGCAACCCAAGATAAGAGAGTGGCAGAACACAGTTTATAGCCTCTTTCTCAACACAGGCACATCCCAGAAACATCACACAAACGCACGGAGAAAAGGCTTGAAAACCGCTTCCTGTGCTGCTGTGTTCATATTGATGACAGAGGGACTCTTAAATATACCTGCCTGAAAAATTTCCAAATCCCATCCTGGGATGTCAGAATTGTGCTTTAGTAGGTGACACCTTCTAATATGTCACCTTGGGCTAAAGTCCCTTGAGGAGAAACCTACTATTAGAGTCCAGTCTAATTGCAAAATCATGGAATAATTTAGGTTGTAAGGGACCTTTGGAGACCCCTACTCAAACCCCTACTTGAAATAGGGTCAACTTCAGAACTGTTTGCTCCAGTTTTGAGTACCTTCAAGGATGTAAAGTCCCCAAACACAAACTACTGGAAGAAGAGCAATAAATAATGGAACAAACCTCTTCTTGACAATAGCAAAGGGTAAAGCAAGGGACAGTAATGAAGGGTGGCAGAAGTTCCCAAGTTGCAGCTCAGGAGGCTCAAACTGGCAGCTCTGGGTCCTGTAACTGGCGAGGATGTAGAAACTCCACTCTCTGAGGTTTTCAAAAATTGAGCAAACAAAAGCTGAATTGGTCTGACTTACCGTTAGCAACAGCCCTGCTTTGCATGGGAGGTTGGACTAGAGGTGTTCAGCGGTCCCTTTCAACCAGTGTGTCCAAGCTTTTGTAAAGGTAAGTCATACCTCAGAAATCTAGTAGATATTTTTGAAGAATTATCAGACATGAGGGCCAGAGCAGTTTGGTTGTTTCACTACACTTGGGTTTAAAAAAACACTGACAGCTGATAAAAGCTCTAAAAAAATTATTTTCATGAAGTATCATAACCTCATATGAGATTAAAACATAGGAAGTTAAAAGTAGGTATAAATGATAATACTCATGCACACATACATATGTATATACACACATTCTGGCGTGTAATAGAAGAGTTTCTGGAAAGTCCCCCAAAACCTTGTAACTTGTGTTGGAATTTCAGCTGTTTAGTGCAATCACAGTGATCTGGAAAGGGGATGGCCAATGATCAAGTGCCAAAAATTATCCAAGATTTTCAGATCTAAGTCTGAATGTGAGTAATTGTGGGGGTATCTCATGATACTGAGTAACCAAGCAAGGAAAACACAGTTAAAACTGAGGGTCAATAAGCACAGATTTATGTATGTGGGAGAAATCATCCTAGCCATACATAGAAAAAGGACTGAAGTAATTGTGAATAAGTGTCTAAAAATTCCAGCTCGGCAGCTTTGAAAAAAAGAGTGGCAGGAACAATCAGAAAAGGGCAGAGAACAAAGTAGAAAATCCATCACACACTCTCAAATTTTGGAAATCTTAAGACACTCAGTATTTCCAAATAGCAAAACTACAAAAGGCAACGTTGATCCGAGACCTGGAGTGTGATCTGTATGACAGATGACTGCATGAACACTTCATCTTAAAAAGTGCTGATGGAGGAACATGTCCCCAGATGCGATGGGACCAAAACCAGACTGCTCTATCTGTAGGCTGCTCTTCCCTTAGCCCTGGCTTAAGTTCCTTGCAAAAAGCATGATTATTTACAATTCACAACAGTGCACCCAGATGCCACCCATGATGTATGTAGAGGACCAGGCAATTAGCAGCCTGAGGCCATGTAGGTATTTCAATCTGAGATGGCCAAATTACATATATGTGACAAGGTCTACCAGAAACACCCCTGTTTCTGTCTGTAGATGTAGAGTGAGAGAAGGGAAGAAAGCAAGAGATAGACCTCTGAGTCACAGGTGCTTGGGTCTGATAGGAATAAACGAAAAACAGTTCAAAACAAGCTGCATCTTTCACACCCACAGGCCTCATGATGGGGCTGTAACAACCACATAGTTTTTGAGTGGTGTCAGGAACAGCAGGGGTTCCAGTTTAATGCCGTTTACTGTTTACTTATGAATAGTATCAGTGAGTAGAAACTCTAGTTTCCAGTTTTGTAAGGGAAAAAATCCCTCCAGAAATCTCCTCTCTCTTTGCAAATATCATCATGAGGGTATGTGATAGGTTCAACAGCCTGGAGGACAAGGTCTGGGCTCCAAGAGCAGTTGACAGGCCACTGTATTGCATGGAATAAATTTGGGCTGGTGCACAAAATCTGTCTTGTCTGTTACTGTTCCCAGGTAATGAGTCCAGTGAGAGAAAATCAATCTGACCCTTAGATCAAAAAAAGACCTTTCTCTGAATCTTGGCCACATGTTGCTGTAAGAGGCAGGAACCCGAACTGACAGATGTTTTGGTGACAGCTGAATAAATTCATATTTAGAGTACAGTTCTCTCCAGAAAGATTTTAATACATTTATGATGTAGGACATTAAAAGCTTAGATGCCAAAACAGACAAGTTAGCAACTGCCACCCATACCCAACTCCAGCTTTGTGAACACTACGTACAAATTCTTGAGGTCTTGGTGTGATGAGCATCAGCCAAATGGATTTGAGCTTCTCTTTATGGTATAATCAATGTGTAAGTCACAGATTGGAGCTTCTTGACAGTACTGCATCATCTTACACAATAACTAAGGACCAGTATAGAGCCCTGCAAAACCAAGCAATCCCACTTTTGAGTTTCAATTGTGCCTAACAGGTTTCAGAAACTAAAATTCAACCCCACAAAGCTTTGCAAACAGTGTGACAGGAAAGTTGGCCAGCACCCAAGCCCATCCTGACAAGGGGAAACTGGCACAGCTGTTTCTGAAAACACCTACTCAGTTCACCCATGAAGTTTTACAAGTTAGTCATTAACCACCTCACCCCTGCTGAGGTGTGCACAATGTAAAATAACCTCATGATGTGGTTGTCTTCAGCCAAGTGCCTTGCAGACATGTAATGGATCTAAAAGCTCACACACCCCTTTGGGGTCCTGGGGAGGAGGGAAAGGAAGAAGCCTTGGAAGCAAATACTTATGATGGTTTCAATGGCATTTTAGCTGCAAAAGAGGATCATCTGTGGGTGCAGCCTCAACTGATGAAAGTGAGTTATAGAAAGTCAGCTGAGGCACTGACGTCTGCAAATCTGCCTCAAGCTGCACTGTGTGGTACAGTCCACTGGCAGGAGCTCACCTGGGACATGACAAATCAGATTACTCCTCCATATGGAAAAGATTTTAATTCCCACTTTGCTGGAAGGTACAATAAACACAGGAGTACCGGCACTACTGGATCAAAGCATGTCCAGTTGCAGTTGGCCCAACAGGTAGCTACACATGAAAGACTCATGGGGCCAGAAAAATGCCAGGTGGATAGAAATGAGACTTGGTAATTCAGGCATTCGGCAGCGATCTGATTCCTCCTTCTTGCTCCAGCTCAGTATCCTTATCATTAGACCATGCCTCCTATCACCAGGACAAACACTGCACTACACTACTCATTTCCTCGTCTGTCCACATTTTCAGTGGCCTCGAACGGCCAGGAATAGAACATGCAGAACAGCCTTCTTTGTTGTTGTTCATTTTTAAGGGATCAACTTTAAGAGCTACTTGCTGCCATGTAGCCCCTGGCCTATTGCCCTCTAAAAGTAAGACAAGCCTCATTAGCACAAGGGAGGATTTCCCGACTGCCTTCTGGCTCTTGGAGAGGCTGCCAGCAAGCAAGGAGAGGGGCTACAGTGAAGAGCTGGAGAAAATACTTGACAAGCAAAAGGTTTCCCCCCCCTCACAGCAGGGACATTACAGAACGAAACAACCCAAAAAGTGACACTGGGCTGAGACACCGCCCTGCATGCTGCCTAAGCCTCAGGTAGGGTTCCCTTGCACTTCCAGGTTGGAAAGCCTGAGAAAGAGTACATGCCCCAGAGAGACAGACCAAGGTCCCTGGTATCTTTCAGACCTCCCACCCCTTATTACAGAATCACAGATTGGCAGGGGTTGGAAGGGACCTCTGGAGCAGGATCACCTGGAGCAGGGTGCACAGGAACGTGTCCAAATGGGTCTCCAACATCTCCGGAGAAGGAGACTCCATGACCTCTCTGGGAAGCCTGCCCCAGTGATCCATCACCCTCACAGTAAAGAAGTTCCTCCTCACGTTCCGGTGAACCTCCCCTATGCTCGATTAATTTCTGCTTAACTGGCTGAGGTGGGGTCTTGAGCACTGTGGTACCACTTGGGTACCCCGGGAGGGCTGACGGAGCCTCTCCCAGGCCGCGCTGTGGCTGCCCCCCTCCCTCTCCTTCACAGCCGTTTCGCTCGCTGTCAGCTGCAGCCAGGGCGCGGGTCCGGTAGGTGGCATTTCGCCGGCTGCGAACAGGGCCTGCCCGGGGCTGCGTGCTGCCGGCCGCGCTGGGCCCCGCGCCCCCGAGGAAGGCGGTTTGCTTCCACCCGGCAGCTCAAACCAAGCCATGCGCCGTGCCCCGCAAGCCGAAAGGGGGGGGAAGATCAAAAGATCAGAGCAGGGCTGGCTTGTCGGCCTCTCTGGGGCTCTTTTCCTGTTTATGAGAGGTTTGCTGAGGGCTGCAGATGAGCCTCCAGAGCAACCTCAGCTCCATGAAAGCCTCAAGCCCTTGGGAGGAGGCAATGACTCCAAACTTGGCAAGGGGATGCCTGGCTTCGCCTGCACATCCAGCCACCGGTTGGGGAGCAGAAAGAAAAACCTGTCGGAGGCGGCTGGCAGAGCACTGCTTTTTGTCACTGTCCTCAAAGCAATGCCTGCCAAATGCACACCAAAACCGTGACACCTGAGACAAAGGGAACCATTTTGGTAGAGTCATGGATGTCCTAGAGTCAACAGCACACCTAGAAATTAGGATTTCTTCTTTTTTTTTTTTTTGTTTTGCCAGGGGGTTACACAGGGTTTCCTGCAAATGTGATTCAGAGGGAACAAAGCTCTCTCACTTCTGGGCTGCTGCGTATGCTGCTTGTTCTCACGTGCAAATGCATTTAGCCTACAAGCCTTGAGTGTACTGCCAAGTAGTCATGAGCAGACTTTCCCTGGTCCAGATTGCATCACAAGGAGGTAGCATTTGCAGTGGTGCTTGCAGAGCCTTGTTCCTGCAATAAAAGAGTGCATGGAGGCCCCTGGGTCTAGACTTTTTTTTTTTAATTGGAGCCAAACCTTGGTTTGCAAGTGCAAGAGCCACTATGCCTTCATGATGTCTTGGCTTATGAGCACAAGTGCAGACTTTGGAGTATGTGCAGGCATACAGTGGTTCTTCAAGGAGTTTTGTGTGTTAATGAGATCATTTCCCTGTGGTGTCTCACCACTCTCCCCTCCATGCCTGGCATGATGAACTATTTCAGGGAAAATGGACCCATTTCATTCAGCACCGAGGATGCCAGCCCAACTGGCCATCAAGATTCACATCCTCACCCTGACAGCAGCACCACCTCATGCAAGACACAGAGCTCAAGTAACATTTTCCCTCTCAGCCTGGACTTTGTCCCCCCATGGAGGAAGGAACCATGATATGACCTTCCAGCAAAAAAACCCTCTTGGGGCAACTCTGCTGTCTTTTATCACTGCAGCCCCAGGCACTGGGCAGAGATGGTTGGGAAACAGTCATGACTGTCACCAGTGCCCAAGGTATGATCTATCTGGGCTGACCACTTGGAAGGGAAGAGACAAGAGTCTCTGGAGAGGACCTGGCCATCAAACCTTTTGTCTCTTTCTCTCAATGTGTGGGAGTAAACCTGGGTGCAAGTGTAAAACTGCTCCTTCTCTACAGGGGCAGGTCAGGATTTGATCCACCAACGATGCTGCAGTGGATGATGCATGACTTGCACCTGTGCACCAGTCCTCTTGACAGGGACCTCTGGGTAATGAACTAGAGGACAAATAGCTTAGGGAGGGAGAAAAATGTTAAAAATAGATTTTGTCTAAAGGGAATGGAAATAGGCCATGGCACAGGCTCCATCTCCCTGCTTACCAGCCAAACTGCTGCTGTACGAGCCTGAAGAGTTGAGACCCTGAGGACCAGCTCTTTCCTCACTCCCACTGCTTCAGCAACCACTGTGATTCATGAAGCAAAGTTTTTTTCCCCAAGTGAAGCTGAGGGACCTTTACTTTGCCAAGGACACTTCTTTTAAAAATGACCACCTAAAACATGCTTGTGACTATGCTTGGGAAAAGCCCTTCTGAGGTCCCTAGAGTAAAAGGTAAGCACACAAACCATCCTCATGGTACAAGTAGTGCATGAGTGAGCAGGTACAGCTCAAAGGCACGCTGTTGATGAGCAAGATATTTTCCTTCCAAATGCCAGCCCTGAAGATGTAGGCTGTGGTCTGAAGCCCCCTCCCAAGTCCAGCATCAGCACTTGGTCTCAGTGCAGTGCTTTGCTGTAGCTGTGACTCAGGAAAGCTGTAGTCCCCTGGCACCCTGTTATGTCTCCTTGGCATAGGGAAACCACATCTGTCGGGAATTAAGGAGATGGTTCAGCTTTCCAATTCCCAGTTGAGTCCCCAAGGCAGGCAATACAGAACCAGCAGCAAACAGAGGAAATGGGACCAGAGAGACAGGAAAGTGACTGAACCATTTTCAGATGGCTGGAGTATTTTGCGAGTCAGTGTCTATTGACAGGATGGTTGGGCACTGGAACAGGCTCCCCGGGGAAGTGGTCACAGCGCTGAGCCTGACTGAGGTCAAGAAGTGTCTAGACAATGCACTCAGTCCCATGCCCTGACTTGTCTGTCCTTGTGTGGAGCCAGGCGTTAGACTTGATGATCCTTACGGGCCCCTTCCAGCTCAGGATCTTCTGTGATTCTGTGATTTAACTGGAGTTGGCCCTAGGTTTGCATGTAGGCAAGGCACAAATGGCCTTTGTTGGCCAAAACCCAGCATATCCTACTAAGCTAAGAGAAGGAATTGGAGGAGATCCTTCAGGGTTCAATTGCTGTTCAAGTGCTACTCAAAATGGGACAGAGTTGTATTTGCATTGCATGAAAGACTTTCTTAAGATATTCTGTTTTTCAGGCTGCTTAATTCCTCATTTAATTTAACTGTTTCCCCAGACCTCGGAGACCAGGGAGCCTGCCCTAGTCAGAGGAGCAGCCTCCAGAGCAACTGTATCCAGAGGACCTCCTGGTCCTTTCAGTGGGCATCAAGGCTGCCCTGGAAAAGCCAGATTTGTGCCACCCAGCCCAGAGGAGTTGAGACTCTCTGCCACAGAAGGGCAGCTGTTCTCCAAGACAAGACGCCTAAGTGTCCCCCCAAGAGCAGGTCAGTGCCAAAGGACACTCTTGAGATGGGGTGACACGTCCCACATGGGCAGCAGTCTCCACCCCTGCCAACGCACTACAGGTGGCCACAGCAACTGCAAGCTGTCCTGAAACTGGAGCCTTTACAACTAGTTAGATAACAGATATGGTCCATTAGTTTGGCAGGCCGACAGGCCCCTGTGCCAAAAAGCCCATCTCTACTCAAAAGGGACACTGTTAACAGTAACTCAAGAGGATGCAACATAAGAAAATAAACAACAGTTGAGGCAGTTGGTGTAATTGGCCAGCAGATGCAAATAAATTTATGCCAGCTTGTGAATACGGCTGCTGAGCATGATTCAGTGTGTAAATCGTGTGGCAGAAAGCACAGGGCAGGCAGGAATAAAATTAAGTAAGAGACAAAGGCCAGGCTGCCTCTTGGAGAATATTACACACCCCCCAACCACTCAGCTTTTCCCATTTCTGCCCATTTCACTCACATGTGTCTCGTGACGTCACTAATGTATGGGTTTCCGAGCCAGCCATAATGTTTTCCAGGAGGGTCATACGCCTGGGCCACTGCTAAAACAAATAGCCAAACCCTCCAAACCCCAAGCAGCATTATAGAAAGAAAATGTCCGCAGAAAATCTCAACCATTTCAAGAGCTCTTTGAGCTCCATACATGAATAACAAAGAGCGAGCCTGCCATTTATTCCTCTGTGGATCACTTTTAAGATCAGCTTTTGTTCTGTGCTTTTTAGAACAGCTCGAGTCCAATGGGCAAAAATTCCATTCCCAGGAGCACACAAGAAAGAACCGGGAGCCCTGGGCTGCACATTTCACCTTTACTTTTTTTTTATTCTATATACTATAAATGTTCAGCATGGTCTTAACACGCTGAGCCAACGTCTTCCTTTATGCAGTGGTGCTGACAGCTTGGAAACTGGGATTCTGCAAGGAGGAAAGGAGGATGGAGACTATGGATGATGTGAATCACTTAAAGAAAAAGAGACCTCAGCCAGGGTGGATGGGACTAGACCAAACATGAACATACCTTCTGTTTTACAGATGCTGCTTCTGGATCTTACGGGCAGCAGAGGAGGAAACATCTCCCCTTTTTGCATCCTGACCTGGATACATGTAAGGCAATTTAGACACCTACTCATCTCCTAGTTTAGCTGCAAACCGCTTGTTCTCATTAGCTTTCTCTGCAAAACACTGAACTTTTTTTTTTTTTTTTTTTTTCAGGAAAAATCCAGTTCTTGCTCACACAAAGGAGGGTTCGAAAGCAGTGGAGCAAAATGGCTTGTGTTCTCTCCCACCTTCACAGAGACGTCTCAGCTTGTTGCCAGCTCAGGCCTGTCCTGTGCAGAGAGCTGAGGGTCTCTGTCCTACAGAGAAGGCATTGAACAAGCTCCTAGCAATGAGAGCTGGCTTTTCCCTCAAACTGATGGGCTGCTTGTTCCCCCACACCCCCAATTCTGATTTATTCACTCTTCTTCAAGGAGCAGTCAACTAAGTCACACTGCAAAGCAATGAGATCACTGTAAACTCTGCTGAAGATGTTAGTGCTGCTATCCTATGATTCCCCCAGTCTTTGCTTTGACTGCCTTGTTCTCCTAAGCCATATGGGAAGATACTGCCTCTCGGCAAAATATAGACGTGAGAAGTCTCAAGGGCTATGCCTCAGATAACAAAGACACTAGAATTTCCTTGACAATTACAACTCTAAGAAATAGAATTTTTCACTTTTTTAATTATAGAAGAAATATTTGGGCCAGATTTTCAAAGATTACTTCAGATCACATTTAGACACTGCAAAAAAATGGCCTGGTTTTGTCCCCCAGAACTTAGAGGCTTTTTGAAAAATTAGGTCACAAAAGTCACAGTGGGAGCTGCTGGCAAAGACCTTCCACCAAACCCTGCCCCAAACGGCTTCTTCCCTTGTCTCCAGAATCACTCCTCTTTCCAGCCTTCCACAGAGCCTGGGAAATAACGTCACACTGGTAGCATCAGGCAGCTGGAGGAGGTGGGGACCACTGAAGTTAGTGTTGTTAGATATAACTGGCATATTTAAACACATACATGCTCTGACAGGATGCACAGAGCCAAGAAGATCTACTGCAGTCACCCAGCCTGGCCAGTACAGAAACCATTTTCTCCTTTGAATATGACAAATGAATCCATAGCATGACCACAAAATCTCCTCGGTCTGAGGCATTTTAGGGCAAGGTTAACCAATTAACAACAGATTGTGTTCGTTGCCCACTGGAAACCACATCACACCATTCCTTTAGGAAAGCTGTTTGTGGGCATGCATGGTTGTGTGCAGACACATGGAGGCACTGGCGACAGTGAGGAGACTGCAGCACATATCCTTGTACCTGCAGAGACACTCATCCAAAGTCCTCTAACTGCCTTGCAAATATTAATTGACGACTCACATCCTGGGGAGGTAGGTAAATATCAACTCCCCTTTTTTACAGACAAGTCAACTGTTGCATAATGCCACCCAATACCATTTAGAAACTAAAACTAAAAGGTCATTTTCTGTTCTATGCACTACATCTCCCATTCACAGTGTTGTGTAATATTGCTTCATGTTATGCAACCATTTTTTCCCAGTATTTCACACGTGTGTCTATCCTAAATTCTGCTGACTTCCATGGTATGTTCTGCAACAAGTGTTCCATGTATTTATTGGATATCTCCCTTATCTGCATGCTTTTGTCACATGCTGGAGTGCTTAGCACCTCCCATCCCACCATGCCCCATGCAC
Organism: Heliornis fulica; assembly: GCA_013399135.1. Classification (NCBI taxonomy): domain Eukaryota; kingdom Metazoa; phylum Chordata; class Aves; order Gruiformes; family Heliornithidae; genus Heliornis; species Heliornis fulica. The sequence goes on from VXBZ01008132.1 coordinate 162,865, forward strand.
AGGCACTGGAGGGGACTGCTTGGACACAAACCTCGAGAAGGTGTCACTGGGACAGGCGGTGAACATAACACTCAGATGTTTAATGACTGTCCAGACACATCTGAAACCCCAAAATCCTGAATTGAGCCTGAGTGGAAGGCATGTCTGCCCAGGTAACATGTGGCAAACCTAAGCCATCACTTGAGGTTCATTGTCAGCATTTGGCTCACAACTTCCCTCTTTATTTGGAGCAGCGTCACTGATCAGAGGATTCTTAACTCCTCAGACCTCCCCTGGGCTGTGGGTGTGTAAAACCGCTCTTGTAAAGAGAGAGAGAAAAGGTGTGATCTCAGGACTGACTGTGTCACAGAGTGACACAACTGCAGTGGCACGTACCTCAGCTATGCGGCAATTTCTGCTCTTCTTGTTAGACCTTCTGCTGCTGCTTATTAAAGCTTGCAGTGCCGGACAGCTTTAGGATAACGTTGTTTGCAGCAGATGTGGCTCCAGATTTCATATCTCTGAGTTCATCTTCTATTTATTTTTCTCTTGTTGGCCAAACCTCTAGTAGAGCTCTGCTCAGGATGACACCACCAAGCTAAAAAGGCTGGGTGGATAAGCAGCAGGAGATGAGTTTCTGTAATGGATACAAGTTCAGCATCAAGATACCAGGGTGAAATAAGAGTGCTATTCTTGTCACAACTGCAGTGAAGCTGGTGACAAATCACTGTAGAGGCTCTTACTTCGCTCTCCTCTCCTGACTGCTCCAGTGTCCCACTGAGGATGTTCTGGGGAAAAGAACTACCCCTTGACAAGACTGTGACAAAATGTGCACCTACTCCACCATGGGAGTAGCCAGAAGCTGGTTTTGGCACCAGACAGACCGTGATCTGCCACAATCCATTCATTAACTTGCTTTCCTATCTTGTTCCTCTTTGATGCGGGACAGAACTCACATTGCCCCTGCCCCCACATTGTACAAGGTATCATTTGAAATAACTCAACAAGGTACTATGTCATCCTTATGGACACATCTCAGCAATCATTGTATGATTCATCCCACCTAAAGGGTGGAACATGCATTTTAACCCATATCTACCAATTCAATAGCTATGACAGTACTTGATGCTAAATAGCTTCTGGACAAGTTATCTTGAGCTTCAAACTGATGCCTCTTCCATGAGGGCAAAGCAATGTGTCTATCCCAGAACTTCCTCCTAACCCAGTGAAGTTGGAGGCCTTGACCTAGTAATGATTACAGTTCAGCATGGGTTAGAAAGACAAAGGTGCCCTGCCTGGTCAGTAGCAGTTGAAGTTACAAAGCATATTCTAGGTTCCCAAAAGGACTGTTTTACTTCTAGACAGGCTCTTAAACTTTTTTCTTTCTCCTTTTGTGGCACAGAAAGGGAAACTCTAGCCACGCTGATTGAAAACTTTGTTTCGTTGAGTGAAAGCTGGCAATACTGAGGAGAAACATAAGCTCAAGATGGAACAGTGCTCAAACGAATGCCCTATTGTGAAATAAGTTTTTCTTTTAGCCATGAATCAACATAATAATCCATCTGTAACACTAGATGCGTCTGCCTGTAGTACAGCAAAGAGCCATCTGCCCATCTGCATATATGTTCAAAACACTGCTGGGACAACCTTGATGGTCTCTTAATGAAAGGCACTCAGCAATTAGTACTTAAGTGAAATCATGCCTGGGTGGTTCTGAACCCTCATTTGTCCTTCCCACTCCAATGCAACAAGTGTCTGTAACTTTTCCTCTTTGTTTTTATTCCAGCAATTTCTTTTTAAAGCCGGTGTGAGGGGGGTGGACACGTTCCGATTCCCGTAACAGCAGGAGTCGAGTCAAGTTGTAATCAACATATGTCCGGTGTAAGCTGCGTGGCCGTGAATTAGAGGGGCAAACTGCTCATCGTTTCCAAAATACCCACCTGCTCAGGGGCCAGGCTGCAGCAAAGCCATCCGCTACGTGCCTCCATCTGTCTGATAAACAGGCTGGGGATTTGCTGAAAGCTGAATCATTTTGCCTCTATTTAGTTCCTTTCTTTCCCTCTCTTCACCCCCCACCCCTTCTAATTGGAGCTCTCTTGAAAGGTGCAGGCACCCACAAAAACAATGCAGCACAATGAGGCCAGTGCTGACGTTCGTTAAACCGCTCCAACCGAAATCAGTGCCTGTCTGAGGCTGAGCAGGCATAAAGGAGACAGACCTTGTCAGCCTCCAGCTGGAGCGGGAAAATTAAAAAAACTACCCAGGCTACGAAATGATGCAGAAAATCCATTTGGCATGTGTTCTGGTACAGTCATAGGAAGGGACTCGCCAAGATGCAGAGGGTGCTCTAGTGTCCTGCTGGGGAAGTCAGGCAAGAGAACATGCCTGATGTTAAAAGCCCTGAGGATCAGCTCTACAGCACCATGCAGCAGAGGGGTAACATGGGACAGAGCATCCTTGGGACCATCCGCAGCTCAGGCACAGGCTCCTGCATCTTTTTTAAGGTATAGCCCCAACAATTAGGTAGAGCACAGGACTTGAGCACAGAGTCATACGAGAAAGTAGTGGAAATTGTATGTGTCAATATTGTAGTGTCTGAGCAGGTGCAATTAGGAGAGTAGAGCTTCTTGGAGAAAGTCTGCCCTTGCCATCCACTGCCCAGAATCATCCTGGTGATCCCACTGTCAGTAAAATAAGGATATTTCTAGACCTGCTGCAAAAAATTATGGTCAGGGGGTTGAATTGCTCCCAGCCTGGAAAGCACAGGTTGCTGCCCAGAGTGTCTCAGCTAGGACACATTATGGTCATCACAAATTCCCTTCATCTAGTCTCAATAAAGTATGGGATAGATGTCTCTCTACTAGTGAGACCTCCCATTGTACTTACAAAGGAGAGGAAAAAAAAAAAAAAAAGAGAGAAATAATTGTAATTCTAAATACATCTGAAAACATTGGACAACTTCTAGCAGACACTAAAAACCTCCTAGGAAGGCAGATTGTTTTTGCAATAGCCTGGAATATCTCCTTGGGAATCTGCTAAATGTTTAGATGGACTACTTGCAAAAGGTATTAAAATTAGACAGTAAAAGCTATTTACAAGAATTAACATCAATAGAAGCACCAATTTTATGGTGAGAGAGTGAGAAATGGAGCATGAGTCAAGTTTTAAACACCTGGTAAGTGATAATGGGCCATTCTGGGAAAAAGCACCCCACCCCACAGAGGACAGTGAGGTTTTTCTTGATGCTTTGCCTCCACCTCATTTGGTTGCTCCCCAGCAGGACACAGTGAGGATCTGAAAGATGCATTAAAGTTACTCAAGCATTCATTACAGGAATACTATGGGAGAATAATGTTCGCCACACACCTAAATATGTTGCCACACACAGCAGGTACCACTGCCAAATCCAGTAAATTTCTCTGTGGGTTACAATGCTCAGCTCAAATTCTTAAAGGGTGGACCTCTTCCATTTAATTTGTCCACGAACTGGTGTTTTCCTTTGGCTTTGGAAACCCATCTACCATCCTGGCTATCCAAGACAACCTTGCTCCCCCACAAACATCTCACTACGGCAAGCAGCTTCTCCCCAGCCCCTCATGAACTCCCTGCTGCCTGCCGGCCCCTCCTGACTCCCCCACTCTGAACAATGGAGTTAAACATTCAAGAGCCTGACAATTTACATGACTAATTGCAGTTCAAAGTTTGCAGGGGTTGATTTCAACACTGCCTGAAGGCTAACAAGCAAGCCCGTATTACAAAGCCCAGTTTACCAGCAGCCCAGCTGCCTCCTCTGCAGCACCCCCCACCCCCCTTCCATTTGCATAAGCATCCATGGGGGGAGCGGGCAGCCCCGCAGCCGAACAGCTGGCCATTCGCAAAATGGATTATATCCCCCTTTTGTCCCCATGTCTGGCTCTCTCCGCCTGCACGCTCAAGCGTTTCCCAGGCAGCTCCCGTGCCAGGGAGCCACAGAGGCACATGAGGTGCTCCCAGCTCAGCCCTTCTCCAGGAATTCAGTTTGCTCAGGTATAAAAGTGAACAAGAAAAGAACAATTGGGGCAGAGCCTTCAATCTGATGGTATTTTAAAGGAAGGTGAGGAGACGAGGTTGAGGATTTAGGAACACGTGCAATGCTGAATACTGGAGTGTGTCAAAATACAGCACTGGGCAAATTAACTAGGGGGGGAAATACATTTAGGAGTGACTCTTTTTCTGTCTGAGAGCCTCTAGAGTCACTGCTATCATTCTGAACAGTTCTTACTTTGCTGGAGTTCAAGGTCTAGATAGCCTTGTGTATGCACAAACAAGACTCGCAGCCCCAGTCCTTCCCTGCTTCTAGGCTAAAATCACATTCTTTTCCTGAAGAGCAATGGTTTTAGGATCATTTTCTTGGTGAAAATAGACTGGTGCCTGAATGGCCCAGCCATTCCCACCAGCCCTGACTAGGGTAGACTGATAGAAATGCCTTTAAATAATGTTCTTCTAGATTAGATCTTTTTTTATTAAAATTTCTCTTTTTCTGTTTTTCCCTCCCTTTGTTTCTGTCCCCATTTTTTCTCATCTGCCCTAGACAGACTCCAATCTAACAATATCTGAAAGCAGAACATTTACATCAGACATGTCAGATACACTCACCCTGCTCTACCTGATGAAGAAGAGCTGTAAGATCAGGTCACCCAACACTTTCCATTACAAAATCCTGATTTTTAGACTTGTTTCCAAAGGAATAAAGGTGTTCAGGCTGAAGTTCTTCCATATCAGGCATTTTCTTTGGGTTGATTCCTTCTATTAGTAAAAAAAAAAAAAANTGGTTCAACATTTTTCATACAAAGATCAAGAAAAATAAAAGTATGGTTTTCCCAACTAAAAAAGAAAACCTACGACCAACAAGCCACCAATCATCTAGCTGAGAAGTCAGGGTTGCTACGACCATCTCAACGGTGGTGTCACAAATCAGCCTGTGTGATTCCTGTAAAACTTCATCCAATTTTGACCTTTCGTTACATAAGTTTGTAAACTTTGAGATTTCAGACTTCAGCAGCTCATTTCTAAACATTTTATATGTGCTGGGCACGTCTGCCATCCTAGCTCTCTGCTGCTGCCTGGATAACCAACACACCACCCAAATCCCTCCAACCAACCAGCTCTGGACATGATTTTCCAAACTAAGAAATGATGGATGTAACTAAGCAGCACGAGGGACAGACTGGCTTGGTGGGGAAGCATTAGGGATGCTAATGAGCCCAAGGGGACATGCAAGATGCATGCTCCCCATGCAGGGACATTGCTTTCATGGCAAGTAAAAAGCTATGAAGACATGTGTGAAAATGCATCTGATTTCCCTTCTGTGGGTCCATGCTATCAGCTATCAATAAAAAAAGTTGGAGTGAATGACAACAGTCATTCACCCACCTGGGAACAGCTCTGCTGTGGGTCTTAAGATCAGGGCAATGCTGATGACCAAGCCTGAAGAGTTAGTATGCTGTCATACCTTTTTGTGGTGGAGGAGTCGGATCACATAACGGTTTTAAAACTGTGTGTTAAAGGGAGATGAAATCTGCAACATCCCTGAGTGAGGAAATGGCAGAAACACGACTCGTAATTCACTCTCACGCACCTTTTCTGCATTATGCCAAGTTCTCTGTTTGTGTGACGATGTGGCCTGTCCTCCACAGGAACACGTCATATTCAGTCCATTGGAAAGAGTCGTTGGGACGATGACGCAGGGTCACACCACAAAATCAGGTCGTCGTATGCTGGACCAAAGCCTTGTTAGCTGCAGAAAAGGAAAAACTGCAGACAGTACAGGGCCATCCTCCATCTCTCTCTTCCAAGGCCTTCCTCTTCCTGAGGGTATTAAGAATGGATTTTTGATAAATATCTGCTTCCCTGAGATGTGAACAGCCCTGTATTTTGATGAGGACAAACTCATGCACACATCACAAGCAAGGGCTGCAGCGCTGACCTTGCTCTTGCTGTAGCTACCTAGCCATGTGTTGCAGCTCTGATGCTTCCAGGACCTCCTTTGGACAGGGTCTCCTCCATCTAAGTGATGTAGAGCAGCTGTAAGATGAAGAGCAAAAAGAAAAATAAAAGGGGGCCAGTTGAGTATTACCACAGTAGCTGTGTGCTCTGGGAATAGGTTCTCGCTCCACACTGCTGCAGGGAGGAGCTCAGCTAAATATGTTTTGGGAAGTGGAACACAAGTTATAACCACTCAACAGAATAGCCCTCACTTTAAATTCACATCACTCTCATCACATGTGCCTACCTGAATTAGGATACTGCAATTCTTTGTCCAAACTGAAATGCCATGAAACTTTTAATCTTATGGGCTGTATTTTTTAAGAGTTCAAGAAGCAAAATGTGGCTTTAATGAAATTTTAGACTTGCTCATGCAATGCTTCCTCAGCTCAAGTCACTCACAGCACGGATCTCAAAGTCACTTTGCAACAGCAAAAAGCTGTAAAAGCAGCACTGCTGGATAGGCACACGAAGCTGCAGATAGTGAAAGCACCCCCCATTTTCCCCTAGTATATACCAGCTTTTGGCATCCCAGTGACTCCTGTGCTGACCAGATGGTGGTGGGAGCAGTAACTTGGATGTTAATTACACACAAACAACTGATGTCAAAACTCACTTTGAAAGCACACCAGAACGAGCTGCTAAGCATATGGTAGCAACGCTCCTCTAAAACCACGTTTTGCGCACATTAAAACAACTAACAAGCTCCACCAAGGGGTCTGAGGAGAAGCAGCCACAGCGTCAGGGTTCCAGATCTCAACTCTTTGATGCTGGTCCCTTTATAATGCTGAGGAAAAGACACAGTGATCTGGTGGAAGTGACAACCTACAGCTTCTGGACCAGGTCCTCTGCAGGGCAAGTACACACAACACGTACCACCACTGCAGCCAGCTCGCCTCTTCTTTGAAGGACAAGGCAGAAGCTTTGAAGGAAACACCCCAGGTAATCTGCTGAGCTGTAGTGGGTGATCTCTGATGAGAGGGTGAGCCCTGCTGCGAAAGCCCACTGTGCAAGCACACTCATCTTCACTGCGTTTAAAAACGAGCACGGCGTGGTTCACAAAATGCACACAGCAAACAGATTGAAGGGAATTACTCTGGCATCTGCCAGCCACCAAGGACCTTCCAACAGGCATGTGTGTTATCAGAGGTTCTGTAGAGTTTAGTTCTACACCAGTAGATCATCAGTCTGCTCTGGGTGATCCTGTTCTAGCACAGACATTGGACTAGCTGCTCCAGAGGTCCATTCCAACCCCAACTGATCTATCAGTGTGCCATCAGTACGTTTACCCACAATTTGAAAGTAAATGTGAATTCACAAGGCACCACCCTGCCAGCATGGACTTGCGTAGATTCAAATCCATACTTGTTTTTCAGAAACGTGGTGAAGTCCAAGCTTTAAACCACAGGGCCCTACATTCCAGCAAATGGCAGTCTTGGACAGGATCAACAGTTGAACCTCGTGCCGGGACATCCTACCTCTGCTCCTAAGCTCTTTCCATGCCATGTTATTCTCAACTCCTTGTCCGCCAGCTCTCAACTCACAACTTTTCAGCTTGCTTGAACATGCAAATCACACAAGACTGTGAGAAGGAAGCTGGCCATTGCTCCTGCCCCAAAAGGAAGCTGGAACAGAGCTATTGCTCCGCTCAGGTGCTTCCACTGAACACATCTCCAGCTGTAGAAGAGCTACCATCTCCTCCCACATCTGTTCAGTAAACCCCTCTTTTTCTGTATGTTCAGCCTTAGGCAAAGTTATCAGTCATCCCAGTTTAAGACCAGCCCACGGTATGATTTCAAGCTCATTTTTTTCAGAGCACACTCACAAGCATTTACCCACATTTTCAAGCTCTAAGTCACACCACTACTCACTGCACTCTGTAGTACAAAGTGCAGCATGTCCAGCTGTGTACTTAGAGGTGCTCCTGCAAAGCACAGGATAGTCCGAAGTTTCACCAAATGCATGGCCTTTTGTGAACCTTAGCTTGGTGTCAGGTCCCTTAGGTGAAAGGACACTAACCCGCTGCCCCAGCTCTGAATGTGTGCAGTTGTTTAACCCTAAATTTAGTGCCTTGGTGAAAAGGATCCCGTCTTTCCTCACCATCTCTGTCGTAACTATTTCTGGATGTTGCCAAGACTTTTTTTTGAATTCTAATGCTATCTTATCTTTTACATCTGTCCAGCTTCCTGTTGACTGCAAATTTAATGTGCATGCTACTTTGTTATCCAGGTTGCTAACAGAAATAAAAGGTAAGTGACCCAGAGCAACTCCCACAAGCCCATGCAGTACAGCCTTCAGTTGTGACCCTTGGTGCAAGACTGAAGGAAACCACTCCCCGAGCAGAGCTGCTTACAGCCTCGCTCGGCTCAGTATCGGATACAGTCCAACCTCTGACACCCCACTTTCCCTTTTAGCAAACAGTCTTCTGCATTTGTCCAAACACCACTACGGATTTGATCTGATAATCATGTGCAAAGGTGCCAAACTCATCTTTTGGAGGAGGACTTAAATTTTTGTGCATGATGCAAAGCCAAAGCCTGCCCCACCTGAAGCAAGGCTTAACCAACGATTCATTTCACTCTGGTTCTCATCAGGGATCACATTGGTATCTGCAGACAAATCAGACCGATTCCTTTCAGCAGATTTCATTTGCCAGCATTACCACACAGCTGTTTTCCTATCACCCACTAGTAAGAATCTAAACTAGGCAATTACTACTTCCATTAAACTTGTTCTTCAGTATCTAACCCACTCCTTTCTGTTTCCACCAAAGGCTATTTGAAGTTTTAACACTTGGCTTACTAGTAGACCGAGTCCTGTGCTACCATAAGCAAATGCATCTATCTGTACCTTCTGCTGGGGAACCCTTTGCTACACCAACTGCCTGAGTTGCTGGCTGAAAACAGCACACCTACTAGAGGCAAGTGGAGAACCTTGCTTTTGAGGCCAGAAAGGCCAGAGAAACCAATCCAGTGAGATCACAGCTGGACCATCTTTTAGAGCTAGAGTAAATATCTGGTTTTCTACTCTTGACATTATCACAGTCTTATAGCTTCACATCTTTTTTTGTGGGGGCTTTTATGTTTGTTTTCCTTAACATAGCACATCTCACCTTCTTCTGTCCAGGCCTTCTGAGGTACTGTCTTCTTCCAGGAGCTTGCCTTCCTTAGGGCAGGAAGAACCAAATGGGGTTGCTACATTATCTTTCTCATGCTATGCCCTTACACCTCTAGTTAGAGCTTTCATATAGCAAAATTACCTTTTAAGTGATCCCAACCACAATATTTGCTTCTGCTATAATCCCACGTTAAAGTTGATTTGATTTACTTACCTTCATTGCTCAGTTAGGAATAATACATAAGAGGAAACACAGTTCTGCAACTAGTAACTGCACTCCAGCAGGGAGCTGGGCTGCTCCATTCACCTCCGTGGCTGATCACCACCCTACAGCTCATTTCCCATCTGCCCATGAGGCGAACTGGCTGCATCTCACTTGTTACTTCAAGCAGCTACTTCCTGCAGCAGCAAGAATAGTGATCCTCAGTTGTGTAAGATATCAGTTTGTATTGCCATCTGTATGCTGTGCTACACACCAGAGCAAGTATCTGTGGGGCAAGACACATGCTATCACCAGGAGCTCCTGAGGGAACACTGAAGTCTTTGCTCCAACACCAACCCCTTTATTTACTCCTTTATAAAAAGAAATAGATTTTGTGCCAACAGTAAGCTGCTCCAGTTTCTCCCACACAACATAGATTAAATGTTATCAAGAACCCAACAAGTCTTTGTAGTGTCCTTGCACCTTACTATGCATGAATACCAGTATCAGTATCACAGGTCACCATCACTTGTAGCTGTACTTGTAGCTGTATAGGAGTCATCACAGTGGCAAAAAAAGACATGAAGAGCTTTTCACTGGATCCCCAAACTTCTAAAATTCTGTACAGATACAGAGTTGTGTAAGCTGGTTCAACAGTTAAAGGCCAGTTCTCTTTATGACAAAAGGCTGACAGTCATCACGAGGCTGGAGTCCAAGCCATACCTCGCAGCAGCCTTCGTCACAGGCATCAAGACAGTTAACCACTTTCCAACAGCCGACTTTAAACATGTTTCTGTAGGTTGGTTTTACCGCACAAGTTACAGCAGGGGTTGGCTCATTTAAGCAGACCGTCACGATGCACAGAAATGCCATAATCTGAGACTTCCCAATTTTTACTCAATTCATAAGTATTTCAAGATTAATTCCCCCCTTGTCCAGGAAAATCCTTCTTGTATCTGACCTAACAAAATAAGTATGTGTTGCAATAGTCTGCAATGAACAAGGTATTGCATTTGACACGATTACAGTGTATGTAATCAGAGGCAGCCTTTTAAGATCCAGCATGAGTTATTCCCCATCTCCCCAGACTAACTTAATACAGTTCCCTTCGCGCCCCTCCATGACCTGAAATCTGCCCTTCCTCTCCACCCAATTCTGCACATAAGTACATTATAGAATCCACCACAGACTACACATTTTCAACTAGTAAAATTCATAACCAGACACAAGTGCAAAGCAAAATGTCATTTTATTTAACTCAAGGACTATTTTCCTTCTAGTATTGCTGAAGGGATCACCTCCTGGGGAATTGATCATTACAAAGTCCCTGTCTAAAAGTTCAAGTGCTCTTGTTGTACATTCTTTTGAACCACAGAAAACGTAATGACCAAGTAGGTGGGCAGCTATTCGCAGTTTTATCCCACCTAAATTAGCATTGCTTCAGGCTAGAAAACAATTCAAGTAGTAAAATAATGGAAAATGTTAACCTTTAAGGTTACTACCATATTTTGATCAAAAAGTCCCAAATGTATTAAAAGAACATTTGTACATGTTATGAAGTGGGTTTCTTTTAACCAGACACTGTTGAAGATGGCAGTTAAGTATTTTGGACCAGTTACCAACCAGATATTTAAGAGTTCTATCTGAAGGTTTTATTTACCAATTTCATTAAGCAATTCACTTTTCACATTAAGCTCTTTAACAAAAGCAACATATACCCGCACCAGAATCACTGTAGACAGATTTAGTTTATAGAATGCCCTCTGAAAATTCATTTCAAAATAGAGATGCTTTTTCTCCAGAACTGTAAAAGCCATAAAAATGCAAAATATCTGTTAGGAAATTTTTAATCAAAATTATTCCTTAATGTTCAAAATAACATTTAACCTTCTACTTTTTTTTGTTGCCATCCACATACTGATCAATAGACTAAACAGGTAACAATGGTTCACGTTTTTCCCCCACCTGAAACATTTCTTCTAACACAGGCCCAAGATAGGCAATACAGAGATTCAGGGACATGGATTATGCATGGCAAAGGTAATCCTCTATCATTTTAACTTAGAACAACTCTGACTCTAGCACACAACTTGGAGTCTCAGTTGTTTTCAATCTGCTCTAGGTCCAAGTCCCCACAGTCTAGAGGAAAGAGGCCTTCTTCAGTGCTCTCACAATCGCTCGTGTCCTCATCGCTTTCACACACTGCAGCCGCTTGCTTATAATCCCTTGTTTTGAAGCTACCTTGGCATGACCCATGATGCCTTACTTCATCCAGCTGTTCTTTCATCGGGCTGGAACCAGGGGTGATGATGTTCATAAGATCATTTGAGTCACATGGCGATGACACAATTGTCTTCATTTGTGTGTCATCATCATCATCTTCATAGTCAAGGGAGCAAAGACTTTTGGAATTTTTCAAAGTCTGCAATTGAAAAGAACTACATCAATATGTTAGCCATGACTGTACAGGAAGAGCAGAATTAAATTCCTTACATTCTTGAACAAACTGAAAGTGCATACTCAAACTTAGAGTATCACACATGTTTCACGTAAACCTGGGAACAAGAGGCATGAGGAAAAAGGAAGAACTGTATTTTCTTATTAGGGAACCTGGTTTTCATAGAATTGTAGAATGTACTGAGTTGGAAAGGACCGATAAGGATCATCAATTCCAACTCCAAATGTTTTACCTGTGTAGGTTTCCATTAGTGAGAAAACAGCACCAGGCTCCTTGTTTTTATACCAAAAGATCCAAAACAATAGCTTTAGTCAGCTAAATGAGGAACTGCAGTCACCCAGTTTAACTTTCTGGCAAATCCAGAGCATCCCATTTGGTAGCATCAGCATTTAGGTCAGACAGCTGCACTGCAGCCTAGTCAAAAAATTAATTTCTCTGATTTCCCAAGCATGGAGACAATAAGCCCCCAACTTCACCTCAAAGACAGAGAGAGTCTGCAAGGCAACTGGCATATTTGGGTAACCTCAAAACAGGAGAAATACAAACTTTTACTGGAAGTGTCTTGCTCCAGCGTCAGCTTAGTTTGTCTTGCATTTAGGTACCACTTGAATGAGAGCTCAGGAATGTGACCAACTCTGTTTAAACCAAGTTTATGTTAAAAATAGAGGGACACTTACCTTTATTTAGGCAAAGAAAAAGAAAACAACAGTAATGTGCTACCTCTGTCCCTCAGATAAAGGAATAACACACCTAAACTCCTCATATAACTAAGGGATCCTTGACTAAAATGAAGTAGCAACATGTAGGAGAAGACAAAACCATGCGGCAGGGAGATTCTGCCTCACAAGAGCACAGGGGAGGATGAAACAGCCTGGGCTCCTCCCAAGAGGTGGTAAGAGCCAGGAGAATAAGGCTGTGCTGGCTTCCAGTATCTTCCTGGTTAAGTGACTCTGGTCCCACATACACACAGCAATAGTTTTACAGGGAACAAGACCAGCTTTCACACCATTTTCAGCTTCCTCCTCCAATTTGTCATTTCTTAAGTATTTGATATTTGTTGATGTATTCGGATGAAATAAGAACATTGCAACACTCCCAGTTTGCTGTATTCCAGATGCTCTCCCAGAGCACTGGATAATCTTTCCACTTCACCACAGCACTTCAGCAGCTTACCAGTATCTTTGAGTGTTTTTTTAACAAAACTTCAGAAATTCAGAAGCCTGGTCAGCCTTGCCTGTATACAGTGGGATGAAGAGGAGAGTGAGGAAACCTCATTCAGGTGATTTGTCTGACCCCTTAGGGTCAATGTTACATATGGAGCATCTTATAGGCAGGCCCACTGCTACTCTGACTTCATACCATTCTTTGGCCATCCCTACATCAAATCTACACAGAAGGTTTATTTACTTTACGGGAAGTTTGGGTAAAGGTAAAGAGCAAAACTCTTGAGTTTTAATTCCATCACAGCACAAACTGACTAAGGAGCAAACAGCAGGCCTGGGATAGGATGGTGGTTCACCACAGCTGGTATCTCTCCGTAGGTGAGACACTGTGGCAGTATTCCCCAAGCCTGCAGCATGTGAAAACACTTCAGTGCAGTGTTCTTCACTACAGATTAGAGGTTTGATACATTTGTTTTACAGCTCTGCTCTTGGCCAAGCAGCTTTCATGTCTAACAGGAATTAAATGGTTAAGAAGCCATAGGTTTTAGGCCAGAAGGATCTCTAAGGGATAATCTAGTAGTTTGGAAAGACACAAACAAGACTTTTTAGGAGTAATTTATACAACTCCAAGACCTACATCCAAAAATCAATTTTCAGAGAGAAAAAAAAGGAAAGACAGTTGACCATAACTCTGCCAGGGGGAATTCACCAAAATCTGTTAGCCCTGGTTAAAACCCACATCCAATTTTACATGTGACTAGCATGAACATAATTAATAATCTTGCATAATTAAAAAGCTTTCTACTCACAAATTTTATTTTCTGTACAAAAGTGGTTTTGTTGCAAAACACACTCTTGTTTAAAACATTTCTATATAGCTCACAGCTTATTCAAATACAAACTTTTGAGCCCCTTTATGACTAAGAGGTGTGAATTTCTCTCATATTTGCTTAAAATCAAAACAGTACATTTGTGAAGTAGTGTCAGGATATTTTAATCCTAATTCTATCTCATTGCTCTGAAAAACACGTTTCCTGTTGCATATCTCCATATAGGGGACAATATTTTCACTTCTTTAAATCTTATAGTAGGCACTGGGAAGAAAAAAGATCAAATAAAGTAAAGCTTTGAAAGTTCTGCTTTCAGTGTTTTAGAAAGGAATTCCCGAGTCCCCCTTCAAAATATCTTTTATTCAATTTACTGCTGGAAATTAATCCAACTGCACAGCTGTCCTTCTAGAAGATTTGTGTACATAAATGGAAAACTGCCTGTTAGCTGTACTGTGCTGAAATCACTTGAATGGGAACTTTTAGCTGGTTTCAACACAACAGCAAGCACATTCAACTGGTTCTTTGTTCCCCCACTTGTCAAAATGGCACTGAACTAAAAATAGGTGGATTTATTATCTCACAGTACAATCCCACTTCTTTCACAAAGCAAAAGGTAGAAATTGCAATGCATTCAGGCCCTCTAAACTGCAGCTTTACATGTTACACTGGTACAGTACCACACCTTTCAAGCACAATTGTGCTCAGTGGGGAGCCTGCGAGTACTTGCTCAATGGTCCTCATTTTATAAAGGATGCTGGACTACCAAGACAAAAGAGTCCACAGTTGGCAATGGATAGAACTCAATCAGCTAAAAGTATTCTTTTGTGTAATGGGAAAAAGGAAAAAAATCTCAGAGTTTTAAAAGAAGTGAGGCGATAAAATGTCTGAATATTAAGGAAAAAAACTTTGTACCGAAAACAATGGCGGTGAAGGAAATAAAAGAAGTGTCTCTAGACCCTTGCCATACAAAGCAAACAAGAAAGGCCCAGAGTAGCTTGAAAGGAAGCTAATGTCTGTACTCTTTACGAAACCCCCAGTTCAGAAACCCATAATACATCACTTTCCAAATATAAGACACAATAAAAAGGTTGGTTTTGTTTTGCTAACAAAGCTAGAGCATTTGCTACAGTAGTGAAGGGAAAAATAAGTCATTTATGTGCACGAAAACCTAGTGTACATGGGATCGGCAGTTCTCATGCTTCTTCCCTATGCCCCCATCATACACCAAGTCCACCCATTTCCCCCCTCAGTTTTGAATGGGGGCAGAAGATACAGCTGCTCTGAAGAACTGCAGCTGCCAGCACAAAGCAAGGAGCAGAGGGAGCCTGAAACCACCAGAAGCCCCAAAGCCCATCCCGCTGCTTCTCAGCACTAGCCATGGCAATGGGATGAGCTGCTCCCTGAAGCCACAGGCATCACCACACTAATTAGACTAGTTATCTGGGTTTTTTTCTGTCCCATCCTGAAACTTCACTTATGACAACACAAGAGACATCATTTTACAGGACAGAAGTACATAAGGTTTCTTGACTATGAAGTCCCCTCTACTAGGGATACCAGAGATGTGGGTAATGCAGTAGTCCTCATAATGGGGAGATCCTGGAATATCAGGAACGAATCCAAGTATAAAACAGCACACAGCTTTTTCTATTGCTTCCCTGTACCTAGCCAGTTGATGGTGATGGAGAAGAAATGTTTTATGGGCTACATTTCCCTTTGAGGGCTTCACAGGTCCTTATTTCACTTCCTAGACTTTTGTTTCCTACAGATTAGTCAGACTGATGCAAACCCAAATGCCTACTGTTGGTATCTCCTGCCAGTTAAGTTCTAGATCTAAAGCACCACACACAGCATGATGTGTTTCTCTCAAACACTAAACTATCTCCAAAGAGGTTACAGTTTGTGAACTTCATCCATAATGGAAGTTCAACCATACTACAAACTCGTTCCACTAAAGTCTCTTCTCTTTGATGTACAGAGCTAAGAGGCAGACTGAAGGACTTGAAGTTATATTATATATTACTGTTGGAAGAGACTAGTCCTAAACAGCTTACTGAATCACACCAAAAACTGCCTTCTGAACATAACCATCACCTGACACCACATCCCATCACAAGCAGTTATGAACAATGTCTTGCCATGTAAACTGAATTTTCATATCATGTATCTAATTAATTCCATTAATACCACTACCAGTGACAATTCCAACTGGAGACATGCACAGTGTTTATAATAAAGTCATTAGAAATCTCAACTGGTTGTATAAAGTTTAGAAAAATCCAACTGCAGACCTAATTCCTGCATCTTCTACAATTCACAAATTGAAAAAGAGCAGGAAAAATGTTGTGTTTATGTACAATACTCTTAACCTTTCTGTGGAGGAAAGCTCTTAACATTTGACTTCTGTCTTGAAGAGCCCTGAGCCTTTTGTGAACACTCAGCTTTAAGAAGCTTGCAGTTGATAAGTTTCATCAGGATAAAGACATGCTGGCAGGAGAAAAGTTACAGAAATTGCTTTTTCTTGCAGTAAGATACAAATCAAGGAGTTAGAAATATTTCTATTTAAGTATTCTACAGAATCAGAAACAAATCCCTAGAAAATTCCTGACATCTTCATATGTGAAATCTGATCTCAAACTCACTTTGGGAACCAAACATGTTGCTGCTCCCTTTTTGTACTTCTGTAGTTAACACCCCATTTTCCTGGAAATCTGACATGTACTTCTATATTGAAGAAGGTGATGCTTATTTCATCAAATATGCTTAGGAAGCAGCAAAAACATGAATACTGGGTGTGAATGAAAAAGAATAAACCATTTTGCCATATAGACGCTTCACTGGAATAACCACTGTTTACATCAGAGAAAACTGCTGCAGTTCTTGCAGTCAAATAAGGTAAACCCTATTTGCAAAGTCACAAGCCTAGTTAAAAAAAAAAGCAAAACAGGCTGACATGCAGCAATATGGTTATGACTAGAAAGGAAAGTTGTTCACTACTTTGTCTCTGCTGTATCTTCAAAGGTTATTTTAATTTTTTAGATGTAGGTGCCCAGGAAGAGAAGCAGACTGACATCAACTCATTTCACATCATATACTAAACAGCATCACGAAGTAATAGACTTTCATCTTCCACTAGCCAGACTGCTCTAGATTTAAAAGGCAGTTTTTTCTGGTGTAGTCTACCAGAAAAGTTGATCTATTTATTGACCTAGATTTTTATGCTCATTTTCTAAGTTGTGCCTCAGTATCCTTACAAGTTTTGCTTATGAGCTGTAAGAACCTGTGATTTAATTTGGCTTTTTATTTAATGCTCTTAGTTGGCAAAATACTATGGCTTAATACAATAGAAGTGTTTATGTGAAACATTAAATTTGTCTATTTATAGTCACATATGCAACACTACAAGGCTGTTCATCAAGCAAAATAACAGCCAGAAGCCACTGGAATAGTTAAGAGTGGGAGCTGTGTGTGTGTGTCTCCATTTCCCTGCCTGAGGTAGGGTGATTCTGGGGATCCACACACTGCTGTCTTCTGACCTCTGCAACAGTCTACTCATTTAGCCAGGAAACTCTGTAAGACCCAATTGAAAATCACTGCCATCACACCAAACTCCAGATAGTCACACCTGATGTCACAGGCACAGCAAGTTGCAAATGCATCCAGGATCACTAACAGCAGCTACCATGGATTAAGTTCAACCTGAAGACCTGCCTCCCCCTCAGCCCAGAGTCAGACATAGAGGTTATTCATGATGGACACTCCATGTAAAATAAAATTTTACATTCAAACTAAATAGCCTCTCCACATCTTTCCTTGTAGCCACTTGCAGAGATCACCTAAAGAACTGAGGAGAAAATCCATGCCCCTCAAAGACATTAGCTCACCCTCTTGTGCCCTTGTGGCTAAGAAGGCCAATGGCATCCTAGGGTGTATAAGAAGGGGAGTGGCTAGTAGGTCAAGAGAGGTACTTCTCCTCCTCTGCTCTGCCCTGGTGAGACCTCACCTAGAGTATTGTGTCCAGCTCTGAGCCCCGCAGTACAGGAAAGACATAGAACTCCTTGAAAGAGTCCAGCACAGGCCCACCAAGATGGAGTGGAACACCTTCCTTATGAGGACAGGCTGAGGGAGCTGGGTCTCTTCAGCTTGGAGAAGAGGAGACTGAGGGGTGACCTCATTAACGTTTATAAGTATGCTAAGGGTAAGAGTCAGGAGGATTGAGCCAGGCTCTTCTCAGCAATGGCCAGTGATAGGACAAGGGGAAGCGGGTCCAAGCTGGAACACAAGAAGTTCCATCTGAATATAAGGGAAAACCTTTTCACCATGAGGGTGATGGAGCCCTGGGACAGGCTGCCCAGACAGGTTGTGGAGCCTCCTTCTCTGGAAACATAAGACAATGAATTCAGACAGATTAAATGTGTTTCTCTAAACTGAATTTAAGCAGACCAAGTACTTGGGTTTTTTTTTTATTTAGTCCTTTCTGAACTGAATTTTGGTTGGACAAATGCAGTTTAGCACAGAGCTAACAAACACATGCAGGAAACTCAGGTGTTGGGGTTTAGCAGTTTCTAAAGGTCCAAGACCACCCACCACAGGGGTTAACTTTTTTCTTTGTTTTTAAAGACAAACTGAAAGCTAAGTGAGTTAATGCAGTACTTCATGGAAGACAGTCCAGAACATGATTCAGCAGCAATATTAACATGAAGGAGTTAACAATATGGCAACTTTCCCCTTATATAAAACCCAGGCCAACATTAAACCCCACTGGAAAATAAGTTTACAGTATGGAAACTTAAGATATCAGCATCTTGCATCTTCTAATTTGGTGGATCTGTGAAGTGCAACCCTTTAGTTCTGGTTTCAGTACGTATAAATCACACTATCTGTAAGAAGAACGTGGAATTACACTCCATAAACATCAGACCTACCTATTCCATCTGCCTGTAATTAATTACAAACATTTCTACAACTCTTAGCACCAACCCAGCAAACATAAATACAGATGTTATGAATTATTCTATTCACTAAAGCTAAAGAGGCTCAAACAGTAAGATTTAGCTGCTCTAAACTGGCTGATAATCAATACAGCATTAAACAAAGTGGGGGATAAAGACATTTACTTTGTGCAGCTGAATAATACAGTACAAGACATTGGCCAGGGAGAAAAAAGATTAAGCCAAACAAGATCACTACTAGATACAGCAGCAGCATCTATCTGCAATGCATTTATGCATTAGAAGACAAGTTTCCTCAAAGGGAAAGAGATACCACAGAGAAAAAACAAAAAGCAGCATTGAAATAGCAGGAATAGTGGCCAGGAAGAAGGGTTCCAGCTCTGTTCTTGCTTAGGCAGCAGCTGCAGCCTGGGGTTTCTTGCAGGAGCAAAGCAATTGCTCAGGAATAAGGGCAACAACTGTCTTTGCACAACTTCATCTAGGTATTTCCCTTCTGCCTGCTTGACCTTAAGCACCTCTCTAATACAGATAGTAGATTTCTCCATCTGATAGGTAAAGCAAAGAGCTGGGCACTGTGGAATTGGGCCTCTGCAGTGCCTGAGCTGCACCAGCTCAAGAGGCCTCTGTCTGGCACATTCACATCAGCCAACTGCACTAACAAGCAATGGTGCAGTGAACAAACAGCTGCACCGGCTGTGTTCATACAGGATGATGAACACATCTGGTTTTGTAGTAGAAGAGCACAGGGGGGAACACTAAGCACATGCTCTCTCCCAACAGAAATGATTCATGTTTTGCCAGGGTTGCTCCGATTCAAGAACTTTTTCCTTTCAGAAAAGAACACAGACCCTGGAAACCAGAAACAAAGTGTATACCACCAGCTTCATTATTAGTGGGGAACAAAGATCTTATGAAGACTTAGTTTAAATAATATCTAGAGGCATCTAACTTTCTGCATTTCAAACTGGGAAATAAGGAAGCACACATCAACAGCATGAGTTGCACTGCTCCCTTCACATACATCTACAGACATCCTTCACAGCTGCTCAGAGTTGATATCCCAAACAGCACAAGAAAACAGCTTAACAAGATTATGATTGCTTGCAGTACCACCTCTTTTTGGTCATTCAGGAGTCAAAAAAAAAAAAAGACCACCCTGGGTAGCCAAAGCCTTCTGACGTAATTCCTCTGAGAGGAACAACAACAGACTCACAAACCATAATCAGCACTGAAAACAAAAAAAAAGTTACCCTCCAAACCCAGACATTTTACATTTCTAGATTTCTAACTAGATGCATTCAAACAAAAAGAGAAAAAAGCTCTAGTTGTGCTTCCACAAAACTCTTCATCAATCACATTTTGAAATTCACTTTACCACACCGAATTCTGTTCTCAAGTAACAGGGTTTAAGTTGACTGCTTATGCATCAGTGTAACACAGGACAGGATTTGACCCTTGTGGCTTCAAAACATGACCATACTGGCTTCATTTCCTGCCATTTATGTGTCATCTATTTTTATAGAGAGCTTCTAATCCTGAGCAGTTTAGCCAAGGTCTTATTCCTTCATGACTGAGCTGCAAACAATTACTTTCACAACTGAAGCACACATGCACTGATTTCATGGAATACATCCATGTACAAAGTTATCAAAATTCTGGTATATTCATATTTGTTTTATAGTCAGATCAAATATTAAGTTGACACGATAGGTAAAATTTTAAGAAATTAGAGAAGTAAACTTCTAATCCTGATTCTAAGGCTACACTCATTAGTTACTGACAGACATCAGCCTCACCTATATTATTGGGTTATGCTGGCACTCCATCATAACTAGCATTTTAAGGGATTCTATAATTGGGACATAAAGTTCATTTCTGCCAGGGAAGAAGGATGGGAGAGAAAGAGCAATACAGCCACAGCTTGGGAACAGTTCCCCTTTTTCAGACCAATTTTCCTCTAGAGAAAGACTTGTCCAAAAAAAAAAAAAAAAAAAAGCCATAAGATATTGTTATACAAGCAGACACAGGCACGCATGGGTATATACACGTGCGGTCAAAGTAAGAGTGCTGTTAGGAATCTTTTGCTCAACCCGATGCAAAAACCACAACTTAACAATAAATTCTTGTAGGAGCATTAATTCAAACTGTAGGTGGACTCTCGCCACTAATTATTTCCAGAGACAAGTTCAGTCAAACACAACACATTTGTTTAGAAAGACCAGAATTAGCACTGCTCTACCTCCAATCTTGGGTAGATGCACTGCATTTTTCTAGTTCAGTACCTGATATTGGACTATTCTGAATGTTTTGGAAACTGGGTGGCTCAAGAAGTGCTCCCAACATCAAGTAGCAAGTCTGCTATGGATTGATTTATTTTTTTTTTTTAAATCCTGAGTCAACTTGTTCTAAAACTTCTGTTTGGTAGATATGATTTGAACAAATTTGTTTATTGGTTCAAATACTAAAGCTGACAAAACATCAGCAGTTGATACTCAATATACTTCTCAAAAAGCATCAAGTCAGGAAACCACACATGTGGTCCTTTTCTTCAGCTGCACCAAAAAACAATACAGGCTTTAAAATGCATCATACCAAGTCAAAAGAGAAACAGAAGTTGCTTATACTTTAAAACAGAGTCAACATTCAAAATCCTAAAGCACTGTGGCAGCACTAAAACTGAGCCCCACTTCTCACTGTACACCAACTTTGGTTTTCTTCTATTTTGTAAAGAAGAAAATAAATCGAAGTCTGCATGAAAAAGCTATACGCTCACATATCACACATGCTTGGGTTTAAAGAGTCAAATTTGTTTATACTACCACAACTCACAAGATTCCTAGCATAGCACAAAAACCTTTTAAGTTTCATTTACTATAATGAAAACTGAAATCAGGAAACTCATCAGAAGTCTCATTTATTTAAAATTCAGTTTCTGGTAATAGTTAAGTTTTATTGCAGAAGCATGTGTCATTACCAGCACATAAAGAACTAAGTATTTTCAAGCACAGGAACAGATCAACTATTTGATTATCTGCAGCTAACTTTACTTAACTATCGCCTCCCAGATTACTTACACAGAAAACATCTACTTATAGCTACTCCATTAAAAGCTGCTTCTAATAGTAACTTAAAACACACACACAAACATATCTTCAGTTTGTACATGCTTGAAAAAAGAGCATGTAAACAAGTCAATATTTGCCATCCTGATGGAAGAACAAATTGACATCTCTAATTGATGTAGATAATTTAAAGCTGTTCATTTTCACATGCTCGAGGCATCTGTTCTGCTTTTATCACACCTACATAGCAGTATATACATGCAGCAGGAACTGATCTTCACAATGCAAGTCTAACAAAAGACAGTGACAGTTAAGACATTCCACAGTGATTTTAATAAACCCTCTGTAGAAGAAAACCTCAAGTGAATCAACATGGCTTAGGTCTCTCAGAAGATGATGCATCAAGTCAGAAAGCGACTGTCAAAAAGCAAGGGAAGTTTCACCACAGGTAAAATTCAGGGTATGAATGATCAAGCCCTGGTTTCAGAATGAAGGATTCTCCCAATCTGGTACTAGAAAGATGCACTAATCTATTAATTTGGTTACCATGTTATTGCAAGAACACTAAATATTAAGGGACAAACACACACACCCGACCATCCTAAATTAACTCAAGGATGTGTAACTAATAACTTCTATAAGAAATAAGCTTTGGATTTCAATTTTTGCCAAGAGACCTGGAAAAAAATGTTCCCATATCAATGAATTAACCCTACTCAGCTCTTCTGCAAGCCACCATCTCTTGCAATTTAGAGCAAGCAAAAAACCAAAAACAAAACCAACCCTATTCCCCTGCAACTTGCCAACAACCAGATGGTAAAACCTGTGAAAAGTACTCTCTCCTCCCTCTAAATCCTCTGGTACAGCTCAGGCACATTAACTCTAAGTCCCCTATATATAACACAGCCATAGCCCTTAACTCAATATTGCATTGTATTCCAAACAACATCACCAATAACTTTAGCATAATCCAATTTTATGACAGACTAAGTAACAATTAAAAAAGAAAATATCCACAGCTGGATGCAACCTGGCTTGTGAGTTACTAGATGGCCCCTTTTCTCCTAACGTCAAATGCAGCTGGTCTGGTACTCATTAGCTCTTTCAACAATGAATGCTTACTTGTACATGCAGGAACTTGCCACAAAGGAAAAGCAAATCTGAGCAGGTATCAAGCTGCCTCCTCCTAAGCACACTGCTTACAGAGAGGTACCATAAACACGAAGAGATTCAGGTCTGACAAAGCCACGCAGTGCTCCACAGCTCTAAGAAGCTCCAATGATGGGTAAGATATTTGCTAGGAGTGCCATTTACAAAAAAGAGGGGGGGAACACTTATGTCCTTAATGAGATTTCACCTCCTTTGCTACGCTCAAGGCTTATACTCCCTTGCTGTCAGAGCACAGGGACCTCCAGCACGAGGGCTCACTTCATTAAATGACATTTTGAGCCTAACTTCACATTGCAACCCACTCTGCTGATGCAAAGAAAGCAAAACACCAGATGCTCTCTGTGCCTGCTACCTCAGTAGCGTTTCATTCACTACTCCAAAAAACTTCCAGCCATCCATTCAAAACCAAGTACCCCCAGCCTGGGCTGTCCTGTCACAGGACAAAGTGCTGGCTTGTCTTCAGCTCACTTTTGATGCTTGCCTATCATCTCCCAGCCCAGCCTACTTCTATCTCCTTTTCCTTCTTCCCAAGCCTGTTGGAATTTCAACTTTAAATGGACACCCTCCATGACAACAATAGATAAGAAAGGAGCCTTTGATTGTTCATGCGTTGCACAAAAGAAAGGAGGAGATTCATCCTAGCTGCGACCTAGCAGGAACTCATCAAGCACGGGTCCCCTTCCATTGCAATGGGATGCCTGAGCTTGTAGCTGCTCATTCAAGCTCTCCGAATCTATGTTTCCATTCAAAGAGGATGAATTCTTCAGGTTCCCCCTGCCCCGTTAAGGAATTAAATGTTGATCCTATGAATGAAGGGCAACACCAAGCTCGGAAAGCTGCCAGAAGGTTCTGTAACACTCAGCAGTTTGGAGTTAATTCAATACTTATTGATATTTAGCAGGATTTATAGCTGCATTATTTATAAGGGAAAAAATCAGAGCCATATTTAGACTTTGGTAATAAACTATTTTTAGCACCATCTGTTTTTCTCATTTTTTTCCCTTGCTTAGGCAAGAACACACTTTTACCCAGTTCCCTCTTCCTTGCATGTTTTAAAAGGCTTCACAAAGCCTAAACTAAAGCATAAGTAAGGATCAAACTGAGTATTTGCCATGCAGCAGTCCTCCTAATCATATCTGGGAAATCAAAAATTGCTGACTAAGGACAGTCTTAGGCTAACGCAACAGTGTATGTTCTCTTCTGCTACAAAAGCAAACAGACTTTTTTAATGCGAGGGACAATGTGTTTCACACAAAGAAGGTTACTATATGGAAAGAAACAACTGATTATTAACTACATTAAGCCATCTGAAGAGTGTTCACACTCCTGGCAATGCTTTTCTGGGCAACAGTTGCCAAGTTTCACCCTCATTAAACCCATAGATGTTTTGTCACAAGCACATTCTGCCTGGCCAGGGTGCTGTTAAGAGAGGGAGATCACAAAGCAGATACTGCCTCTGCAAGATGAGGTGTTTCAAGCTGCAGCTGCCACCCAGTGAAAAGCTCAAATTACATGTGCAGGATTACATTTATATTCCGCTTTTAGTATGGGATGTGACACTGGTGGCCTCCACAGCCTGACAAGAGGGACAGAGCAAAGGGGCTGGCTGGTTCCTTCAATTCCAAGTGAGGCAAGGCTTCAGGTACTTGCATAGCAATTAAGTTCTCGGAAATGCAATTGATTGTAGCAATATATTCATCTTAGCCTCCTGAGTCATAAAAGTTTCCATTTTACCCAAAACAGTAGCACAAATATTTGTAAGCATTACTGTTAATTGCGTGAGATTAAGAAATTTTACTTTAGAGCAAGGCAGAAAACTCCTGTAAAATATGAGCTTATGGAGTCCTTACCCTTTGTAAAGGGCAATAGCAGTAACGGTTGGAGGCTGGTTTACTATGGCTTGCAGCACAAGTCAAACATTCCTGGGAATAGACAACATGCAGCAAAACCCAAGAATAAATCCCACCATCTAGTACACAGGTCAAAATTAAACTTTACAAATGCTTATAAGAAACATGCAACCATTATAAAGGGCTTCAACAAAGAGTCCTGAGAACTCAAACTTTCAAGAAGTCAGCATTATTAATGTAACATTTAGCACTGGTACTTAGTGACAATAACTGTAGAGTGTGGCCTTTGGAATGCTTCTTTCCACTTTATCACTTTTCAGTGGGGAAAAAAAAAAGCCCCAAACAAGGCACAGCACTTCTAACAGCAAGTATCAGTGGTGGATGGAAGGGCTGCTTGCTACAGGGTACAGTCAGGCCATTCCCAGGATGAGGGCCAGGGTGCTGAAGCTCCTGGCAAGAGGCACCTCCATATACCCCAGCAGCAACCGCTGCACCCCATCTGCCACACAATGCTCAGTGGCTGCTACCAACTGATGTGCTGAGAAGCCTGGGGAGAGCTCCAGATCTGCCCTACTTCGACAGGGTGCATTTCAAAGGACAGTCTGCCTCTGCTGAGAAGTGTTCAATAAAACCACTCAAAGGAGGGAATCAAAGTCTGCAGTACTTTCAGTGGCCATATAAAGCACATGGACAAAAGCCAACAGTAACTGTCACAGTAAATTTAAGAGCTCTTGCCAAGTACATTTAAAAGTAAAAGCTATGCTCACAACTTGTAGTTCAATCCCCTAAGGCCGTTGCATAACCTGCAAATGTTACAACATGAGAACAAATTAATACTGGTGATTAACCAGGAATGTAATTGCAGGATCTGGAAGTCTTCAAAATGTAGCTTGCTGCAAGACTGTACTGAAATATTTAGCTTCCACGTGGGAAAGGATGGATGCTCACTTGTTTGCACTCAGACTTACACATACATAGACATACATTTCTTATACTGATTTGGAAGGTGTAACCTTAGTCCTGTTACAGAGTTTACACTTACCTTATTAGCTAGGACATCTAGGTATTTAGTATAATTACACATTAAGTCAAGACTACAGGGACACATGAATGACAGTCTCAGAAAGCAACTGGAGAAAGCGATGGCAAAACGAGCCATAAGGCTTGACTGGATCTGCTCATCCACCCTTTCCTTACACACCAGATGGCAATGGAAGGATGACAGTTATCTGTCCTTAAAAATCAGTCACTGCAAAGAAAGGACTTTGTGATTAGAGAGAGATAACTGGATCCCAGCAAACACAACAGTGACAAGTCAGGAGTGTCTGTATAAACTCCATTTATTTCCTAATCCATAGAGTGATCTTTCCTCCCTACCCCAATGCTTGGAAGGAAGCTAAACAATTGTGATCCACAACTCCAACACTGAAAACCTCTCAGACAGTATTTTTACGTAGCAAGCACATGTTAAAGTGATCTACGTCTGGTTCTAGCTGTATCAATCATACATTGGCAAACATCAGAAACCATTAGGAAATTAGCCATTTGGTCCAGTTAAGTAGCTAATAATCTGAAAGTGAAGTCTGAGTTTATCCTCAACCCTTGATTTTAAAAACAATGCTTCAAAAGCACTGAGAAAGTTTTATTTTGAAATGTGGCTTAAAAAGGGGGGTCATTCAATAGTAATAGCTTTTTGCTTCAAAGAGCTTGTCACTACTCAGAATTTTGAGTGGTATTACTTCAGTCACCACTCAGCAACATGCTTCCAAAAGCAGAGCTCAGGGGAAAAGGCACAGAAAAGCTTTCTTATATTTATATATACACACACATTAAAAATACGTGCTCTTTAGCCACAAAGAAGTCACTCGAAACTAGTTAGAACAAACATATCGATCCTTGCCTATTCCTAATCTGGAATGGTATCACCCTTAATAAAAATACTTCTGCCAGGAACATAAAACTTCCTAGACCATTTCCAATAGCTCATCTTTTTCTACAACTTATTTTTCACAAGATGCTGGCTTACATTCACTACAAAAGCTCAGAGGCCATATGGACAAATCTGTGCTCTACTGAAGCTAAGGCTAGGATTCAAAGTCTTTAGTTGTTAAGATCTAGGAGGATGCATGCTTCAGGTATCGCAAGTATGCATTGCCATAAGGATTCCTCCTATCCCCTCCCCACCTTAAACAGTCTAGAATATGATGTTCTTACTAGGTGTAGCTGTACCCCAAAGTTTAATCAACTTGCTTTTGAGCCTGACTGCATCACTACAAGACACAAGAAAAACATTACATTTGATAACCAGGTACCCTGTGGGTTTGAGGAATTCATCTGTCCAAAACCACCTGAGCTTTCTGCTGTTCTCTTCCAAGGAGAGGATACCTCCTGCAGAGGTCAAACACCACAGTGAAGAGGTAAGAACCTGAACT
The DNA here is from genome assembly GCA_013399135.1 of Heliornis fulica. NCBI lineage: Eukaryota > Metazoa > Chordata > Aves > Gruiformes > Heliornithidae > Heliornis > Heliornis fulica. The sequence goes on from VXBZ01008132.1 coordinate 190,104, forward strand.
TGTAACAGGTTGCACTTTTGCACTTCATATCACTAACTACATGAAGCTACTATTTCAGTCAAAGTATCTTTGAGGTGCATCTTTTCAGAAGGACACGTATTAACACTAGCTGAAGTGGAGTTGTCCAGCCACACCTGAAGTTCAAAAGCTTTCCTCCAGCTAAACGCTTTATGCTGTAGTACTGAAACAATAGCACTGTGAAATCGCAAATTCTCCTGCTTCTTACTGTTCACACGCACTAGTCCAGAAGATAGCCAGAGTGCACACTGACTTAAATCCAAACTGAAAGCTGCAATAGTTAAAATGTAACTAAGACAAGGGGGAAATAAAAAAAAAAAAAAAAGCAGCTTCATAGTGTATCAACAACCTGGACTGAAGATTAACTGGAAACTGGAAAACCCTTTTCCAGAAGGGCAGTATCTTTGCAGGGCTTAACTTGCCTGAATCCTGCTCTTCAAAGCCCTATTAAATTTTCCGTTCATAAAACACATAGGTGCATTTAGTGACCTACACAAACAGTTCTGTGACAAGCTAGCCAACTTGCATGAGAGAAGAGACTGCACAGGCAACGTGCCTTCCAGTTTCACTATTCAGGCTAGGCTGAGCAAGGCAGCTTCTTTAGCAGGTCAGAAACCAGAAACAAACACTGAGTGTGATATTGGAACCTCCTGCTACACACATCCTTCCCAGGTAAGGACAAGGTGGAAGGGTGAAGAGACCTGCATGACCCACCACAGATAGTGGTGACTTCAGTGTAGTGTTAAGAGCATCCAGAAGAGGAGACACACTGATCAAGAGATCTACCGCTCCTCCTTCCCCATACACTAACAGGTAAGGACACATTCTTTTGCCACAGCACTGAATCCTGTGCAAGCAGCATCAAGTCCCTTTGGAAAAAGTAAATACTAATCCTTTTTACTGGTAAAGGCAGTTAGGTATCAAAAAATTCTGTGCACAAAGTTTCAACACTGTTTTCTGATCAAGGCAAACTATGCCATAATACCTGGAACACTGGGGTACTGAAAGAAGTTAACAATTTCTAACAAGCCACCAACATACAGGTCAACATTTTATCATTTTCAATCACAGACTCACCTTTGTGCTAGCAATGCACAGTAGAATGGTGAAAGCAAAGATGCCCTTTATTGCAACTCCCAATATATTAAGACATGCTCCTCCAATTTTCTCTAAAAATGGACATTAAGGATTTGCAACTACAGAGGAAGAACTGACTGTGGTCAAACAAAAGCAAATCATTAAGTGTCTGCATTGGGTTATTATACAATAGACATCCTTCAAAACTCACTCTTCCTCACTTGGTAACTGTGCTACCTAGGCAAACCTCAATTCATTCCTCAATTGGTAGGGCCTTGCTACAACTCGTAGCATGACATGTTAAGATGTGGGAGGAGAGAACAGTTTAAGTCTCCTTTGGTGATACAGCAGTAACATGTACATAAAATAATGTTAGTGCTGTTTTCAAATTAAAACCAGGGAGTGTTTCCCTCCTACAGGAGGAGACACAGATGGTGTAAAGATGCCCTTTGTCAAATAACCCTGTATACCACAGGTTCAGTTCACTGGCTTTCATGCAGCTGGAAACAATGTCTAGGTCTGAGGACAAACAAATTTGTTCAGTAAGTTAAATAAATTGTCCTTCTCTCCTTCCCCGGTTTCTGAAGTGTTCTGCATTTCTGCTTCCCCACCCACACTTCCTTAAAGTACCCATAAGAAAGGATTTTAGATAAAATTCAAGTGAACTGTCAAGAGGATTAACTGAAGTCATTAGTTACATTTAATAAAATATTAATTCAAATTAGGTTTGAGTTTAGATGAGTTCTCAAAGAATTTGAGTACTCAGACATTCAGTTGAGGTTTACCAGCTTGGCATATTAATATTGGAGGTATCAGCACACAGAAGCCCAGCGTTGGCAGCTTAGTATAGGGCTGGAGGAAGCAGAAACAGTTCCATCTTAAAATACTGAGAATGCTATGTGAGGTCAGTTAAACTGGATGTACTATTAAGTAAACATCCAGACTGATGGAAGAGTCATTTCAAAGGACAATGAATGAACTGCATAGAAAAATTAATGCAAGTTCATAAAAAGGACTACTAGGCAGATGAAGTGTGCCATACTGATATTTCCATTGGTTAAAGCTGCAAGCTACCTATGTTTCCAAAAGGTTGCTGCAGTTGAGACTCCAAAAAGCCTGGGCTAAAACTTAAGTTCTTATTTTTGCAATTTTACAATTAAAAGTCATAAGACTTGTTTAGTCAGTACAGGTTTGCCATCAACAATCAGCAAGATACATCTTTCTGTATTAAGCTTAATTTTGCTAGGTCAAAAATGCATCTACTACTTACCCTGTTGATGGCTTGTACTACAAGTTACACTTCATCTCAGACTACCTTCCTCTGCACTTCAGAGTAACTCCTGTTCAGGAGCTGTGTTTTGTTCTCCACTTTGTTACTGCAACAGACCTAATCTCCAAGGTACCATCTTATTTGCTAGATGATGCAAATATTTACTTGAACTATTTAATTGCATATTTAAACTAGACAGCTGATGCCTGATCAAAGTATTTCTGTGCAAGTCAGATGCACAGTGTAGCAGATGTGTTCACGTGGCAAAGCAACCTCAAAATCAATGGTGTGATCTCCAATGCTTGCCACAGCACAGATCAGCTATAACCACGACAACAGCAAGTCACCTAGAAAAAAGCTGCAGCACCTCCTGGTACCAGAGCACTACTTCTGAGCCTTAACTTCAGGCTGTGCTGGCCAAGTATAAGCAGTATTTTTCACCCCACACTGATACCTTTATTCCTAATCTCAGCAAATCTGAAGACAGCTTTCTCCCATACACACATAAAAAGGAGTAAGATAATTATTCAATAGCCAAGAACACCAAATGCTCCAAAACACAAAGAAAAGTTTTGCTGAAGTAACTCATACTTTGTGATCTGCTTACACAGGAAGGTGGAAAACTACCAGAATCTAGACAGAAAAGCTAGCAAGATTTGAAAAAAGTTTTAGTCTCATTAATTCCTCTTTATTTCATATAGACTTCCCTGGAAACGACACTATTGATTTCATCAAGTACTTCAACTTAAACAGAAGTGATTTAAAATGCACAGTAAGAACGTCATTCATCTGACCACTTGATTACTGGGAACCCCCTACATGGATTCCAGAAACATTCAAAGCCTTAACCAATGGACTGCACACTAACATTGGGTCTCATTCCTGCCACTCCCTCCCTTCTACCACAGCTAAGATGCCTCCAGCCTTAGAGGTCTTCTTGATGCTGTTCAAACAATTCTTCTAAAAACCTGAAAAAAATCCCTCTTGCTCTTAGCAAGCTTAAATAGTTTTCATTTTAAAATGGAAACTCCCTTCTACACATACATACAAGTTCAGCCTCATAATTTTAGCAACAAAAACTCGTATCAGAAATGGGCCTACAACAGATGCAGCCACATCTTATTGTTTCACCAAAACTTCACAATTACTTATGCTGTAGATACGAGTTTGAAGGCAGTTATTTTCTCTGTTTATATACCTCACTGTACTCAAAATCTTTCTGAACATCAAAAACCCCACAACAGATGAGTTTGCTGCACTAATCCAGCTAAAATCTAGGACCTCCTTATCTTCTCTGTCTGTACTGATCTCACAGTAAGCTTCTTGGGTGGAGGCTTAGAAAAAAATTTTTAAGCCTCTAAACTGTATCTGAATTTTAATGTTATTTTTTGCACATGCCCATTTCTGCTGCCCAAAGAAACAGGCCTAAACCAGAATACAGTTTCAGACAAAACCTCAGCCCTAGCACATCTTCAGCCAAAAAGATCACACACACCACTTAGCAATTAATTGCAGCTCTTAATGTATTTTACTTACCCCTGTTGACATAATCAAAGCATATTAAAACACTTTCCCATAAGCAAGACAGGCAAGGCAGTTAAATGACCAGACTTCAGTCTAAGGGGGCCCATTTCAGTCTAAGGGGGCCCATAACAGCATGACACAACTAGTCTTGGAAGTTACGCCTTATCCCAGAAGGAAAAAGGTTAGCTCTTCAAAATCATACTATGACATAGAGCTTGGCATAAAAAGTCAGATACAATCTGCATTAAAAATCCTAACAGCAACTTGAGCTTTCTACAAAAATTAAACTAAGCATCAAACCTCAACTGCTTACTCTACACAAATATATAGAAAAATAAGTCCCGAGGAGAAAAATTACTTCTTAAATATTCTCCTCAACATCCATCTGATGGTCTTCATGTTCAGACAGTGCTACAAGAACTATGGCTTTTCCAGATTCATGTACTTAGCACTGGTGTGTTACCTCAAGTGTGGCACACAAACCTGCTCTCAGCTCCTACACTATTGACCATAATGACCAACTAGATCATCATTCATGGGTTTTGCCAGACACATTGCAGCAATACAGAGAACCTCATACAAAGGCAAGACCTAATCAACATGGAAGAGAACTGCACCAAGATGGCGGTAGCTGTCTACAGACAGCTGTCTCTAGACAACACATCTGACATTGTTGAAAGGGTGACACACACATACACACACCCCTCCCCAAAAGGACTATATCATACTAGCATACTTTACTAGCTAAAGTTGAGTGGCATCAGCCACAGAAGGGAAAGTTTGATTGAAATATCATGGGTGCATTTACAGGAAAGCCTAAGATCACAGTATCAAACTGCATCATGAGGAATTCCTCAGTTGGAAGGGTCAGAGCAGGACAAGAATAACAAGCAACTACAGTCGCCAACACAACACAATACAGCCATAAAAGGAGACAGAATAAAGCAAGAGTAGAAAAAAAAAAAAACATTTGCAGTGCTTCAAGAAAGGACTCTAAGGTTGGAAAGGTTCACAGAAAGGCTACTTAAGAACCATGTTTCCTTGCATAAGGAAAATGACAATCAGCAATAACTTCTCCAGGTGTGTGGAGGAGGGCTCAGTTGGAAAGGAAGAGCTCAAGAACCATCTTCAGATAACACGCTCATCAAGATATGTGATATAATCAGCCATGAATAAGGTTAGGAATTGCTCTCAACGTTATTCTCAGCATTGGTTTTCAACCATAAGCTGACTACGTTTTGGTTTAACAGTAACAAAATCCAGTCTCAGCTAAAAACAACGTTAGCTGCTGCTCATGGGCTAATCTTAAAGAAAAACAGAACAGAAACATCAACTTCTGCTTTACTCCCTTGTCTTTTGCACCAAGTTGAAGACTTAGAAACCTGTGTAATCTCTTTCAACAACAGACTTAAGCTTGGCTATACATCTGACAGCTATTATATTTTGAAGATTTTTAGAGTATTTAATAACCAAGAAGGTTGCGGAAGAGAAACTACTAGGGTGGGGAATGTTACACAAAAGCAAGTTTATAAATCTCAGAATATATTTAAATAGATCACAAAAAATATTTTGAACACAAGTTCTTCAGTAAAGAGCAAAAGCAGACTACCACAAAGTATTTTAAGAGCTGTATCTTAAATACAGCAAAATAACAAGGACCCAACATGAAATCAGCCTTTGAGACAAGACTAGCACTCCTAGGCAGGATTTCTTTTGAGAAATTAATAGAAATATTTACTAAAGACAATTGCCCCAAGTTCTCGTCAGCGGAATGGAGTATAGCAAGAGGAGAAAACAGTGTTATCCTATACCTTCCTCTACATACACAAAGTCTTTTCAGGTGGAGAAAAAAATCCAAGCAGCTGTGAAAGAAGTATGAGTATGATTGATAAGGAACTGATTTACAGAAGGGGAAGGACCTTTAATGCAGAGTGAATTAAGAATAGCATGCACAGTTTAAGAGTTCCACTGAGGTTTGTTCTTCCAGACCAGAGGTTATTACAAATATGACTGTTCACTAAAAATGCATTTCACCATCCTGCCATTCCTCTTCATCCTTCTCTAATCCTTGCGTTCACATTTTCTACACATGTAGAACTTCAGGATCAAATTGTTTCTGCTGTAACTTAAAGGCAAAACTACTAATATACATTATACATTAAATTATCACCACAACACTGGACTCAACCCATGCTCTGAAGTGACAGAGATCAGACGATCCCCCAATGGAAGGCAGCATATGAAGTCTCTTTGGTAAGAGGGGAAGGATTTTATCACAAGGAGACAACAATACTGAGTATGACAACGGTTCAAGTGGTAATGTTAGCAACATTTCCCACGAGATAAAGTAAAAAAGGCCATTTTTAAGAAGAGAGGATAAACTCAAAACATCCCAAACCTGTCACTCGTTACGCTCTGCAGACAATTTGCTGTAGCACTAGTTCGAATCTCTTTCCTATTTAGGTCACAGTTCCTGCTACACTCACAAGTTACTGCGGTACTCTGACAAGGACAAAGAAACACCTCAAGTTCCCCACTACTAGCTGGAGCCAACATGGCAGTTCATTGATTTTAGCTTTGTACTGCTTTCTTCACGGCTCAGGAGAACAGGAGTCTGAACCAACATTATTTCATACCATGTGTCACTAGACATGTACCTAAAGAAGAAATACTATCTGTGCTTAAAGATATACAGAAAACCAAAGGCAGACTCAAGCACATCAGTTTTACAAATAGCACTGCTTAGGGAAATAATAATTGGAAGAGACAAACACTGAAAGCTATTTATAGACCTGGAGCATAAACTAAAGAGGCTGCAGAAGGCAGATCCCTTCCTTCCCCCTTTGAATGCCAGCAATCTCTCCTGAAGTACAGAAGTATGCTTTTTTTAACCCATAGCTTTAAGGCACAAACTTCTAGATTGTCATACTGCTGACAGTGGTAAAGGGAGGGAAAAAAAAGAAAAAAATATTTCCCCGCATTCTGTTTGGGAACAGACCTTTTGGGAAGTTTTTACCCTTCTGCCACCATCATCTGGTCTCTGACTGCACCACACATCCTACTTGCAATGCTTATATATGGTAGATCCCCAGAGAGCTTTTCAGAATATGCACCAAGGCAGAAAGATCCAGAACCATGTTAACTGTATTACGGTTTGATGTGGCAATGCTAAGGATTCAGAACCAGAGTCGCTGTGGAAACAGGTTTCCTAAAGAGATACAGACACAAGCCATAAGGAGTGTTGTTTCAACAAATGATCACATCTGAGCCAGTCTGAATACAGGAAAGATGACCCTTATGTTACAAGGCCATGAGGGAGTTGTGGGTGGGGATGTTGAAGGCATTCCCATGGCTTCACAGATGCATGATGCTCTCAGGCCTGGCCCTTGAACATGTTATGGCTGTACTCAAGCCATCCAGCAAGTGTCAGGTTTACTAGATCCCAAGCATAACTAGTCAGGGAACATTTTGGTACTATGCATAAAGCAGCTTCTACAGTAGCCCATGATCAGGTCAGTGTATTTAAATAGGAACCACAAATACCATGTTGGTTATGCTACCACATAAAAGGATATAAGACTCAATTGCACTGGATCCTTCTGGTAGAAGGTAGAGGATATTTCTTAATGCCATGATGAATGCAGACCACAATTTAGCAGTGCTCAACACCAGGAATCACAGCTGGTTTTCTGCACAGTTATTCTCCAAAGGGAATCTAAACAGCATTTTGACACCAGACCAAAGAACTTGAAAAATCCCTAAACAGAAAGCAACAGAGCAATGGAGAGCAGCAAAGATAACATGGCAAAGCCAGAAGGGACTTGCAAACAGTAATATACAAGAAACAAAACCTGACCAATACCAAGCTGTGCAAACTACTTAATTCAGCACATGCCTTGATCCCGTACAGTAAGAAGAGTTACTCCCATTTCCAGCATTCACTTCTCTTGACCGGCCTCTAAAGGAAAGAGGACTTAAAGCAGCAAATAACAATCTGTAACTTTCTTGTAAAACATAAGTATATGCAGGCACAGAGAAATCCAGTAATGGGGAAAGAAGCTGGCAACACTTGGGAGGAAAAAAGCTTTTAGACCATGTGGAATTAGTCAGGAGACATCATGCTGGCTTGCCAGCTTCCAATAAACACAGGCATGTATTTTGTAAGGATGCTTAACTGCCATTTGACAAAAGTGTTAATTTGTAGAACAGTTCCATGCTTTAGGTTTGTACCATGTAAGCTTCATGCTAAAAAAAAAGCCTTACATGCCAACAGAAAGGTTTGCAGTCTCAAGGCCAGTTACTAAAGGAGCTTTCCAAGTTCAAATACCTGTATTTTTTCTTATTTTTAAGAACACAGCTGCGCAGAATAGCATCCAGATTCACTAGTAATAGCAGTAAAGACTAGAGCCTCTCCAAACCATGTGTCACACCATCAGACTAAACCCTTCAGGCAACAACATTCAAGGTAAGAAAAACAGTAATCTGTCTTTGAAAAATAACTAGGTCAAGAAAATGTTCTGCTGTGGTTAGAAGGCTACAATGCCAATTCTTAAAAATCTTTGACCTGTACAACTCTGGTTTGGAATGCAGTTATTCGTTATGGTTTAGCACAGTAACTTTAAATCTGTTCTGGACAGCAAAATCATTTAACATCTAAGATGGGAAAAAATGTTCCCCTGTAATGCGGCTTTTTAGGTTGAGCAGTTTCTAACAAATTAAGGACTTAATTAATTAGCAGTTACAGCTATTGCTAAAAGATCCCCCCCCCCCNATTTATCAAGGTAATTCATCTTGCTCATGGCAGGAAGAGGTAAAAGCATCAAATCCAAGTCTTGTATTATCTCAAACTTGGCAAGCTGTGGATGCATCCTCAGATATTTTATTGTGGTGCCCATAGAAATAAGCCTCAGTTCACTGGACCTCCTTTTAATGTGGAATTAGAAAAAGTGAAGAACAACTTCAAATTCAAGCCTCGTAGAGGCTGAATACAGTGGGACAGCATCTGCTCATCCCACAGAAAGCATCAGTCATTGGTATCACTCTATCTCATAAGTCAGAGTACACACAAAAAAAACTCAGGTATGCCCTAGAGCTCTTAAGAAACATTCTGCTCTAAGACACCAATTTTGAGAGGTCTTCTGTCTCAAAATGGCTGTTTCTTTGAAAAATATACCAAAAATTAACAGCTTTGGTGTAAAAACATCATCAGCAATAGAACACTTGTAAGGAATTCTACTAGCATTATACCAACTGCAGAGCTATACATGAACAGCGGATGCACTGACACAGCAAGGACTCAGGTTCATTAGAGCCATTAATCCCTCCAGGAAGGCTCTCACAAAGTGTGAGCTCTGATGATTAAGCACCCTAGGCTACTCAGAAGCAGCTCAAAACTGCCAAATAGAATCTTGTAGCACAAAGTAATTATTTGTAATACTTTTAAGATAAAGCTACGTGAAGATTGTTATCTCAAAAATAATTAGGTGACCCTAACTCAAGTTTAAAATAATCTTGGATATATCAAGCATACTTCTGCTTCATCAAAATCAAATGCAAATCCAGTCTTACATGCACATGAAGACAGGCAAAACATATCACCTGTCTCCCAAACCATAACAATGGTTATTTTCTAATAGATTGAATTTAGTTTCTGCTGCCACCAAACCCACAAAAACTGAGAACAAAACCAACCCCAACAAGTAACCCTGTGAGAGCCAGTCACATTTTGTACCACAATTCTCAAAGTTGGCATTTAAGTCTTCATAGATTAGATCCTATTGAGTGGGTAGAAAACATTTCTACCTGTAGAAAACATTTCACCCCACAAAAAAGCAAAATACCTGTCAGAGATACTAAGCTTAGCAGGACACCAATTATTTATTAGCAGTCCCACAAATCTGTTATTGTTTCCTCATATGGAAAGGTCTCAAGGAGTGTCATATTCTGTGATTGACTGCAAAGCTTCAGAAGATGACTCACTTGCTTTGAGACAAAACATTATTACCCAAATATAATGCCTGTTTCATGCAGGCATTGTAGTCACCATTGTATTTGGGAGAGAAAACAAGGAAAAGGAATTCAGTTTCCCTTCCTCTGAGTCTCCTCATACAAAACTCAAACTGCAGGGGTGGCAAGGGGAGGGGAGTGAGGAAGGTAAAAGAACAAATACTGTGGTGGTTTCCCTAACCAAACCCCCATACTTTCAAAGCAGACTGAAGAACTGCACCATGTTAACATGCTACATGATGATCACAGGAAATCCCAGCTTCAGAGGACACAACATGTTATCACCAATACCTTGCACGTTGGCATTTGCTCGGAAACTCAAGTGTTTGGAGAACCCAAACTTAAAGTTTCACAACAGTGGGAAAGAATTAACTTAGCACATCTTTATAACTAGACAGAGACAACTAAAGTAAGTTATTAAGCAGGAGCTGTAATTAAAAAATAGAAAAGGACACAGCTGAGGAGTTTAATAGTTTATGTAACTTTTTCAGAAAAATTAATTCGAATTCCCAATGAGCACTTTGAGACTCCTCTCCCTGCCCTGTTCTGCTTTGAATCACAAAAAGATTCTGGTTTATGATTTGAGATTATTCAAAAAGATGGAGGAAGTTAACAAGTATAGTTTCAACATCTCTTTTATATAAGCATGCACTTTTGTCAGCTGCACTGAACCATATAACTACCTGAAGTGTAAAGTTAAGGAAATTGATAAGAGAAACATTAATTGATATCAAAGATCTTTTTACTTTGCAAAAAAGTCTTTTTATTAAAGAAAAATAAAAATGCTGAAAGCTTTAAAAAAACAGGCATCCTTCACAGTTTAATTTGTTGGACTCTACATGTATCATCAAGCTAAGAGGATCCAAACTCATCAACCCAGTCTGCCACTAAAAGTCTCCTACATCTTGTTTTCTGTAATAACTTCACTCTTAAATTAACAGTCTTCTGCCAGAAAGAGCCTACACAATCAACTACACCAGTTGAAAGCACAAAAGTTCAAATAGGCCGTTCAAAAGGAAAGTTAATGCCACAGGACGGTGGCTCTGAATTAAATCCACAGCATTTTTCTCCCATTTTGAGCAGAGTTACACATTACTTACATGCTCTTGGATAAAGGCCACAAGTTTTACATGAAAAATTCAGATACCTAAGTCAGTTCAATAGCTACAACCATAGCACCATCTGATATCCTAATCCTTATGAGATTCATTGTAAAATTAAGTTATAATATGACCTGCCTGCCTCATAGCCAAGTTTCAGAAAGGTTTTCCTACCCCTGAAAGAATGGTATAAATATTTTACTTGATTAAGAATCAAGTCTCTTTCCTCACTTTGATGAAAATTCATCAAAATACACTCGTGAGCTAAAAACCATTCTTAAGCCACTTATCTCCCCATCAGTAGTATAAGCACCCAATATTTCCTCCCCAACATCCCCTTTTAAGTTAGTCATGCACAAAGGTTGCCTTTAGGCAATGCTGCCAGTATGTTTTGGTGAAAGACTTGGAATTTTTAGTACAAGAGTAATTCTGAATTCTCATGGTAAAGTGTCTAAACTCATTCAAAGTTAAGTTAGCCTTATATTGCTTTGTTAGTTGTTAAGCATGATGTCCCTATTAAAAAGCACCCCAAGATTTTTCAAGCACTTCAGTATTAAAAACTACCTGGGAAGGTACCAGAGTGACCTTACTTACCGAAAACAAACATTGGTTTTCAAACACCACCGTGCCAATAAAAGGCTCATCTGCAGCGATAGAGTTCTTAACTGATGGAAACAAAGTCAGGCCTGAAACAGAGAAGTTTAGAGACTTCCTACACTACATTCACATAAAAGTTGTGCAGTTCATCTATTTAGGTTTAGGAGCATGAAAGAACCACACAACTATGCCTGAAATGATAAAATCCAAACTCAACTGATTGTCAGACAGTAACATAAATGGTGGAATGATTCACAAAATCCCAGAACTGCAGGGGTTGGAAGGGACCTCCAGAAATCAAGTCCAACCCCAATGCCAAAGCAGGTTCCCTAGAGCAGGTCGCACAGGTCAGTGTTCCGATGGGTCTTGAATATCTCCAGAGAAGGAGACTCCACAAACCCCCGGGCAGCCTGTCCCAGTGCTCCATCAACCTCACTGTGAAGAAGTTTTCACATATCGATGCAGATCCTCCTGTGATCAAACTTGTGGCCATTGCCACTTGTCCTGTCCCCACAGATCACTGAGAAGAGGTTGGCCTTTGTCTCTCACACTTCAGATATCGATAAACGTTGATCAGATCCCCAAATCAGATCCCCCAGATTTCTCACAAGGTTAAAATTTTCTTTAAGCTTAAGTAAGCTACTTATATCACAAATGCACACTCTATAAAAAATTCCCTGAAAATCCTTTTGCTATCTACAAAAATTCCTGTACACAGCAAGAGACAAGCACTGGACACTACACATGATTAACAAGTTTATAAGAATGCTGATAAGTACAGGTATATTTAAGCTTCATGAACTAAAACAGCAGAACACATTCCTAGTTCAACAGGCCCAACATATCACACCGCTAGTGGAAGCACTGAGCTAGCAGAAGGAATGGCTCAAAGACAGAAATTAGCTTCTGTGTGAAGTTACTTCTCATTCTTCCACTTGGGGAGTTTTGGTTGAGAAGGAAAACATCATTTGAACTAAACATATCCCCTGCTTATAAAGTTGTGTTGGTTTGTCATTTTGTTTGGAGTTCATAGAATCACTTGGGTTGGAAAATACCTTTAAAATCAAGTCCAACCACAGCCTAACCCCCCCAGTCCACCTCTAGATCATGTCCTTCAGCACATGATTTACTCACCTTTTAAATACCTCCAGGGACGGTGACTCCACCACTTCCCTGGGCAGCCTGTGTCAATAATTAACAACCCTTTCAGTAAAGAAGTTTTTTCCTGATCTAAGCCAATTTATTAATTGGTTATGTACATCTTCACCAAAGATTAGAGGAACAGTCTTTTTGTTCTGATGCAATACAGGTTAAGCAATTATTTTTTTTTAATTTTGTAAACAGCAGTTGATTAATTTTAACATAACTTCAACATAGGAAGCAGAATCTGTGTAACACTTCAAAAAAGAATAAATAAAACTTAAGATGACTGAAAATGTTCATCACTGTCTACAAAATATTCATTTTGATTAACCTATTTTACTGGAGTACTTTGAAGAGCTTTAAATGATTAAGAAACCTAACTATTAGTGAAAAGAATAATTTAAATGTTCAACTGAACAAGGAAGTCTAGTGGAATACTTTAGACTCTAGACACCATATTTAATATCAGCCAACCCTCGTCCCAGTCCTGCAGAAGTTCAAGTAGACTAAGAAAGCTCTTATGTTTTCATTAATTGGAAGACCAGGAAGCCTAAAGTTTTATTTCCATTAAAAAAAAAAAGAAAAAATATCTATAACCCTAACAGAAGGAAAGAGATCCCAAAATACGTCACTGCCTTAAGTGAGTTTGAGTAAGTTTTGTAGTTTAAGCGAACCTGCCTTTTCTATAGCAGATAAAGAACCTTTTGTGGGAAGCAGCTACATCCCTGGAGGCATTTAAAAGGTTGCAGCGGACCAAATTCTAGTAAGATATACGTATATAGTGCAAAGTAATCATGCATCAACAGAGAATTTGAGAGAATGATTTAAAACCTCTTCCCTCACCATAATTTCAACAACTGGTTTTTACAGGTTTATAGTAAGAAAAGCATAAGTAGTCACCCACACAAATTTTAACTCAAACTACTGTAAATTATTTTTCATTTAATTTGAGGATATAGGAGGTATAATCACAACATAATGGATGCCTAGTGCTCAACTCTGAAGCAGCCAATTCAACCTACTATCCAAGTCAAAATTCTTGGAAGTTCACCAGACATCTGTTACACAGAGGCAGGTGCAAGGAGTTCAAGGGGTTCACGGATGGTGAACCAGCACCATCCGTGCTGGTTCACCTGTGACTGTCACTGGCCATCACTGAAGTTTACTCGGAAAGTCTTTCCCTTTCATAAAGGCCGCAGGAGAGTAAACATAGGAAGCTCTTCCAACCTTCCACATTCCTCTTTTTGGAGAGGACAGGATCTTCCACACCATATTAATCCTCTAACTTCTGAAGTCATTTTCAATGACTAAATATAACAGCTTGACCAGCCTCTAACAGACCTAAGCTGACTTTCAGGATTTTGGATATAAAATGCAGTTGCAACAGTAGTTTATTTTCACTCTGCTGGGTCTTAGAAAAACCTGCAAGTGTTTTGTTGGATCCATTTCTCTTCAGACTTTCTTCTTTAAGGGTAACCTTAGAGAACAAAATACTTAATACTCTGGAAATGCTGAAGTCCTTGGCCTCTTACATGTGAGGGTGCACTGTATAGGCAAACAGTGGAAACATTTTCTTTGAGGTCCATTACTATCTATTTCTTTTCAGCTATGAATCAGTTTATACCTAAAATTAGACAAAGTAGATTTAAACCACTGATTTACTTTGCTGGACAGCTTTGATACTCTGCTTCCTCTGATGAAGGCTATGGACCACTCAAATTACTTCGTGCCTTCTGAAAACGAAAATCATTTAATCTTTTGCTTTCTTGGTTTACGATCCCTTATAAAAATTACTACCATTGAAAGAAAAAAAGGGGGAGGAGCCACAGAACTGGACTTCAAAGCAAAGGTAGGTCATGATTAGCTTTATTTTTTCAAACGTGACATTAGAGGCTCCCCCAGAAACAGGTATTATATTTTCAAAAATGAAGCTGGTTCCTTTCACACCTGTTCTTTTTGGTCCTTAATATTATAAAAAAGGGAAACTACAAGTAAGCTAACTAGTTTGCATATCTACACTTGCTACCATTGTTGTAATTGATTGGGACTGATCAATCTCAGTCCAACCCTTCACTACATACAGTTCATCTATATTGCATTTTCCACAAGCCATATTCCAAAACCCAAGGGCATCAAGGATGCCCTGAAGCAGAAGATAACCCCATACAGTACAATGACAATGTACATATAAAGCAGCAGTGAACATCAATGCATTACTGAATTCGAGCTACATTCTGACCAAGAGATGCATCATCTTGCTGGAGTACCACAACTTAAGTTATCAAGGTTTGCGATTGTAATAATTATCTCCTTCCCCCCCAAAGAAAAAGTGCACTACACAATTACAGTGTGATAGGCAGGGAACAGCCTTTGCTGACTTAACTGTATCCACAAGCAGAAAATACACCTACCCCAAATAACCTGTTTGTTCCCATTTTGACAGGAGGCTGTAGGAGACAAGCTTTACATAAACATCTCAAACTATTTAAAGCAAGACATTTACTATTTGGAGAACACAATCTAAATGAAGTTCATGAGCCAGTACTTAACCTACTTCAACCAGTCCAGGATTGACTCAGAGGTTATCCTGCTATCACTGTAGGGGACTAGACATCACTTATCTCACACATGCTAAAACTGCAGCCTGGAAGAAATCCTAACACAAGGGAGCAGCTACTTCACTACATATGTATAGGATACTCTCTTTTCTATACCCATTCTTAGAAAGTGGCACTGCTTGTACAGCTTGGGAACATTAATCCACTTGGTTGTACCATTATCAAAGAGAACAAATCTACTGTAACTAGACCGAGGAGCATCCCAGGAATTTTCTGGAGAACAAAAATTCAAAGAATCAAAGAGAAAGTTTCAGAGCTTATTTTGTTTAAACTTAGTGAGGTCACAGCATGGCTAATTCATTTACCTGCCTGCATACTGACTATTACAGTGACCTCAGAAAGCAATAAAACTAAGGCCTAACAGATAGCAACCACAAGTTTACTACCTAAAGAAGTATCACATCTCACCTTATATTTTGTATTCTTAATGGCTTCTGCAAACTGGCCCACAGAAAGAAAAATTCCAGTAAGCAGATTCAGAGTTTCCATGAGAGATCAGGAATTACTAAGAAAGTCTCTGCAGAAAGGTAGCAGTCATCCGACCTAAGCTCCGTTGCAGCACTGCTGACATGCTCTGCCTTTCATTAAACATTGCCACCTCATCACACCTTTCAGGGGAATATATCCACCCCCACCACTCACCCCTACCTCCTGTATATTTTTTAAACTATTGTGGAAATCAACCAGTCCTCTCCCTATCCCTCATATATAAGTGACACCAGTCATGCTGCACTGGGCAGAGCTTGCAAGTCTTTCTGACTCAGATACTACTTTCTGTGAGAAGCCCTCCTAGATATTGATATAGTGGTTTTGTGGTTAAGCTCAATTTTAAGGATCATAATTATCCAAACCTTTTACTGATTCAAGACTTTAAAATCCAAGAAAGAAAACAAATCAATCGGGTGTTTGGAGAAGGAGAGGATAAAGAGTCTACAAACTGTTGTAAAATATTGCGCAGGTCCAATGGTTAAAAATCCCGATTATCAACAGAAACCAGATCTATCACCAGTTATCAGAGTTTGAAACACTCATGCACGCTGGCAGAAGCCAGGCCATCATGGTGGAGGAAGTATCACATTCACTGTCCCCATGTACCTCAAAGCAGCTGCTGTCACACAGGGTGTCAAGAGTTGGGCATGAACCAGGTGGCACTTAGGATCTCTCGGTACCAAGAAAATACAGGTGACTTTAAAACATTTTTAAGCAAAAGCACCCTGTGCTGTACAACCTCAGTCCCTGAGTTCCTCCACTAAGACCCTTAAAACTTTTAACTGTATTGTCTTACCTAAAGCTAATCCGTAAGATGCCATAGCACCAAATAGCTGAAATTACTCCAGCTATTTTGTATTAACTATTTATATCGAACAAATACCACTTCAAAGAACATATCAGAGAAGTTTGGGGTTTTTTTTTTAAAGCATGATACTAAGATATTTTTAATTTTTGGCATCCCCAAGACACAGTGTTGGGGGATAAACAGCACAGTAATGTTAAAACACCAAAAACTTCAAACTATAGTGTGGTGTTTGATCTGAAGCTAAATTAAATCTTACTGTCACAACAAAACTTGCTTACACACTGAAAAACATGTGCAACCTCTTGGCTGTTTTCTACTTCAACACCTCAAGATTGACTGATGTAATTCATGAAGCAGAACATTTAAAAAAGGCAGCTCAGCAGTTTTCTGGGGTGGAAGAACTCTTCACTACAGAAACACTTCTAACTTCCTATGGCAGTTAGCAGTCTAAATGTCACCCTTAATTACTCCAGAGCAGCTTCTGTGATAGAACTTATTAGCTGTGGAAGAGCCCAAGTCCAAAAAGGCTCTTCACCATGCACAGTCAACTTGAAATAGTGTCTCACCTAGGCAATCACAAACAAATAGTAGACATAGGTGGTGTGCTCTGCTGTTGTATAACTCATAGCTATTCCTGCATTCAAGACCAAACACAGAAAGCAATTTCAAGTCTTTAGGGGCTAAAAGCAGCTATCATATTTTGTTATCTTTTCCTAGTCATTTCCACTTGTTTTTACAGCTGTCTTCAAGTTCTAGAAGGTCTGAAGTTTCACAAGTTTATATTTTCAGCCTCAAGTCCAGAAAAAGATCCTTCCAGAATTTAGCACCACGTGAGATCTGAACAGTGGTGTACAGCAGTCTGCCTGACCACTTCAATCTATTTCTACATAGATGAATTACTCATTTTACAAAGTATTGATGCAGTGTTTTCCATGAGAACTGAAGATACAGCATATTCTTTTCCGAGCGAGCATAAAATCTAAAACAGAGGGGGAGGAAAGTTAAACAAAGTGTGAAGGTCTGTGGAAGAAATAAAAGACATAAATAGAAACAGTTTATGGTGTTAAGAGTTGCCCAACTTATCTGTTTAAAGGCACAAATTAGAATATTAAAGAGGCAGCAGTGGAAGGAGTAAGCCTTGAACACATACAAAATTACAGACAGATTAAATAATCTGAATTTCCTCACCTATGAGTTTAAAAAGGTAATGATAATGGGAATTTTGCTTTCAGAATTAAGACTTTCGATTTTCTAAAACCTATATATTTAGCAAATTTGGGAATGAAACAGCAACCACCAAGTACATTTTCCAGAACTGAGTTAGCAAAGAAAAATATCACTAACACAAAAAAAGGCCAATCAAAACCAAACCCCTAAAGGGCCCCACACAAAAAAAAGCCAACACGGAACCCCACCACCAAACCAAAACACACCTTTTATCCCCTTCTCCCCCTAAAGCTTCATCCAACCACAGCTATTCAAGGTCTTCATTCAGATACCACAGCATTTGCTTCAGGTAAAGTAAATAAATCACTTAGTTCTGATAAATATTGATTTGAGAGAATTCCTAGCTGAGAAGCCTTGAGCAACTTTGGCAGATATTTCAATGCTGACCTCCCAGGACTCCAGACCATAGGCAGAAATGGCTGCAGACCCAAAACTCCTCTTCTTGCAGGCGTGGCTCCAATACACTACTCCAATATGAAGAACTCCTCCTTCCCAGCACCTTTAGATCTATAACAACATGGGCCAGCTAGGACTTAAGTTCTCTACAAGCAATACCAATATCTAATTAGCTAAACCTGTTTTTGAGCAACTTTGGTAAGCTTAGCTTCTCAAGAATATTTGAGAACTTAAATATTTGCAATAAAGCTTAAAGACCCTTAAAAGCACTTGCTTTCAACATAGGTCTTCCATAAACTGACTTAGAAGTATATCTGAAATTACAGAAAAAGTATTTTTTGAAACAATAAGGAGTCAAAACACATTAAGGAGGTCTTACGGAACTTCCCCTTACCATAGTCCTGATCTTCACTGAGCTATGTGCAGACACAGGACATCTCATGTGATACTTCAGAATAAATATTCTGTTGTATTAGCTTATAGTATTTTGCACAGCAGTAAGTTTAGACAGAAATGCTTAAGACCACAATACAAATTTCAAAGCATATACATCTGCCAGGATTTGGGGCATAGGGAAAAAGTAGGCAACAAAGAAATAAGATATCTAACAATGGAATGGGTAAGCAAGCTGCCATTCTCAAAATTTAAACTTTACTTCAAAGCTTAATACATTTTTCTTTCAAAACCTTGAAGTACTGAAAGCATTTCAACAAATGTTTTCATTAGTTTAGCATGTTTGACAGCTGATGTACTTACAGACTATACTATATGTATCTTTACAGGAAGCTTCCACTGAAACAGCTGAAAAAAGCCCAACTATCGGGCCTTGACACTGTAAATTGAACTTTGTTGCATAAGCTATTCAGCTTATCATGAAAACATCATTACAAAACAGGTCTTAAAGGGAAAATGTGGTCAAGACTGGCTGAATATTAGTCTTGCACACTCTTCAATTCCGCGGAAAATTTAAGTGGCTAAAAGAAAATCTGTAGACACGGGCTGGCTATTTCAGGTCTGGTCCAAAGACACTATTGATTATTTAAAAACTATAATACCCAACCAGAAATAATTCTTTCTGCCAGTCCAGAATACCAAATCTCACCCCTAGAAAAATGCCAGCAGCAAGTCCATCCAAGAAAGGAGCAAGTCTTAAATTTTACCTTCATTTTAAATAAAGAAACCTGAATTAGGCCACACGGGCAGTTGAAGGCCAAACACTAATAATTCTGGAGCAGATTAGCCAACTAATGTCAGCAGTGATTAACACTGAGAAACAGGTAAGATCTGATTATTTAACTAGTGAACTTGCATCTTAACAAGAATTCAGAAGACTGTCTAGTCCTATCTAGAGGAGGACCACTCACCAAACTTGTCAGGGAGCAAGACGATCTGTATGGCTTGCCAACCAATTATCCACCCCACAGATTAATCAAAAAGAGCAGCATTTTTCAAGAATAAAATCCTTTAAGCTGTAAGTGCATTGTGTGACAAAGGTGTAAGAGAACAGATGACATCATACAGACTTTAGCTTAGCAGTGGACATACATCAGTTAGCTCGGTGAATATCCCACAGTAAACAGTCGAGTTGCAGTATCTTGGTAGTATTTTTCCCCACACACGCGTTTTTATGTAAAGCCTCCTGATGTCCTTGTACCACAAACTGGAAATTTTAGTCAGCATCCCAGCCTGTTTAGATTTTGCACAGTACATCAAATGCAGGGACACTGGTGCAGAACTACTGCTTTTCCTTATATTTTCATTGCTACTTCTGTAAACTGGTCCCTTCCCACTCCTTTTAACAGATCTACTCACAGAAATCTCCAAATCCAGTATGTACTGAGGGCAGTAGGGTTATATTCTTACAAGCATGAAGTGTTCTCTGACCATAGTATAAAACTCAGTTTTAACCCTTCAGAAACTAAACGAACATCTCATGTTTTAAACTGTAGGAGTTGCCTCTGTGGGCAGAACAGCTTTAAAGAGCAATCTGTGTGTATGTATTTGCATTATATGCAAAGTATAGTCAAGAATGGAATTTTACTAGTTTTTAAATCAGCACTTTACTCTCATGTGAGGAAGAAAGAATATTCTTAATAGCTGGAGTAAGTTCTCTAAGCTTCTCTATCAGGCTTAGGCATCTACAACCATATGTATTAGAATTGCTGTATTATAAAGCTGTTTCTAATGGCTTATTAGCAGTTGTAGTTAATTCATTTATACAGGTGTTTGTGTGCTCTTACTAGCTTTATGCCATTACTCAGTCAGTAAGAGGAAGCTCATCCAAACAGATTTATACCAGTATGGAGAAATAATTACATGTTGCTCTCAAGGAACGGAGTGGCTTGATTTTTTTCCTACCTTGGCTACCCCACCTTGCCAATGGCCTCCTTACATTTTAAAAGCAAGTCATTTTTCCATGGCCTCAGCTTCAAGCATCTTTACACAGCTTTGAGCATGTTTACACAGCTTTTTGTACTCTAAGTAGTAGACTAGACTTTAAGAACTGGTCTTTGGGAGCAAAAGGTAAGTTGATAAAGGGTATAGCATTGACAAGTATAAGCAGCCTGCTATACTGCTGAAGGTGGTATGCATCAGTACAAACAGATGAACAAATCTCTAACAACTACACATCTAGAAACTGCCTTTCTATAAGGGTTCCCTTCACACACCGAGGAAAGTAAAATCTCACCCGTGTCATTTTAAAAAAGTCTAACGATGGCCTGTTCCATCGTACATCCTCCTCCCGTCTGCGCTTTAGCCGGCTTTTCTTTTCATTCAGAACACAAGGCTGAGAGCGGCATCTCAACAAGCCCTGACGCCGTCTGAGCTCGGGTGTGGAGGTGGGAGTGCTGTTGGCTGAAGGCAAGAGATTTCCTGTCTCGGTGATGTGCTCCTGGGAGAGAGAGAGGCGGCGCCTTGGGTTAAAGTCACAAGGGCCTCCAGAATTCCAGCGGGTACTCGAGCTTGTGCTGCCCTCGCTACTGTCCACAAACCCACTGCTGGCAGAGGAAGGTCTGGGTACTGGTGACGTGTTGAAGCTGGTGATAGTGAAAATGTTGTTTAGTGACAGTATGTTTTGTGGCAGGCTGATACTTGTGCTTCTCTGTAAGGTTGCACTTCCATGACTGTTGCAGCGTTGCAAAGTAGTGCTACCACCACTATTACACCGTCTCTTTGACACAGGAGTCCAAACCTTTGAGTTGCCAGGCTTCCATGGTGACCGACAGCGAGCCAGCTCGTCTGGCTCAGATAGTGACCTGCAATGGCGCTTTGTTGGAGGTGCCAAGGGTTGACCCGAGTTTTCATTAAGGTTTGTTTCACTTATCCATCCCGATACCATGGACGTATTGGAAGATTCCTGCTGCCACTGCAGACTACCATTACTGGCAGTGCCGGTGCTGAATGGGCACACTGGGAAGTGGTAAGCTGAATTCCTTGTGTCAGTCTGGATTGGGCAACCCCCATTTAAAGCTTTCCAGGGATGCTCTTCTGAAAACAAGAGACAGACATGGGTTACAGATGCAAAAGAAAACCCCAGGTTTTAAACCTAGCTTAATGTAAAACTGTGAATCAAACTTAAGTTTAGAAGGATGAGCCACAAATACCTAATGCTTAATCAAGATTTCACACTACAATTACATTCATTTTAATAAAGGTAGAAAACAAAACCATGAAGATCAAAGTATTTCAGGAGCCAGTCAAGGCATTCCAGTATATATGTACTTTGTTAATGCTTCTTCCTGTATACTGAAAGGTTACATCACTGTGTTCCTTGGGGAACAGCAGGGAGAGCTTCCTTACCTGCTTCTTAACAAACAGCATACCACAATCAAAACTTGTAACAGTGAACAACCTATGGTATGACCAAATGAATTAAAAAGTGTGAGAAACCACAAGGGAATATATATTTTAAGTAAGAGAGCAGGATAAATTCTTCATAGTCCTTCACTGGTCTGTTATGCTTTTCTAGTAAGAATGTCTTAAAGAAGATTTTCAGAAATGGGTGTTCACATTCTGTGGTGTGAAAAGCTTTACATTAAAAACAGTAGAAAGTTAAATCAGACTGCAGATTGAATATGAGAAGAGAAAAAAGCAGTGTAAGAAAAAAATCTCAGTTCAATGCATAAAATAAAGTGAATATCCCTTAAGAACCTCCTGCAAGTCTTACTGTGAATACAGACGTAACCCATAAAGCACAACTTCTCAACTGAAGTGGCAGTGCTGGGTTAAAAGCAGTCTGCCAGCGAAGCCCCTCACTCTTTTGTAAAGCATTTCTTTGAGAACATTCTGCACATTTTACAGCTGTTCCTCCACATTATACAATGAAGTGTAAGAACTACAGCAGACTTTGGATTTGCAAATTGAAAAGCAGCAAAACTGTTAGCCAGTTAACAGTGCTTCATGCTTGGTTAGAAAATTTGCTAATTTAAACCAATTAGCCAAGTAAGTTTCACTTATCCCAGCTTTAGAGAAAGAATATTTTCAATACCAAGTTTTTCCCCTATGCCCATTTTAAGAACCTAGATATAGCCTAAACATTAAATACTTGTATATTCTGACAATTGTCTATCTAAACTAAGTTTAGAGCAATCAACAGATAAGATTTGCTGAGTGGCTTTAAAAGTTGCAAACCCAAATAGCTGTACATGTTCCATGCCCAAAGTATGTCATGGATTATCCTGTTTATTTGGATCTTATTTAAAGAACACCCTATTGTCTCAAAATCATTTAACTGTGCAGACAGCTGGCCTATTCAAACAACATGTTTTATTAGAATTCCTCTGTCCTTCCTCCTCCATTCTTTCAGATGGGTACAACCACATACTGTGCTTTGCCTTAAGCATGTAAGCTCTTCAAGGCAGGAACCATCCATAATTCAATGCAAGTAAAATAGCCAACACAATGGGATCCAGATAATGTTTGAAACTCCAAGCATCTACTGTATGACAAATTCACTAGCTTAGACTGGCCTGATTTTTAAAAATCCTTCGGAAGCTTTCTCCCAGGCTGGGAGGTTAAAGCCTACTGCAATAATTTTAAAGAGTCAGGAGTGTGTTTTAATTGTTAACATGGTAATGACATTTAAGATAAAAATAACACTTCACACAAACCTCAAACAAACCAAGATTCACATTTGAAGGGGAATCCCAGTAAGCAAATAAAAAACCTCCATATCTAAGGCACCATAGAACATGCAAAATGTCACATTCATTCCTTAACAAAGCACTATGAGGTTTACACAGCAGGAACCAGCATTTTTATTTTTGCTCTATACAACTTCCAATTACAGTAAAACCTAAGCAGGGGCAGGGGAAAGCAACACTATTATGAAGGCACTGGACTTCAACTTATGGTTTGCATCATATTGTATATTACACATGGCAAAGCATGTACATGTAAAGATGCAAGAGATTTGTTAGCTGAGGAACCTGAAGAGATATTTAGCATGAAAGACAGCATTGCTGTGCTTCTGTACACCATGGCAGATATTGAACCAATAAAAAAAAGTGTTACAAGGGCTTTTACTATGCAAAGCAGATCACAAAGTACAAAACCAACAACCAGCAATTCCCAGTATTGTTCGAAGACCAGCTTAAACCAGCAGGCTCTACAACAGCATGCTCCATCCCCCTCACCTTATTTACAAAAGAAAGGCTGCTTGCTATACCAATTACCTCAGTAAAACACAGCTAAGGTTTCTGAAGAACTTACCGTTGATTTCGAAAGGGAACAAGCTGCCACTTTTGTTCAGCTTCTCAGATGAGTACTGAAATCAAGCAGAAAAAAAAAGGTTTTAAGTGAGTCAGCATACACCTAAGGAAATTATGTACAGTTTTCAGATTTTCCAGAAGTGCACTGAACAGCATCTTTAAAAGGACAGGATTTTGAGGAAAATCCTGAACAGTTGATATCTATAAATAAAACCCTGTTTTCTAACTTACTGTTAAGTATCAAAAATGTTTCAAGAGTTACAACGTTAGACCATGTGAATAAACTGCAAAGTTAAGAGTGATAATTCACCCCTACTGACAAAGCTTTTTGAACTAGTTCTCATTTCAATAGAGAGAAAAGTCATACTCTGACAATTGGGTTTCCATTTTCAATCTTAGGGTTAAGAGGCAAAGCATCTTAAACTAAGAAACAGGAGTAGGGTTACCTAAATAGACAAGCTCTTAATTTGGGGCATATCAGGCTACGCTGTTACTTTACATTTTCTCAGAATCAGTGTAGCAAAGTTTTCTTATCTCTTAAAACTACTGGAGATATTAAAAAAATCCTTCCTATCCAAAATCAGTTTTTCACAGACTGACAGTTTTTGAAATCACAGCTATTGGTGATGGTTCACTACTCAGAAACAATGTAAAAGCCATGCTTAAAACAAGGTTTGGGTGTGAAGGGCTTCAGAATTGATGATTAAGTTTCATCAGTAGGATCTATCCAGTAAGACAAGTTCCTACGCAGGACATTTTCTATTGTCTTAAATAATTTTACCTAGAAAAATATTACTATGGAGACATTCTTAAAGGCTCTATATTTCTCAGACAACAATAGAGCTTGCTATCTACCTTCCTATGAAAGGGTTATAAATAAATGGTTTAAAGCTCCATCAGAGCCCAAGGTTCATTATTTATTTCCCTGTCACCACCTCAGGAAGGAGAGGAAGATTGCTTTAAGAGAGTGCACACTTCACATGAACATTGCTTTTTGTGTATAGCAAAAGATGATAACATTGTACATACACTTCCTTTCCAGATACAAAGCCAACTTTTAAACAAACATCCTTGGGCTACAAAGCTTTTCTTTCCTTCTGTATAGCAGCACAGAAAGTGCTAGTGACAACTTTATATCCTTGTGCCCCACACATTAAGATACAAATGCTAAGCTGTGGTAATAGTCCCTGGTGTTATTGTTTTAGAGGTAGAAAATAATGGAACAGATGAAAGGATAGGACAGCAATCAGCATTTTAATCTTATTTTTTATCAGTGTCTCCATGAGACAAGCCATTAGATTTTAACTTTACATTTCCATCTGTAGATGTATTTGTAACTTCCTTTTAAAGAATATTACTTGAAGTAAACAGCAGAACCCCCAGTTTGAATCTCCATCAGATTTGCAGTTAATTAGCCCTATTCAAACCATCTGAAAACTGCAACTTGACAGCAGGAGCAGCAGTCACTTTTACAAGTTAACTTTTCATAGCTGCAGTTGCCAGCCATACTGTATATACATTTTTAAAAGCCAGGATCAATTATTTAAACAGCTACTAAAGTATCATATAGAACACAAGAGCACATTAAAATAACAGTAATAGGTTCACTTAAACTGTCCCCAGAGGAGAAACACAAATTAAAGTTTTGCAGCAAATCATTCCTCCTCTATTTTTCCCCAAATGAAAGTGAATACCAGCCTATTCCACCACCAAATAGTGAATGAAAGTAAGTTTTTGGAACAGAATTCCATGTCAAAACATCTTAAAGCTAAGACATCTTGAAACACATGGAAAACAACAGTAAGAATGACTTCATCATAACAGAATAATTCAGTACGTTTAAAAGACTATTTACACAGGCTAAGAACTTCAAGGAAGGAAGAGAATTACACAATCACAGAATGGTTTGGGTTGGAAGGGACAACAAAGCCCACCCAGTTTTACTCCCCTGCCATGAGCAGGGACACCCTCCGATAGCCCAGGTTGCCCAAAGCATCATCCAACCTGGCCTCAAACTCTGACAGAGATTCAGTAACTCTGTTCCTGAGCAGCCTGTTCCAGGGCCTCACCACCCTCACAGGAAGAATTCATTCCCAGTATCTATCAGGCCCCATTTAGATACTGGAGGGCTGCTCTATGGTCTCCCTCACCAGATCCTTCTCCAGACTGAACAAGCTCAACTCTCTCAAACAGTCTTCACAGAAGAGTTGCTCCTGTCCTCTGATCAGCTAGCACCTCAAGAACAATCCCATGTGGCATATTGGGTAGATACTGAGGTTTTACAGTTTTCAGCCAAATGCATCTTGAATAACATTGATTCTTTTCAAAGAGATCTGATTTACTTGGTTACATGCACTTTAACCACCTTAAAAAAAAGCCTTATCCATCAGGTAGAGACATAACTACACCTTTGGCAGCCACAAAGCAGTGAAAGCTTTTTCCACAGGGCAGTATGGAAGAAGTGGGATCACACACACAGGGTCTGTGCTACAGAGAACAACTTCAACATTCTCTAACACAGACCAGAACCCCATCCTTTGAGCTATTTCTCATCAGCCTCTAGTAAAGTCAATGCTCAGTTCTGCATCACAGATCGTTACAGCTCGTTCTTTGAAAAGCAATTATTTATACAGAATTCTGTTAAGTTACAAAGAAAAGCACTAGTGCTTTGGAGATTCAGACTGAAACCCCTCACTACAAACATCACGGACAATGTGTGCAGAAAAGGGACAGTAGGCTGCACTACTTCCAGTAAGAGCTCAGGGCACCGAAACAAGGGTTACTAAGGGGAGAATAAATAATCTCCTTTATGATACATACTTAGTTTTCTGTAATTGAAACTAAACACACTTGGAAACTCTATCAAGTAGTGTGTTTTAACGGTGTCTGAAAGTGCAAACTTAAGTAGACTATCAGGCTGTAAATTCTTTATAGAGGGAATCTTTTTATCTATACAGCACATGGCACAAGTCCCACTAGATATTACTGTAACAGGGCACTGAACCAGTTTATCAGCACTCCTGGGTTGGCTGTGCGCTACCCTCCCCCATTCATTCCCTCTGTGCTATCATCTACCTGAAGCTTCCTTAACAAAGAGCTCTTTTTATGATTATGCTCAAGAAGCTATTGAAATCACTAAGAACCTTGACAGGGAAGTCTGCTACCCTCGGTGTGATGGAAATTTTCCTTAGAATGAGGTCAAATTATCATCAAGGTCGTTTCCCTGAAGGGGAAACTCAGGGGTCATGCACATCAATCCTCCAAATGCCTTATATATGTTAAAAAAAGCCACCAAGTTCTAAAGACTCTTGAGAGTTTCCCAGGAAAATAAAAGCACATTTGCTTCACCCAAGCTTGGAATTGTTTGCTTCATGCAAGAAAGCAGATCTATTTGGAAATGCTTGTTCAAAAGTTGAACCTCTTCTGTGCATTTGAAGAGCTGATGCTCAAAAGATAAGAATGTATGGTATGACAGGACAACACTACAGATTTGGATTGGTTTATAGAGTATTAGTAGCTGCTCTTTTATTTAAGTCTTCACTTACAAAGACACTTTGCCTTGAGCTGAGAAAATGGAAGGTACACACAAGTGAGAGTGACAGTGAATTATAATTTACACCAGTAATTTTTAGTGTTCTAGCAAAAACCCAAGTGTAACAAATAATTCAGGTGGTTCTTCATACAATCTACTACATTAAGAACTTCACAGCTATCCTTGTTATTCTCAGAATGACTTCTTGATCTTAATTTTAAATTAATGTCTTTCATTTCAAAGCTTTTCCTCCAGTTTCCAAGTATATTTGAGTTCATGCAATTTATCAGCATTCCTTCCAATGGAAGGATGTTTTCCCACAGGAAAGCCAGTGTTCTATTCAAGTACTAACATTAACCACCACCATACAGATATGACAGTGTTTGAATTGGCCATGCCACACCACCTCTAACAAATATCCTCCAAACACAGCAAGACAGAAAGTAGTAAGGAGAAGCATTTGACCTCTCCTCAGAAATTAAGTGATTAAGACATCTTACTCGGTCCTCAAGTATTTTCAGCTACTAGCTTTCCATCCAAGGAAGTCAGACCAATTCCAAGTACTGACACAAGTTAGCTTCATAACAAAGACCCACATGCACAGAAAGAATTACAATCTTTTCTTCATTCCATTCTTATCCAGAGACACTGACGTTTTCTTAATATCCCGTCTCAAAGCTTTGCATCTCACACTGTTACTTCACAAACCAGTATCAGCTTCTACACAAAACCCAAAAAGGTACAACCTTATCCAGAACACACAGAAAACCTCTCAAGACTCTTAAATTAAGGCATCTATGTTCAAGGAAAGAGACCAACTATTTAACAATGCTGTTGAGTGATGAAAGCCATAATATGCTCACACATCTCAACTGTTGTATGGCAGAATCAACCAGCCAGGGATACCAGTCTACCTTGTAAGCTACAGTGCCCTCTGAGATAAAACCCTGGGTCAATGTTCTTGCTTCTACAGCAAGGAACTACATAATTAGGTTTTTTTTCTGAAGACAGGTGCAGCACAAGACTAAATTTAACTGATCACACACTGGCCAAATGAATTACACCAGCTTGGAAAATCAGCACATCATTTAATAGAGCAGTAAAAGAATCTACAGCCAATATTTTACAACCCACTCAGGCAACAGGTGAATGATCTCTCCCTGCCCTTCTCTGGATCCATGAGCCTTTTACTGGCTTTTCTCTCCCTTGACCAGTTCAGGGGAGTGATAATAGCTCTGAGGGGGCAGCTGGCCTCTACCATACACCACAAACCAGGTCATCATACAACTTACAGAAAAAGGTGTAACATGTCCTATACACTGTCCTCATGCCCAGTGTGGCTAGCTAGAAGGTAAATAGCTTTGAAAGAGTTTTTTTTTTCCTTTTATAATCCTAATTCATGAGTCTTATTACAGATTATTTCTTTCCACAATTATTTTATCTATTTGTGCCAAGACTAGCACTTGTGGAGATACAGTGTGAAAGTGATCACAAAACTGATAAGGGTTAACATTAACCCAAACAAAAAAGGTTAGTCTTAGTTCTCAAACAGCTCCAGATGATTCACTGCATGGTCCCATAGAACTTTGTGCCAGCAAAAGTAGTGAAAGGTGCAGTCAAGACCACTTCACAACTGCTCTAAATTGCTGTTGCTACCAGAAGGAAATAGAGCGTTAACCTGAACTTCCTGCCCTGAAGTCCTACATACTAGAGCTCATTCAAGAGCTCCCATTACCAGAACTTTTCCCTTATTAGATTTGTGTTGTCTGACTAGTGGAAAAAGTGTGCTTTTTATTATCTTAGGTTCCCATTTCAATCAAGAAGCCTTCATTTAATCCCATGAATCCTTCTCAGTAGAAAGGAATGTAGTCACACATTCACACTTGCTTCTCCATTTCCACACCTCACTTCACAATTTCCACACTTTTTCAAGCTGCCTCTGTATACAAGCAGAACCTGTTTCTGGCCTCCATCCATTTTCTGCAGGAAGCAAATTGGCATTTATAAAACCAATTACTTGATAGATTAAAGGAGGAAAGGAACAGAAATGTAAGGTTGAAATCACTGAGGGGACATCATATACCATTTTCTAGTCCATTTTTTTCATGCTTTGTTGTACACAGATGAGGGCCAGAAAACAACCAACCAACCTGCAACGCATTATAGCATGCCAACACTCCTGCACAGACTTCACACAGCTTAAATTACTGATACATCCTCTTTAAAGTCTCTAGTCCAAAACCTACAGTGGCTATCAGAAGGATAGCTCAGCTTCCAAGTTTATGCAAACTTCAGTGCCTCAAAAACTAGAAATTGCACAATGCAACTACAAGTTTAAAGGCAAGTGCTGCTACAGGGTACAGGCCACCACTGGCTTGTACCAAGTATCAGAGTTTAGTTACAACCGTTGAACTCATCCATTCAAGAATACAGCAGATCAATTGCTTCATCAAGCTACCTGAAGTAAATGCATGCTGAGACAGTCCTTTTGAGTTAACATTTTTCAAGAATTTATATCTGCCTTTCAAGAACAGCATCTGGTTTTACTGTCTTTTTAAGGTAAAGATTAGAAGAACTCAAAATAGACCTGTTACTGTTTTAAAAATTGATTGATGTTTGCTGTTACAACATCCTTACCAGGCATAGTACTGGACAAAGGGTCAAGCAATTCCCATATGAGAACTGCTGGTGTTAATGCACAAATTCCACCACACTGAATAAGTTTCAACTGGTTTAGGTTTATTAAATAAGGAAGCAGTTCAGCTACTTAAGAACAAATTACAAGACACAGAGTCTTACCATTAAAATAACTGAACATGAGTCAGTCAACACTTGTATTATTATTTAAAAATCCAGCGGAACTAGAGTTGAGCATTCTGTCAAATTAATTTTTTTCTTGTGTCCGGTTGGAACCTTAAATTGACCTACAGTCAGTGAAACAGGGCTAGTGCACTGCATGAAGAATACAGTCTCAGCATTCTCAGGCACCCAAAATTGATGTGAGATTATTTTGTATTACTCTGGAGGAATCTCATTTCACAAGCAAGATGTCAAAATAATAGTTCACATAATGTGTGGAACAGCATACTCTAACCATACCATGGACCCACACAATCAACCTGCAGAAAATAACCCAGTAAGATTAAAAAACTGAGCACCAGACACACTGATAAAGCATTAACTAGCCAGTAACTAGACATTCAGTTCAACTGTATTTACTTGATGACCTGTTGCTTTGAACCCAGTGCCGATAGTTACTTACATAGTGGTCTCTGATTTTTGTAAGTAAATACCATTGTCTATCACTTGACTATATGAAGACTACTTCACTACACTCCAGTAACTGTAGGTTGTTTTAAGTGGTTTTTTTCACAGAAAAAAATGGAACGTTGGAAAAACTTTTGCTGATTATTTAAAAGGCATCTGCAAGGTTAAAAATACAATTAGATTAAGAAACCATCACTTCAAGAAGGACCATACATTTTTATTTCCCCCGCCCCCCCCCCCCTTAGAACTCTTCTACCTTGCAAACCAGTCTTAAATTTAAACAGCGGAATTCTGGCTGATCTACATTCCTCATTTCACTACATAGTTTTGAGTTTACTCAGCATTTCACATTTATTACATGCCATTTGGGTAGGTCCTTACCAGATTAATACTGTACGTCTTACACGTCAGATCATCCAAGCTCTGGTTCTGCAGCTTTTCTGTTATTAGTGTTACCATGGTAGTTGCTCCTTTTGCAGTGCTCACACAGAACTGTTGGATGCTCTTCAGTTTCTTGTTTCAATACTCATGAGCCATTTCTGATTTGGTTTGAAGTAGAGATTTATGCTTCCATCTTATTGCCAAAGCGTATTTCCAAATGCTGCCAATGTATCATGTCTGATTTTCTGTAAAATTGGGGCAGAGAAATGGAAGAGTCAGAAAAATCGTGTACATCAGTGTTGTAGTAACAGGACTTATGTTTAGGATATTCATTTGTGCAAGTAGAGGACTGATGCCACTGCCTGGATTTCAGATTATATGTCTGTCAAAGATTACTCCTATTAATATTTCATAGATTGCACCTTCAGAGGGGAGGGAAGACTATATATATTAGCAAAGAACATGGTATTTTTTGCCATTTCATACTATTAAACTCACTTTACCTAGGATTTTTATCCAAGGCCAAAGGAAAGACTTAAGTTTTCCTTCTTTTAAACCAATACTGAAGTCTCAGCCAGCTGTACCAGAACAGCACATGAAACATGCAGGTACTTACCATACTGTTCTGTACATTTAACACTTGTTGCCATTTTAAGTCATTCTAATATATTGTTTCATCACTAAACCCTTCTCAAAAAGGGTGGAACACTCAGTAGTTCAAATGCTACATCCACCTTCCAAAGCCTCAGATACTTTTAATATACTCCCTACATTTTATTCTTTTAAAAAGATCTTTTAATTCCCACCTGTCAGCAAACACCAGATCTTAAACTTTTAAGCAGGATGGACTACCATACACATAAAAGCATCACTGACAAAAGCTTAAGTGTCTTTATTCTGTGTCCAGTCCTCTAAATCAAAAGCACCAAGTTCAACATTTGCCGTTTCATTGCCTGAAGATCCTCTACATAATTTCTTCCTCTCAGCATCAGTAATCCTGATCTGCTGCAATATCACTCCTCACTGTATTCTCAAAGTGTTTATTAGCTACAAACGGGGAACTGCACTCTCAATTCTATTTCATTCTGCCGGTTCTCAAGAGCCAGAAGAAATTCACAGGACTTCAGATTCTTCATCTTCCTTCTATTATCAAGTTTTCAGGCTCATGGTTCTCAAATTCACTTCCGGTTTTCAAAACTGAATCCACATTAGCTTTATTTCCAGTTTCTTCACGATACCTTCAAAATCCTCTTCTGAGAGCTTTGCCTTACTGTGTTTAAAAACATCTTTCCTCAACTCATACCTATGATCTATTACTGACATGCACGAACCATTCCTGTTTACGATTAAAGTTTGTCAAGCACATTTTGCAACTACTTATAAAGTTTAAAAAGCAACAACAAAAAGAAGAGATTCTCACACAGGCATTTCCAAATTTAATCAAAACAACATGAGCCCTGCAGAAGGAACACTGATGCTGCTAGGACCAGAAGTTTACTTTTGTCATGTTTTAAAGTCCACAGTAAAAAAAAAGCAGAAATTAAAAATTAATGCTTCCATAAAAACACTGACTTTTTCACACCATTATCAGCTGTAAATAACCAGCAGAAAGAAATAAATGCAACCAAGTCCATTACCCAAGTTAAATCCATTTAAAACTACAATATAACAGTATTGATGTCAGTGTTGGATTATCTTTTAAACCTACTGTCTGATACATCCTCAAATAAAATTTTCATATGCTAACCATACACTATTTTACTTTCACAGAACTCTGCTACATTACAACCTTCTCTAGTCCAATGGCTATTCCTATCAATTTCTGTTCAACTTTTGATCTCATTCTCATATCTACTTTTATTTGCTATAAGATGATACTTAAGTGCTCCTCAACCATAAATAATGCTACTCAGATACCTGGAGATTCCACTGATCCATTTTCACTAAATGTTGGGTGCTTTCCTGGAAGATGGGACCCAACTTGAAATGTTTATACCACATCTTGTTCTGAAATTGCACCAAATCAAATATTGAAAATATTCAAGTTCTTTCAAGCACTGATAAAAGTTGCATAGATCCTTTCCCATGTAAGCATCTGCCAAACAAAGCATTGTTCATGAAATGCTATGCAGGTTTAAGGGCAAGTGTGTGAACAGAGTGGTAAATAGATTAGCACAATCATTGTAATGTCCCTTTAAAACCTGATGAAGTTTAAGCTGTGTCTGGAAATTCAGAAGAAAAAAAAGGCTGACTGGGGGTCAGAAAATGTCTATTTACAGACTCAAAAATATACTGAAGCTGAGAAGCTTAGTAACTGGCACAAAGACTTTCAGATTCATTTTAGGGATTAAGATTTCTACAACCAAGAAACCACTATTAAGAGCCAGCTGAAAAGTTCAGCAGGTGCTTAACTTATCGGTTTGGAAGGGCCATATAAGAACTTGCATGAGGTTCCCCCCGCCTCCCAAGGAGAAAAGCAAATCCAGTAAAATGGCCAAGATGGGGGGAGAACAAGGTTTTGATCCTCTAGTCTTCAGATATTTCACTGAAATTTCAAGTCAGTATAATACAAGCTAGAGTAAGGAGACAGAAGGATATTTATCTTTAGTTAATGAATAGATATGTTAAATTGCATGAGAGGATAAAGGGGAGGCAAACAGAAGCATGGTGTTTTCAGAATAAAGCTCAACTGTACAGTTATCTACACTTTTAAATCCTACTAGCAATTGAAAAGTAATCCTTGAGTACAACCATTCTGGCCCCTTCTGACAGTGTGCAGCCCAAGTAGTTCTCAAACACAAGCAAAGTGGAAATTTAAAAATAAATTTTAGGAACGCACACTGACCAGCAATACTTTAAATGAGACAACATTGACAAAGGGTGTGTTTTTTTAGAATTTTGTACTTGAGGGCTAAATGGGACAGGGGTGAAAAGTGTGTAGGAGGCAGGCAAGTCTTCATGTATCAGCTCTCAGTTTCTATTCCTCCCCACACCAGCAAACTCCTTTTCTCAATAGCAAGCAAACCCCAGGAGTAGGGGTTTCAGTTCAGATTAGAAGCACTGAAAGTGAATTCCCTCCTGCTCCCTATGGAGGACCAGTCTCCTCCAGCAACTCCAATGATCCACTCCAATAGAGTGCACCACAGGCACCATCAGGTGTCCAGCACACTGCCCTGGATGCTGGTCCAAAGCAAGCCACCAGGATAGGCGTACACTGTGGGTATCAGCACTGTTTTACACTACAAATCTCCTCCTACCGTCCAGTCCTGCTTGCTGAACATTCATCATGTCATTAGTAAGTGGAAAAAAATTGTTACCATCATCTAATGCTTCTACCAATGAAAGCCATTCTAGGTTGCAGTTTGACATACCTCAGCTGCCATCACAATTTCTTCCCTGGCTATTTGTTGCCTATGGCAATATGCCAGCACAAGTGTTTTTGCTACTACAGAGAGAACCAGATCAGGAAATTTTTATAGTTGGATAAAACCAAAACACCTCCCTTTTTTATTTCTGAGAAAGGTTGTTTACCATCTGGATCAGTTCCCCAGTCTGGTTTGCCACAAACTTGACCCCAAATGTTTGTGTGGGTGCAGTGGGATGCTGATGCTGGTTATTGAGCTGCCTAAATACAGCTTAAAAAAAAAGAAAAAGCACACACAAGGAGAGCTGACATTGGCATTTCCCACAATGAGCCAGGTAGATTCTTCTATAATTAGGAATTAGATGCCTCTTCCAAAGCAAGACTTGAACACATTCTGCTTTTCCAACTCACACTCCTTTGAGAAGTCAGGCTGCCCAGTAAGAAGTGATTGAAAGCCACCCCTAAAGCTTCAAAGTGACAAAAGTCCTGGTTAATTCTAGTCAAACTATTTATCG
This sequence comes from Heliornis fulica, assembly GCA_013399135.1. NCBI lineage: Eukaryota > Metazoa > Chordata > Aves > Gruiformes > Heliornithidae > Heliornis > Heliornis fulica. The sequence continues at coordinate 225,147 of VXBZ01008132.1, forward strand.
CAAAATTCTTCTCAATCTTTGCTAATTAATACTGGCTATCAGAAGGCAGTAGATTCTTAAGAGTCATACTAGCCTCACTACCTGTTGTCATTTTAAAATTTCATCAGTATATCTTCTTATGCCTTACAAGCTTTCAGCCCTCAATATCCCCTAGAAGGAAGTTCCTTACACTACAGAAAACTCATAGTATTTTCACATTTTGTAGGGTATTTGTTTGTTTCAAGATCCTCTGCTGTGGTCTGCACTTCGTGTACCTAAAGAGATAGTACAGTTTGGTTTACACTGTTTTTCTACTACACTCTCTTCCTGGAGCTGGTTAAAGGCAGCTAACTTATTCAGTCAGCTAACTTATTCAGTCTTTCATCATGCCATTTGTGTTTATCAGGCTGAAGCCATCAAACTGCCTGGCACTTCAAACTAATTGGATTTTCAGTAATAGGAACTGTTTGACCATCCTTGCTATGGAAACGTGCATCCTGCTGAATTTGCATTTCTCCAGCTGCCCCACAGCACAAACCATAGCACAATCAAGTTCTGCCTACCACTGAGTACATGCCCTGCTTCCTATATAACCTGAAAGTGTACCCCAAAGACACACACCTCTGCCACCACCAAGCCTCTCCAATCAGCAGCTGAGCTAGGTGTGCACACTGAAACATTGAGACCCTCCAACCCCTGAGGTAATAATAGCAGCTCTTGGAGCTCCAAGCTGGATCAAGTCCTACAAGACTACAGCTGTCTTTCCCTTAGCACACCACCCTTCATGGAGCCTGATTAGGTAGAAGAAGCCAAGCCATCCAAGATAAACACACTCAATAGATGATAGTGTCTGTCCTGGGAGAGACTTAAACTTCCTAGGATCTCCTTAAGCTGGAGGGAAGAAACACTATTTCTGCTGCTGAAAGGTAGCAATAACGAAAGGAAATAAATTAAACAGAAAAACCAAGCTCCAAGCGCAAGCCAAAGCTAACATCCCTCACAGTTGGAGAATGAGCTGTGATGGAACCAGTATCACCATTATTTCTCATTTAAAATTCTGTTCTTTAACATATACTGAAGTCTGAAAAAAGTAAAAGATTTGTTATTCCATCTTCATATTACTACTAAAGAAAAGAGGTTTTATTTAACGTTTAGCCTCAAGTAGTAATGACTTGTAACTTCTCTGCCAAAATTAAGGGTGGAGAGAAAAGTGCTCATGTCACGAATTCTCTATCTTCTCAGTGACGTCACTGTAATCTTTTTTGGGAGGACAACTAAAAATATGTATTACCCAGCCCCCCAGTCAATTAAAGGATGTCAGAGGCTCATCCAATTTGACAACCTACTTTCAAAGCGATGAAGAGTCCTGATGAAGAACATAAAGCCAATTCAAAAAAAATCTCTTCTTGGCTCTAAGAGTAAGGCAGCCAGACTAATTTCCAACCCACTCCTCCTCCTCTGCATCCTGCAGGACAAAATGTTCCAGCAACAGCTCATCTCACTGGGAAAATTTACATTTGTTTGAAACACTTCTAAACTTCTCCACTGTCTCTGGAAGTTCCATCCTGGATTAAGAATAAAAGATCACTAGATTTTAAATGATTTCCCCATAACACAAACAGAGGTGTTTCTGGAGGATCACAACTACATTTTTCTGTCTACCGTACTAAAATTACATAGTGAGAACACAAAAGGTTGTTCCCTTTCTTCTGTTCCATCACAGTATTTCCTACATTCTGCTCAGAGAGCTACATGGAACCCTCATTACCAACAATCCCATAAAGACAGACTTAACCAGTTCCCAGCAGAAGGATTAGCTAGAGTCAAAATTCCAACTGGGATAAGTAGGTCCTTTAAAATATTATCTCTGCTTCAGCAAGCCAAAGCAGCTAATCACCCCAGCAGCACTAACTCCAGATCTAGATGGTTTTGCTGCTAGACTCTAGATAATTTAGTATTTTGTTTGCCTCTTGGCACTTCCTGCAGCATCCAAGAAACATCACACAGTTGAAAAAAAACTGATCAAATTAATTGAGCATTGTCTGCCCTTTCCCAGGTATGCCTCAAGCAAGTCTAAGTTGGAACACCATTTCAGAAACTATTGAATACTTCATGCTATATGAAAGAATCTACATAATGGCATCTTGCACTGAGAAGTGAGACTGCTTCCAAGTGCAAAAGAGAACCTTCTACTACTGAAAGTACACCTTGTACACCAATGTGCTAAGAAGTTCACAGGGAAGCCAAGCATTGCTTTAACAAAAGTCTATTCACTTTTAGCCTAGAAAGGTTCTCAATAGCAGGCTTCGGAGAGAATTATTTGGACTCTATCCTTTTTGCCACTAATATGCAGAGTGGTTATTCTGCAGCCTTTCAAAGTTCCACATCAAGTCTAAAAAAACTAAAGAGTTTAATAATTAAGTTTTGTACAGCTATGCAATTATCCATTAACATTTTGGGGACAGGTATTAGAAGGGGACACCTCAGTTTCTAACATGTTATACTTTAGGGACCCCCTCTTAAGTTAACTAGCACCTCTAAGTTTCTCTTCAAAAAGTGTTAAATAGTGTATTAGAACATGCGTTTCTGACCAAAAGGGACAAATAGGAGGGTTTATAATCCTAGTTTGCATTCTGCAGAAACAGTTCCACAGTCACCTAGCAAATCCTTTTTAAACAGCACATCTCTCTCTGAAAAGCTGAGAAGTGACATAAAATAAGGTAGGGCTCAACACCACACTCTGTACAAGCTATAACTAAAAATTAAGCCAAAAGTTAGTTCCAAGATTTTCCATTCAGAGATTCTTTTAAAGACTAAATAGATATTTCTTGAGTACAGAATTTCTCAGCTTTCTCCATGCAGTGCTTTTATAAGCCAGTTTTTATTGGACAGAAGTCTCAATATTATGAGGTGTACAAACCTGGATTAGGGCTGCCACAACTCCATCACAAAACTGCAAAAAGGGACAAGAAAAATACTCAAGTAGGCACTCTATTAACTGGTTACCAGCGTAAGAGTTTCTCAGACACTCCACTGGCTCAAGAAGCAGAAGCAGTATCAAGCGCTTAAAACTGTCTGCTGAAGAACATACCTCACTTAACAGTCAAGGTAGGACCGTAGATCACCATTCTAAGTTTTTTTTTTAAAAAAAACCAACAAAACAACAACTATTATTTGGGTTGTTATTGACTCCAGAGATAGATGAGAATAACTAATAGGCCCGGTTGCCTCGAATGCAGAAAATCACTATGAAATCCAGAATTTTGCTGGTTTGACCCTAAAACATCATCATCCTATCACCAACTGGTCACTGAGACAGCTTCAGCAAGATGTAAACTGTTACTAAAATAAGGCTGCATCCCACACACATTTCTACTCCATCTCCCATGCTTCATATACAAGAGCTCCTATGAGAAGAAAACAAAGCCTCAGCCATCACATACAGCCCTTTTACTTCACACAAGGCAACACATTTTGGAAAATCTCTTGAACTCAAAAGAACTAGTACTCAGCTTTCTGATTCAAAAACTAGACCTTGCTCAAAGGCATGTGAGATGGAGAAAACACGCAAGCAGAAGCACCAGAAGTAAGGTAAAAAAGAATATATATCCTAGCTTAAGATGGTGGTTTTCAGTTTGCAAAATTTATGGCCAGATCACATGCTGAAGAACAGTTAAAAGGTAATACTTTGGCATACAGATTTCTCATTGTTCAAATGCAGAATTCATCCATCTTGGCTGAGAAACACATCAAAAAAGACCTAAAACTATTTAATAGAAGTTGAATTAGAAAGGGAAGATTTTACTCTGTCACATGATGAACTGTTGTCTGTAATACACTAACCTTTATTTCTTAAGTTGCTATCAAGTAGCTTGTTTTAAATCCAAGAAGTCTCCTTCCGGAAAGGCAAAGAAAGGTTGGAGACAGAGGACATTATGCCTTTGCCACAGTTTATAAAGCATATTTCTCAAAGTAACAGCAGCAGTGAACTAAGCAAGCTCAAGAGAGTTTTTCCAGGTCATGCCTATTTAAAGCAGGGAATGTATCCCCACACTACACTAGAGCTAAGAGCTCAAGCCAGCTAGTGGTAATAATAAATGCTATCAGAGTAAGAAATCTCATCAGTCTCCCAGGTTTAAACCAGTCTTTCAGACTTTAAGACAACAAAACTAACATTCACATCACACACAAGTCACCCTGCATCTTTTAAAGGACAACAAACAAATGGTGTCTTAAGTCTGTGACTGTGTACCAAGACACTCTTCCAAGATGCTTTTGTTACTCATGTTCTCTTTCCTAAAATAATCTACCACTATTTAAGTGACAGGCGAGGATTTCATTAATTTTGCTGAAGGATATCTACATGTATGCTTGGAGTTCCATTTGAATTAGCCATCAGCACTGGTGTGTGACCAGCCATGTCCCTGCAATGCGTGATTTACACTCTCTCTTCTCAGCATTACTGCAGAAAGCACAAGACTACATTGTATGATGTTCAGGAATGAGAAGTCTGGTCTGCCAAACCTTTTATCCACAAACTCAAATCCTTTGCTGTTGCTGTAATTATGAACTAAATGTACTAGAATATGCTACCACAAACTAAGAACTATTGCCTACTTAAGTAGTTCAGAACAAAACCTAGTAGGCAATCACCATTGAAGAACATTACTATAGCTTTCAGCCCATGGTATTACTGAAAGCTTGGAACTCAGGTCTTATACAAGTTATTCCCACCTCCACATACTGTTTTATAAGTTTTAATATTTATAAGTATTCTATTTAAAACCAATGGAAGTATTTGTTTAGTACACAAGAACTCTAGAAAGATGCAAAATTTACATTTATTATAAATAATAATTTACACAGAGTACATTAGTGTTTGAAGTACATTGAAATATACATACCACTAACCCAAGCTCTTGTTCCCACTAAAACAAAGAGATCTATACTACACAAGACACAAGATTTTATTTTACTCTAAGGCTTGAGAAACATCAAACCCAACACACAACTAAAGATTAACTGACCCTACTACAAAAATATTTGCTTCACTCCAATTAGAGAAAAGTCAAGTAACAAATACACAGTAACATCACCTGCTTTCTCTTAGTATTTGCCCTTAAAACTGTCAAGGCAGACACACATGCACATGCCTTGAAATAATCAGGCCTTAAAAAAAAAAAACAACAAAAACAACAAAAACAACAAAAACAAGCACCGAGCCTTAACTTGTATGTCAGGGACAATGATTACTCCACGCATGTGCTGCTCCCTCATGATAGGCTGGAATATTATCAGCACTGAAGTACTGCTCCATTACTAAACCCTATGGGCTTAGAGCAGAGGGATTATACAAATCTCTCCCATACATCCTGCTCCCAAGAAACTGAACTAACAAACCTCCTCCTATTTGCCTCCAGGTTAATTCTGGAGAGTTTGAGACACTGGGTTGGCTTGTTTGAAATAAAAAGCCTGACTTGTAGGTTTGTTTGTATGGTCCCAAGTGTGACATACTCTCTGGAGGCCTCAGGCCAGGTGAAACTCTTAAGATGCTACTTCACAGCATTTCAGGGATCTGATGAGCTATACAACCTGCACACGGGGAAACCTCCACAACATTAGCTTGCATAAAACTACAGAAATTAAAACCAATAAGCCCATAGTAGTCTAAATATTTCTCAGTAAATAGTACAGCTGGTGAACTGGAGATGCTGCTAAATTTAGAACTTGAGTGCTTAACAGTGTTCTGTAAATATCCATACATCTCAGTGCTTACAGGGACAGGAAATACATTTATCCCTGAGCCTGTCCTAATTCAGGCAGCATTTCCCTCATGACAAGTTTAGTTTCCACAAATTTAGTGGGGTATGAAGCTTCAGTCTTTGCCTCAAAATTATAACTCTCCAGATGATTGTGCAACTGTACGGACTAAGTACACATATATGCAGATCCTTGATTTATTAGCTTAGGACAAATATATGGTTTATGTATTTTTTACATAAAGCCCAGAAGTCTAAACAAAAGGCAAGTTACAGGAAGCGCTATGCAACAGTCAAGTTCCATGAAGGCTCCCATGCAGCAGTTGAAGCTTTCTGCTATATTATCTATCCTGAAAGAGCACAGAAATGTATTGAACAGATACGAGATATAGTACATTAACAGACAAACAAGTCCCTCTCGTGGCCCAAACATGTTCTCAATCACGGCTGACCATCTGTAATTTGTTACTCAAGAAACTTAAATTCATGTGGCAGGAGACACCACTTCCAGAAGCAACACACTGTTAGACCTCAAGTTTTACAACACCCATCTAGTTACACTGGAATCCAGAGGAAAGCCTGAACACAGCTTCAAGCAGCAAGAACTTTAATATATAGGGGTCTCTAGTATTGCACTATAAATACCAAAACTGAATGCTAGTTTTAAGAATATGGCTGTTGTTCCTGACATCAACTAAGCTATGGTTCACATCAACTTCATTATCTGTGGGTTTACAACTTGTTTCACATATCCCATGAGTTTTCAAATGGTGACATCTCCAAAAGGATCTGCACTAAATAAATACTGTTCTACGCCACACAAAGCCTCTGTAAAAGTCCATAAATGCTCCAAGCATGAGTGGACCACAAATAAAGTCCATTAAACTAATGAAAAATCTTTCCATTACACAAAGACACAAGCAGTATGTATGTCAATATTGTGTGCTTTCAGCATGTGATTCAGGTGTTGCTTCAAGTGTCACCTGGGACATCCCCCTTGCCAGACTTAAGGTACTTCAGCAAAAAAACTAGTTCAGTTGAGATACAGAGCTTAGGTCTTCCTAGTTCACTCCATCATTCCAAATGCAAGGTAACTACTGCTTAGTCTATGCATTCAAGACTTCAACAGCACTCGGAACACCCAGATTCAGGAAAGGTCACACTAGAGGTCAAGACACAAACTAAGGGGTACACAATTGCAGTAGATATTTAGAAAGAGTACTTGTAACAATTCCACTAGCTAAAACAAATCTCACCAAAGTTACATCATGTATGAAGATGACTATCAAATCAGAAAAAACCCACATGAACTATTTTGGCTGCATGAGCATAACTCCCCCCGCCCCCCACACACACTTTAAATACTGAAAGACAACCTTCTTCTTGATGGAAAAGCTGAGCCATTAATTCTACAAGCCAGCTCTGTGGCAATTGGCCAAAGTATATCCATAGACGTCACTAGGACTCCAATCAAAGTCCAATCCTAGAGCACAGACTATGAAGCCCTCACATAACACCATGCTCCTGTATGAGAAGCAGGTGGACGCAAGGTGCTGACCTGTACAAAAGTATTATGGACTACACTTGTTAGTATAAGGCACAGTAACTCCATTTTATTTGACCAAAAAAAGTGCCAGGTAAAATGCAAAAGTTGAGAAAGAAGAAGAGGCTTTTGCTTTCATCTTCACTATCAAGACAGATATTCAGCAGACTTAAATCGTGGCAGGTAAGTCACTTGACTAGCAAGTCAAGCATATAACATCTGCAACAACAGTGCAAGAGAGGACAGAACCGTGCATGCTTAGAAGGGAAATCTGTGCCCTCCCACTTGGGCGATTATCTTTACAGATGACTGCATTCTGACAAGATCAGCTTCTGGTAACCAAGTTGAAGGACAAAACAGTAAAGATTTATATCTGATAAAGTCAACAGTAAGACAGATATAAGCATGTCCTTTCAACTCTTCATCTGAGAACTCTCAATCTTTCAAGTATCTTTCGATACTGATAAAAAGTATGCTTTAAAATAACCCACTGAAATTACATCTGGGTTCCTGGCACCTTCACTTATGCAAAGGTTAAGCATTCTATAGTTGGCATAAAGCAGCAACATCTTCTGCTGAAGATCTGAAACATCAAACCACTGCATTCAGTAGGGGGAAGTTGCTGGCTGAGCACCTGGACCCAAGAACTGCTGAAGTGATAAACAAGTTTGAGCACCACAGGCTTTTCTGCAGGTGCAAGGCACATTTGCTTCATTTCAGGTTGGCTTGGTTTAACAGTTAGCTCAATAACAGGTTCAGAACTTAAACAAGTTTGGTTTTATTTGATCATCTCACATTTTTTGTGCTCAACAGAAAACAGTAAGGGGAAAATTACCTCAACCAGTTCTAGAGTTTAAAACAGTGTATTTAACAGGACTATAAAGTCTAGGCTCAAAGTTACACAGTATTTTGCAACTTGTTACATTACTATAGTTTGAGCACCACAATTAATGCAGAAAAAGCTCCCACAACCAAGTATTAACCCACCCTGAAAGAGCCTTTCTAAACATGGTTTCCCTTGTACCACTCTCACTTGCAGTTTCCACATCCAAGCTTGCCTAGCAGCACCCCTCACAGGCACGCATCCAACTAAACCTGATAAAAGCATCCTAACAGAAATCCTTATTTCCATCAGCTATCAGGGAGCTTGGAACAGTGAATTCATCTGAAGGTGTAAAAGCTAAGCAAGTCAATCCCACCCCAAACATCTAACCTGAGGAGAGGAACTGGGATACACCTTGGTGTACAGGTGAGCACACAAGCATTGCACAAGATTACAACAGTGACCCCCACTTCACCCACACCCCCAGTCCACGCCAGCCACTACCTCTTGAAGGATAATATGGGGGATACTTCTCAGTCCTACTTAGTCCACTGCAAAAATTAAATACTACTTACAGCTTTACAATTTGAACAAAAAATACAGTGATTTTAAGATAAGGCATTACCCAAGTAAATTAGAAGACCCTTTCACTTCTTCATAACATTAAAAAAGCAGCGATGCTTCATCTTGTGTATCAAAACACAAGGAAGTATTAACACCCTAAATTACATTCAACACATTTAGTCATCCACATTACCTTTAACTTCTCAACACCAGGAGAGGCTGCCTTACTTTTCTGGCAACATATTGTCAATTAAAAGTGATCACTGATGCAGTCTCAGATAAAAACATTCAGCATCTTTAGAGAAAGAAACTTTCAGAACCCCAGCTCAATTTAAGACATTAGCATATTTTATTTTAAACTATAGATGTCTATCTCCTTAGAGCACACAGTGGAAAGAATGGTTATAAGAAAAGTTATTCCAGCTTATAGCAAACCACATCAGAAGTCTTAACTACACTCAAATACATCTGGATTATGAGAATAAACTGCTACATGCACAGGGACTATAAACAAGGCAATAATCAGAATAAGACTAAGGAAATCACTGGAAAATAAGAGTTGCAAAGCAGCTTGAAAGTTTATATGGAAAGAAACAACAATGAAGAGTATTTACACAACTGTGTCAATCTCAGACAGGGCTCAAAGAAACCCATTTCTACAAAGATTCATTGTGGGAATCAAGTTCATCAAGATGAACATGAGAACTAAGATTTGAAAGCTGCATCCACAGAGATGTCAACAAATTCTTCCAAATACAAACCAAATAAAGCTACCCTAAAAAACTCACTCCAAGTAATGGGGCTTATTCTTCAATGACTAGCTTGCATTGCAATAGAAATTTCACTTATGAGAATGGAGACATTAAAAGAGCCCTAAGTACAGATTACTCTAGAGACACTGTACAACACCTGGAATTATTTGCAATACCAGATTTAGGCTGTTATGTGTTTGAGTACAGCCAGGAGCAGACCATTCTTTTTTAAAAAAGTTTTAGACATGGGCTTCTGAAGTTAGGCCTGCCTTTATTCCACATCTGTCTGCAGAAAGACATCAAAATTCATGGGACCAGTCTCCAGTTCTTCACATTCCAGTAGAATCCCAAGGGAAGGAGGGGGAAGCTTTCTGTGAGTACTAAAAGACAACAAGGAGGTGAGCGGCACCCATCAGGTCCTCTTTGAGATCAGACTAACAGGGTTCGGGGACAAGGGAGAACCTACTGAGGTCATACAGCTCAGTTTAATGGCTTCTGCTGTTGGCAAGCGAGCAAAAGCTGTTTAATGAACGCAATACTTCATGGGTAACGCTAGGCAGAGTTATCAGCGGTGCATGGAACACCAAGAGTCCAGCTCAAGATTTTTTTTTGTTTGCCATCACCTGTGGCTGGCTGAGGAGGCTTGTTACAGGGAGGAGAATGGCAGGGAGAACAGCAAAACCGCATTAAACGTCTGCTTAACTCTGACAAACCAGAAAGCTGTTCTGAAAGAAAGAGGGCACAACTTTGCTCTGAAAGGTATGCTCAGGCAGGATTAACTGGGCAAACAGGAAGGCGAGTTCTTCAGAAGAAAGCTGTGGGCTAGGTTGGATCAACAGACTGACCTTGTAACAAGTGTTAAGCTGTTGTACAGAAGTCAGAGGTATGGGGATGCATAAACAGAAATATCAGCTCCAGGGCACATGGAAAAGTCTTTTCACTCCACTCAGGACAGGAAAGTCTCAGCTGAACTACAAAGTTGGGCTTTAAGCACCACACTCAGACCAATGTGAACTACCCCAAGAGAAGAACAATAATGATTAGAGCTGGAAAACATGATCCCTTGGGAAGAGCTGAATACACTAGTTTTATTAAGGCCAAAAGTATCACAAGGCTGCAGGGTGGAGGGCAAGGCACAAGGAAACAGGAACACAACTAAGAACAGTTCAAATATTTTTAAAAGATTACGTACTACAGGGGAAAGAATAGCTGTCCCTCATGCCCAAGGAATTAGGCATTGAACTTGACCCATACTGAAGATGACTAGCTCCACATTTTAATGAACAAATTTTAATACTGAGGACAGTAAAGGATTGGACTAAGGTAAAACTAGAACTGCTAAAGCTTCTTTTATCAGTCACACTAGATATGAAATTCTGGCAGGGGGCAGGGAACACACAACCAACCTACACTTTTTTCAGACTTCTTTTTTTTTGAAAGACAACCTACTACTACAATTTCAAGCCATAGTGTCTCTGCTTATCCTCCTACAGTGTATGTTTACTTTAAAAAGTTATTACTCTGACTTTTCCAGTTCAAACTTCAAGATTTGCATGCTCAGGTTATTTTACTATAAAACAAAAGTTACACCTGCCTCATTACTTATTTCTGCATGAAGCAAGTAACTCAAATCATCTCCCATGGCAGTATGCAAATTTCAGCAATACTGCAATATTCCCTTGTACCCTTCTCCTCTGTCGGACAGAAACCAGAAGCCGTTACTTTGGAAAGACATGTGCTTGGCCTTCTAACAACCTAGAACAGTAATGTAATAGCTTTCATTGCTGTGGTGTCACAAAGCACCATCACACAAACGTTTGTATGCACCTTTAACTACATCAATGGCCTTAGGCTTGTTTGGATTTTGTGCCTATAGAAAATGCATGCAAACCAAATGCTCCAAAATACAATCTAAAACACACAGGGTTTTACGTATGGGGAGTTGAAGCAGACAGCATTAGTTACAGCCACTCAGAGGATGCACATGCCTGACATATGTTACATGTTGACATTTAAACTGCAAAAACTAAAGTCACTGAACTGGGGAACAATTAACTAAGAGCTCAAGACAAGCAGAACCCCTATGGAGTATACAGAGCCACAATACTACCCTTTTTTCTTGTAACAGTTTCAGTGTTTATCCAGGTACTTGTCTGCTTTAAATGCCATCCTTCTGATTTGTGAGTCATAAAGAGAGCAGCAACAGTCCATCGTACCCTCCAGGAATTCAGCAATTTTTTACCCAAATATTGAAGCAGACAGGCCTGGTCAGGATGGAGCACAAACAGAAGACAAGGCAAGCAAGCACACACATAGCCAAGCTCAAGTGGACTACCACATGTACCAAGAAGAGAGCAGACTACACCCCACACCTTCCAGTGGAAGCAGTAGCTCTTCTAACCATCAGCTCCGCAATTCATTGTATCTTAATCTTTAGCAGCACCTTGCAGCAGGCTACAACACTTCAGTTTAGCCTTCAAGTCACACCCACTTCTGAAATTCATCAAGTTTCAACTGTGTTACATTTTATCACTTCTCAAAAAGTGATCAAATGTTCTAGGGGTCTACTCTTTTCTCCTTTCCCATTAGAAGAAATATACACCATATTTTAGCCAATCCAAGTAGGTAGTTACCGAAAGCATTTTTCATTACTCCTCTTTCTCACTTACTGAGCACTTCATCAATCTATGCTCTGGCACACAGCAATAGTCTTACACCACTACACTCCATTCCAAACAGGTCATAATGAATAATTAGTTGCCACTAGTATTAGACTGGGACCACTGAGCAAAAAGTTTATTTTTTTAAAACTAGGATTGTAATTCTGTCAGTTCAAAAACCTTCACAGCTATACATGTAGGCTCTAGGTACCAGTAGAGGCCATCACTTAAAGAAAGGTCACACCAACAGTCCATAGAACAGGCGGCCATTATAAAAAAGGCCGGTTCATACTAGGACAGAGAAACTACCCACAACCCCAGTACACCCTATGAGCTAAAAGCTGCTGAGCTGTAAGAGACAGAACCCAGGGGATCCAGATCCATCCAACCTCAAGTGCACAGTTCCATAATTTTGCATTGATTCTTAATTCATGTAATTCCTGAGTCTTCAAACTAATCTTTTTTAAGATTCTGCAGGCTACTTTTGAACTGTGAAAGTGGATATAGCATCAGGCTTTGCCAGATCTTAACATATAGCTCAGTCATTGTATCCTTCCTTAAATAGGATAAACTTACATTCCTTATAACCAAAAGGGCCCAAATCAACAGAAACCTTGAAGGAAGACAAAGTAGATTTGTCACTGAGAATGCAGCAGGAGTCAGAGCTTTAGTACCTTTAAAAGATATTTTTTCCCCTCTAAGCAAGCTCTGAAGGGTAAAGATGACAAACATGGCACAGTAACCAGCAGTAACTGTACAAAATGAAGAAATGCTTTACTACTCCAACATCTACAGCAACAATTAATGAGGTGAAACATAATACATGTGCACAGTAGTGAAGGAATGATTTAGTATCATTGACATCGACATGAAATGCACAGAGCAAAAAAATTAAACATGTGCAATAATAATTATAACTGCCCAATTAGGTTCAAAAACACATTTACCCTACAAATTAAAAAACCTCTCAAAACCCTCAAAGGCATTAATGCTGTTCACAATGTTATTTGAGACGCAAATTAGAGACCTAAAGTTAATATAACACCAACAGAAGTTCCTATTATTCCCATTCATGGCTCAAGGGGAGGCGACAGCAAAGAGAAACCACAGCCTTGTATGAGGTCTTACTAGGACAGTAAAGGTTTTTCTTTTTTTCAAGTTAACCCACCTTAACTTCATTATAGAAACTGCCAAATTATAAATGTGATCTTTCATAAGCCCAAAAGATTGAAGTGCATTAGCAAATAAAACAAAAAGCCAGCTGCCAAGGCTGGGTGAGGGGGTGTTAGGGAGAGGGAAAGAAATATTCTTCAGAGAAAAAAAAAAGAAAAAAAGAAGAATTTGGATCCTGTCTTCCAGCATCACAGATCTCAGGCTAAAGCACAAAGCAAAGGTACAGACAGTGGTGCTGCAGCTATTTCTTCAACTATTTCCTGTGCCAGCTGGGTTCCAATTTTAAAGCTCAGCAAACGCAGAAACAGCTTTCTTCCATCTCAAATCCCTCTCCCACCGTGACATGTGGGTCTCTGCATACCGAGTCAGTTTTGAAAGTGACGCTTCTAATGACAGCTCTAGACAAAATATTGTTCGGTTTCACACTAGTACAGACAGATACACGCAGTGCAGAGCAACTGCCATCACTGGCACTCTGAGGATGTCCATGACTCTAGGTCTGTAGTTTGATGTATCATTGATCTTCCCTGCACTTTAAACTAGAGTTTAATTTTCACATGAACTTAAACCATGTGGTCATATGAAATTCAAAGCAATGATGCTAGCATGAGGTAATCAGAACCCTTGATCTTACTGTTAACACCCAACAAGCACAACATAAGCAATAACTCGCGCTTCATTAAAATCTATTTGAGTTCAAAGAGGGGAAATTGTGTATATACACCAGGAAATCATATTTTTATATATTATTTTTGGTTTCATAACTCAGTTTTCTAAATTAAACATTTCATTTTTTAAAGCATGATATTCAACTGCTTGCATAAAATAACCCACCCTGCTGTCAGTAAACAAGAGAGCCATAACCCAGATAGTGTATTTAGTAACAACCCTGCCTACTTCCTCCCCTCGACCTAAAAATTAGCAGAAACAGCCTTCAGAAGATATTTCTGCCCACTACAAAGCATTAGAAGTTAGATGAGGAGTTTCTTGACAACTTAATGATGACATTATTTCCCAGACTAACTCAAAAAAGCACAGAATGTAAAAATGGCAATATTAAAGAGCTAGCAGTTACCTCAGTGTCAGGTGTGGGCTTTTTTATCCTCACCAATACTGCAATACCCAGTTGGGTCATCACAGAAAAAGAAATTAATACAGCCTAGGAAGAAGTTTAAAATGCTCTTTTTATTTTCCTTTTAATTTTTTTACCACTTTTGATGGGGTAAGAAACTGCTTCACAAAACAAAAACCATTTTATGAAAATACAGCTCTCTCAATCCCCCTAGCAGAGTAGTTACAGTTAGGGAAAACCAACAAAGACAGATTTTTTTTTAATACAGATTCTGTTTCTTCACTGGATTGCAATACATCACTGTCAGCTAGGATCTTGTTAATCACACAAATTTCATGACATACCAAAAACCAAGCTGACAACATAAATGGCTACCTCTCAGGTATACACAGTCAACAGATTAAAACAACTCAGCCAGCAAGAAAATAACAACCACTTCAGTACACCGAGTTCAAATCGCTGTTTTTCTAGCCATGAATTTCTTCCCTAGAATTAATAAACAGGGATACCTTCTGCTCATTAACCTTTCCTTCAGGAGTGCTCATAAAGCCTTTCACAGATTTCTGTGTGTACTTTCACCCCCCACAGTAAGCTTATGTCACTTACAGTATCTAGAATAAAAGTTGCAGCTACTTCTGCAATAGACAGGAATCTCTTCCATGATCCTATATATATATTTCAAGACTTACATTTTATGTAAATTGTTTAACAACAAGATTCTATTAACCTGATACCTTCTAATACCTGCAACACCACTCTTACATGAGTATCACATCTCAAATATGTGGCAATCTTAATAGTCCAACTACTTTAGTTTATAAAAATGAAAGTTTAAAGAAATGTTCTCTGAGAGCACAAAACCTGTGAGTTTGAAGAGGAGAGGGAAACGCGCTGCTGCCAAAAGACAAAGTTTCTGGTTATATTATGATCTTCAAAATACACAAAGAACTCTATATCATAATATAAATACTAATATTTCCCACTAGAAATTTAACAAGAGTTCAAACTACTATTTAAGAAAACTAAGCACAACCAGAAAGGACAAATTCTTACACCAAAACTCAAAACTTCCAGTAAAAAAAAAGTGTAGAAGCAAGGATAGAATCATGTTTGGAAAGTTTTAAGTACACCACGTTTCTAAAGGGAATAATCTATCAAACCACAGGAGGTGACTAGAACTGCCATCATCACTGCTAACACAAAGGAATGTAGACTGGGGGGGAGGCAACAGAGGAAAGGGGAGAAAGAACAGGGAAGGGAAAAGGAGAAAGAACTAGGAGAGAGCACTACAGTAATGGCTACCAGACTCTAAAGGAATTCCTATAGGAAAGAATAAATCCTTCGTGTTTTGATTTTTTTTAAAACAAAACAATCCATGCAGTAAGTTGCAGTTACATCAGTACCATTAAGCTTTCAGATAATCTGCTCACCATATTTTCATAAATGCAGTTTTATGTTATATGCTAAACTCTCAAAGTTTAACACAGTGGTTGCAAATACAAATATTTCCTCTTTCAGTCTTTTGAATCCTAGTATCCTGCAGAAAAAGTTTTCAGGAGGAAGCAGCACAGCTGCACTACACCAAATTTAAACCAGACCTTTTCAGTTAATTAATCAACTTGTGATTAA
Organism: Heliornis fulica; assembly: GCA_013399135.1. Classification (NCBI taxonomy): domain Eukaryota; kingdom Metazoa; phylum Chordata; class Aves; order Gruiformes; family Heliornithidae; genus Heliornis; species Heliornis fulica. The sequence goes on from VXBZ01008132.1 coordinate 241,101, forward strand.
TTCTCAAGTAAAAGAGACAATAACTACAGGTTACACACTGGCAGGTACAAGATGCTAGAAGGCAGCCAGATTACCACAGCATGGAACATCCTGAAAGGTTTTATCATCAGGGCAATGATCTTGAAGATCAGTATTTTAAGTTTATGGCTAACAGTCAGCATGTACTTTCATATGTTGAAGAGGAGAATCCTGTTACTGACTAAAAAAAAAGTGATTAAAAGTAACAGACATTAATAATGAATAGTATTTCCCAGAAATTCAAAATATTTGGGTATCAAACCCATTTTCTGTTTAGGAGTGCCACCAGCTTATATAGAACTACTAGACATATTCTGTTTAGCTCCCTACACATATTGACCTCCTACCTTCAAGTACAATTCTCCCAGGCATTTTCAGAAATACAACTGTAAAGCTACAAGCTCTTTGGGCTCATTTGTGTACATCACCAGTAAAACCAGACCAAGTTACATGCTTCATTAGGAAAGTTTTGGCTATTCAGCAAACATTTTACTCCAGGTTTCATAAGCCTGACTTGAAGCAAACAGGCCATTCACAATTAAAACTCATACAGAAGCATTTCAGCTTGCTACAAGATACACAAACTTACTGGTTCTTGACAAAAATGGCTTTGATGAAAATATTTTCTAGCAGTCAGGCATATGAATGGGAGGCAGTGTAACAGTAAAGGCTGAAGTAACTGTTCTCAGGAGCTAATTTTAATGTAAGCACAGTGAACCAGAAAATAGATTTGGCCAGCTGGCTCAGCTCATCCCCAGGCCCAGAACTCTCAAACCCATAACCTGAAAGTTACTGATGTATTACAAAGCACCATTTCTGCAACGGCTGCTTTCTGAAGGGATGATGGGTGGACACAACATCTACCTACTGAGAAAACGCCTTAACTTTCAGATCTCTACCAGAAGAGCTGGGATACCCGATGCAACGCCAAGCCAGAGGATCGTCTACAGCGTCCTCCCGTCTCACAAGACCTAAAGGCAGTCTCCTTAAACAGCATCCAGAATTCCCAGAAGGTATTTCCAGTCAGCCTTCGTGGGGGCAAGGAGACGTTTAGTAACCCAAAAGATAGGAACAAAGCCCCGTTACTACCCTTGGAAAAGCCAGAACGGCACAAAGCACTCATTAATCCCGGAATTTTTAACCCGACCGGTCGTTACACGGACGAACGCTATATCAGAAACCAACTTTGTGCCGCCTGGAGATGAGGGGCAGGAACCCAGTCGCCGTTCTCACCCCGGAATCACTGTGGAAGGGAGGCTGCTAGAAAACAACACGCACCTACTCTGACGTAACCCTACCCTGGAGCCGCAGAGAGCCGCCTCGAACCCCGCAGACCCGCGTCCTGCGGGGCAGCGGCACAAAGGACGGCCGGTGCCCAGCCGGGACCCGCGGAGGCCGGGGACCTCTCCGACGAGGCAGGCCGGAGCGGCCCCGCCGCGCGTTGAGGAAGCGGCACAGCCAACCCGATTCCCCTCCCAAGGGGCAACTGTTAACACCAGTAACTGGGGGCTTGAGAGAAGGGGGTTGGGGGTGTCCCCCTTTTCGGCCGCTGCTCCGCTTCGCACGAAGCCTGCGGCTAACGGCGGGGCGAAGGGGAGCCCACCCTTACCTCCAGCCGTGACGCGGGAGCGCGGCCCCCAGCCCAAACGCCGGCAATGAGCGCCTACGCCAAACACACCTATTTATCTGTCGCTTTCCGCGAATGCGGAGCAGAGCGGCCCGCAGGCTCGGAGCGGCGGAAGGCTACAGCCACGGCGAAGGGCAGCCTCAGGGTGCCACCCCCGCGCCGCAGACTCCCCACCGCCCGTCGAGACCTGCCTTGTCCCCGCAACCGCCCGGACTCTGCGAGGGGGTCTGGGCCTGGCCGCCGTCTCCCCTCCGCCTGGCGTTGCTTCAACAGCTGCTACCTGGCTGCCGCGCTCGCTCTCCGCCGGCGGGCACTGCCCCCGCGGCCTCTCCCNGCTCCTATTGGTTGAACTCCCCGCCAGCCGAACTTTGACCCTCTCCGTCATAGGGCGGTGCGATGCACTGAGCCGCCCCGCAAGGGGCGGGGGCGGGTCCGTTCCCTGCAGGGAAGCGCCGCGGCGGTGCCGGACTACAGCCCCCAGGAGGTCTTGCGGCGGCGCGACGCGCACCTCTCATTGGCTAGCCGGGGAGCGTGAGGTGAGGGGAGGGGGTTGGGCACTGGGCGGGTTTTGGAGGGGCCATGACGTCATCGCGTCCCCGGATGTAGCCGCAAGAAGGATACGGGTGCGCGTGCAGAGCATCCTGGTGTACGGGGTGGTGGGGGAGAACCGGGTGCGCGTGCATCCGTTGTGTTGCTGAGCATGCGTATGGTGGGCCTGAGGGGTCTCCGCCGATGGGCGGGAGCAGGGGGTGGCCTTCAGCGTCTATAGCATTGTGAGGCTGGGGTCTGGCGCGGCTGTGGAGCTGCCCCTTGCCCAGAGCGGGGTGTGAGCACGCTGGTCAGACCTGCCCTGCAGGGTTTGGGCCTTGACAGGTCGTGAGACACCTTTGCCAAGGGCTGTCCGCGCCCAGTGCCGCCTGCCGGGCGGTCCCTCTCCGCAGCAAGGTAGAGGTCCCGGCGGCCCGGCCTGGGCAGCCCTAGAGGGAGCAGGGATGGCGCCTGGCGCGTCCCCTAGAAGCCATTGCTGTAGTTTGCCCTAACTAGCTCCTGCCGCAGCTGGTTCTTCCCCGTTTTCCGCGTGGTTACACTGCCCTCTGCTTGCCTGCTCCCTGCTTCCCTCAGCTGGCAGCTGCCAGACCGACCTGCTAGAAATACCTCCGCCTCGTCTCCCACAGGGGTCCCGCATGGGCCCGGACTGGTCCCATCTTCTCTTGTCTCTCAAAATGGAGGCCGGGGGAAAAAAAATACACAACATCTGCTTTTTACTCTGCAAGAAATGTTCCTGTGGGAGTTATTCAAAAGTAGTTATGAGTCAACTGAAGTGAGGAAGTGGGATGTGTTTGAACAACAATTACATTGTACACTTGTTAGGGCAGAGACTGCTTTATGTGGGTGCATAATCAGTAACATCATGAGAAACCAAACCCTGATTTACTGTTGCCTACAGGCCTAACATTACCAAGGCACAGGTATTTTTTTATTAAGGGTAACAACTGGCAAGCATTTTCCATCCCTTTAACGAGCATCTCCTATTTCTACCTCCTGCAACCTGTTCTCCAGTGTTTACACATGAAACTGCACTTCCCTTTCGCCTTTCCCTTGACCCAGAAGTTTTTCGGTTGACTTTACCTTACTCTCCTGTAAGATTTTTACTTCTACAAGTCAATGCTGCAATAGCCACCTGAGTGAATGTTGCAATGCAGAGCCCAAATCAAAACAGTGTGGCTGAAACACTTCATTCACCTTGCTCATTTTCCAGGCATTCAGCTTTTAACCTTAGAGACCAATAACTTAAATCCCATTTTACTTCAGGAAGCAATACCAGGTGTTGCTGCTTGTTCTTCATCACTGTCTTCTCACTGTGTAGACCCTACAGTACTCGGTTTCTCGGAAACTTTGCCTGCTTGCTTTGTTTTAATTAACCTTAACCTGAAATCTTTTCAAATAGTGTTCCAAGATACCTTTCCCAAATTATACGATGAATATTTAAATTAGCATCCTAGTTCTCTGTAAGAGCAACACCTACCTCTCCTTAGAAAGATCTTGCAAGCGATTAAAGGTACACGGTGGAAAGTACACAGCTTTCTCCCATAGCTCAGTCCTGACTCTCAAAATACTTTCCAGTTGTGCTCATTTTGCTCCTGGCCTTATTGTGAATTCTAGAGCATGGGAAATTGTAGTTCATCTGCTTTCATGATCCTACCCATATCTTTGGCAGGGATTTGGCTCCATTCTGTAATCAGTTTTGTACACAGAATTCCCCACTGAAAACAAGTTATCCCCGAAGCATTTCATTGCTAAATCCTTATCCAAACTTAGAATTTAGATTGTTGGCTGTTTGGTTGTTTTTTGTTTGTTTGTTTTTTTTTTAATGAAGTCATAATACAATTTTATCTTTCACAACCATGGTATCTAAGTATTCCACTGGAGTTTAGCAGCTCAGGCATGAGATTTTGACATAAAACCAGTTTTCCCTCACCTACAAGTTCAACCATTTGTTTTGAACAAGTGATGTTTCTCTCTGTTCAGCCCCAGAACTTTCCTCCAGCTTCCTGCACTATTTCTGCTGCAAGTGAAGGTAAAGGCAAGGGGGAACTCTGTGTTTCTGAAACTGAGCTGCTTCTTGACTGCATCCGCTTCCAGCCGTAACTGCAGCAATGAGGGCAGCATGTACTTCCCCAGCAGTCAGTGTTTCTGCTCTCAACTTCCACAGGCTGGATATATCCAACTAGGGTGAAGACTTTGCAGTAATTAATGTATTTTACAGATTAGGTAATGCTTAAGTCTTCTTTCTTTTCTGGTGTAATGTTCCTCTGAAATTTCCCACCCACCCGCCTTGTGATTTCTTTTATCACCTTTTTTCTTTTTTTTTTTTCTTTGCAACAATGTGTGATGCTCACTTCCTTTGGGGTGGAGCTGCTTTTACCTGCCTGTAGTCCAGAATGAGGTGTGAAGCTGAGCCCTAAACTGGTGATGTCACAGAGGTGGTACCTCCTGTGATCAGTTGGTTGCATCCCAAAACCTACCACATAGGTACTTCACATACAGCAGTCAACAAAACCTAAGAGCCAGGGATGGGAGATAGAAGTGAATGATTGTATCCAAGACAGGGCAGGTGGCAGCTTTAATCAATGTCATTCAGTAGTCAACCATAGTCTTCTTTTACTTCATACCCAAGAGTAAAGCTTTGGCAGTGATCCAGTTTATAATTCAGATCTTGGTAAACACAGACCTAAATTCCCCTCATGACAAGGTTCAATAGTAATTGTCTAGCACTTTAAATATCTAATTACAAACACGCTACCACATGTTAAAGTGGTCGGTGTCTGTTCACTCAACTGTGTGTCTACAGGAAGGGCCATCTGTTTCCACCAAAACAGTGAGACATGAATGTAGACGGGATTCTAAATTGAAAAAAAAAAAAAAAAAAAAGGGAAAGAAAGAAAAACCAAAATAGAGGGAGACAGAAGTCTTTCTTGACAACAAAACACAGGCTGAACTACGTGCAACCAGCAAAAGTCTTAGGAGAAAGTTTTCACCTAGGAGAAGTGATGCATGGCATTATTGATCGCAGATAACCTTCTGGTGCTTATTTGATGCACCTCCACTCCTAGAGTAAGCATATAGAAGTCTTCACCATGTATATGGATGTTATTTTTAGATTGGTCATCCTTGATCCCTATTTTCTGTAAAGGAGTAGCAGTTCCTCTTATGTGCCACCTCAACAGCTAACTCTGAGATCCAGTTATTCAAGAAAGGGAATGTTTTTCCCTCCTTAGTCAGAACATAGTAGATAGGCATGAACAACACGCTGGCTTTTCCTCTCCGGCAAAAGCAACAGCCAGATCTAAATGCTACACATGTGTTACTGCTAAGCTCTTGCCAATCTAGACAAATTACTACCTAATATTAAGAAGGGAAACAGAAGAGACTATGCAGCTCAGTTTTTTTGTTTGTTTGTTTTTGGGTTTTTTGTTATTATTATTTTCATACTGTTGATAGATAAGAAGTCCAGCAGCTATTTAATGTAGTTAAAGAAATAAAGTGCAAAAATAGTTCAGACACTCCGTAACATGCACAGCTCATGGGGTTCAGATGAGCATTTCCAACACCATTTCAAAGCGTCTGAAAGGGATTTTGCTGCGTACACTGATCACTTTTTACATAGTGCATGTGTTATAATGGAGAAAGGGCCTCTGTTTTAAAGACACATTTATGAAGGCCTGTCAGAAAGATTCCAGATCTGGTAAAATCCTTCACTGATCCCGTTTTTCTCAGGGTCCCTTTGCACTCGCCCTTGGGAGCCAGGGGGCAATGTGCAATCCATCTCCCGGCTCTGGGATTCCTCAGGCAAGGGGCTGAAGAGAGGAAACCGGACTGACTTTGGAGTCTGATATAGAACAGGTATAGGAGACACTGCTTAGGTATTGAGAGGAGGTACCGAGGGGTCCTGTGACACCCTGTGTGTTTTGAGGGGACATTTGGACATGGCTGAGCATCATCAGAGATGCTTTTCACACTTCTCCATTCTCTCTGTTTGGCAGTTTCACGACTGAGCATACAGGTTCTGGGCACAAGAGGAAATTCTGCCACTAATTATATGTTTTGGTAGGTGGTTTCAATGTAAACCTTGCTCAAACAGATGAGTTTTCTGTGTAATGTACTTCACTTATGTTCAAGGGCTTGTTATAAACGAGATAAAGCACTAAGAATGATACATAAATAAGCTGGAATTGAGAAGCAAAGCAGTGTTCAGCATCAAAATCTGAAACAAGCAGAGGGCTGACATCCTGGGATATTAGAGTCAGGGGTCCTTCGTATACCACTGCAAGTTGGCTAGACATTATGTTCTTTGTGAACTCTTAAAAGGATTTTGAAAATGTTGAGTTAATCATGACCAGATCAGGTTTTATTGGATTTCATGGAAGGGTGACTCCACCCCGTGCCCCCTCTGCACAGCTGAGATTTCCTATATGCAGCCTTTCACCTCCGTTACCTGCGATTCCAGCTACACAGTTGCCTGCTTCTTCTTAAACTGAGCCATCTGGCCAGGATATACTTCATTTTTCAGGGTATGAATTAGGCACAGGATTTGAAAAAGGGCAAATGGAGCTCCAAGTCTGAGCCATTACAGCATCGTTCTGCTCTTCACTGCCATTCCCTAGGAACAGTCCCACTCATGAGAACTCTGAATTGCTCAGAGTTCAGCCAAAGCATCTTCTGCCTACTCAAGTTTCTAGTCCTTCCTACATATGTTTCCAAGCTCCTTGTTCTTTTTGCACTGTACAGCACTTCCTTCCTAGACCTTCCCTACAGTTGCCTGTGTTACCAAATTCATCTTCTGAGTGAGCCTTTTCTCAGCCCAACACTTCTCCCCTGCTTGTCTTTCCTTGAAAAAAGCCAGGGACACCTAAGGCACGTCAGGTACCTGCATCCTGATGCTGCTTGAGTTCTCAGATTTGCATTATTTTTTTCTGCCAGAACTGGGCTCGTAGGGGTCTTGCAAACTCCTCTAGTGATTTCTAACACAAGGCATGGGGAAGACAGATCACTAACAGATAAATTTGATTAATAAGCACTGTTACTTAAAGCATGCTCTGCACAACATATCAGTTATTAGGTTTCACCATCCTTAATATAGAATTTCTGCATGAGCCATTTCATTTCCTTCTCAAGGAAGGCTCAAAGGGGCCTTTGTTTTATTTTTAGTTCATTTTGGTTTGGTTGGGATTTTTGTTTTGTTTTAAGCTGATAGTAGCACTTTTCTGGTACACTTTTGTTACTACGTATCCAGAAGTCTGAGGGAGCAAGAAATAAATTTCTTAAATAATTTTTATGAATAATAATAGGAAATAATTTTCCTAAGGAAACACACAGAGTAAGTACTTCCTTACTTACTGTGCAAACTGTTTATACCCATGATGATATTATTATCTTTTATTCTACCTCCAAATCTGCTGAGAAGTGGTGTAGGATGGACAGTGGGCAGTGGACAGTGGTATTATGTCAGACCTTAGTATCTCTTACCAGTTTCCAGGAAACAAATATTTTTCAAACATGAAATTTTACTGTAAAACAAAGTGGTTGCAAACCAGTCATATCTGTATTTAACTTAATCACATTTCTAAATTGACTATGTTTAGATAAAGAAGGAACTATTTTAGTCATCAAGTCAAAATAGGGATTTAAGGGTGAATTTTTATTTCAGCCAAGCAGAGTGATAAATATCCAAGATTTTAAACATGGATTCTTTGCATAGATTAGTGCATGCTAACCGTCAGGTACATTCTTGCATTGAAGGGTTTGGTTGTACGTCTTACATTTATAGATAATTTCCCCTGCAGAAGGCAATTCAAATGCCATGTTTCTACTTGTGTTCCCAGACCTGCCTACTCTGCTCAAACTGAAATTGCAGCCTGTCTCTCAGAAATCCCATCCCAGATACGTAACTGACAGATCAAGCCCATTGTGAGTCAAGTAGAACTTTTTATTTTCTCTCACTTTTCTCCTTGACTAATGCAATCTGCTCTCATTCACATCTATGCAGTGGTTGTGCTGCCATGTCCTTTAGCCACACCAGCCTTCTTCTCTTGAGCCCACCTCCCCTCCTTCTGCCAGGTACTACAAACTGCACCATAAGATACCTAGTGTGACCTCTGCTCACTTCAGCCTTTACATTTAACAAAGATACTCATATATTAAACACAATGGTTTCAATTAAACTAAAGCATTTTAGTTCTCAGGAGACTAACCTGCGTTTCACAGGCAGAAAACAGGAGTGATCACTGTTGCCTGAGGCTATTACAATGGCCCAAATGATGCAGGAGGTCAGCCAGGCTATTGGCTGTAGGGAAAGTAGATAAAAAAAGACAAATAAACCTTCATGTCCCTTCTTCCCTGACTGGAAGGGAATGTCTTTCAGCACCCCAGTTTGTCTTCTGACCCCCATTCAATAGTCCTATAGAAAGAGGGGTTCACATGGGCCCACCTCTCCAGTCTGTCAAAGCCCTTCCCTGCAGCATGTCAACTGCACCACACAGCTTAGTGGTCATTAGCAGACTTGCTGAGCATGTACTCGATCCCACTGTCAGTATCTCCAACAAAGATTCTAAACAGTGCTAGTCCCAATACCGACCCCTGAGGCACACTGGTCTCCACTTGGACATTGAGCTGTTGACCATGCCTCTTTGAATGCAACCGTCCAGCCAGTTCCTCATCACTGAGGTCCATCTGTTGAATCCTCATCACTTCAAAACACCCAATTAAACTGTTCTGTGTTCCAAGCTATGAGACATCTAGGATGCCTCTGAAGAAGGGAGAGAGAATATTTGAGCTAATAAATTTTAAAAATATGTTTCAATGAAACTTGATGTCTTTTGGATGTGTTTCAATGCTGACTGGCTAAGATACAAGTCCTGACCGAACCTATTCTGCAGTTGGGGTAGGTACAAAGCCTCACAAGTTGTTTTGTTTGTTGTTTGTTTGGGGTTTTTTTTTAGTGTAATCTCTGTTGTCTAAGACTGCAGGAGCTGATTAAGTGACTTTCTCTTGAGGGAACGCTTGTAGGGTGTCTTCTATTCACTTGGCTTCCCTACATTTTATGCAACCTCCAAAAGGCCTCTGAAACTTTACCAAATCCAGTTGAAGTTGTCCAACTGGTTTTAAATGCATTGCAGTGCATACAGATATGAATGGACAGGCACAGATGACATGCAGAGGTGGCTGTGTGTTGGGAAAAACAAAGTGGGGGCGCAGTAGTTCCTCCCTCATTACTGAGGCTTGTTTGCTAAAGACGGAAGGTTTGATTTTAGCTGTTATTTTTATACTGATCTGGAACTGTTGCAAGTATTTTGAAAGCCATGCACAAAGCCTTACTCCCAAAAAGAAAGAACTGAGCAGGAAGACTATGAAACAGGTACGGGGTTCAGGAAGAAGCAGTGATCCAGTCCCAGATCTAGCACCTATGGCTCCACGGTTTCTTCTCACAGCTAATGAAGCATCTCATGGCTTAGTTTAAATCAGTGGTAGGCACAGTGCATGGCTGAGTAAGCAATGGTGTACATTTACAGTCAGTTAAAAATACAAACATGATTTCAAATTGCAGTATATCTACCACAATGAGCGCCACCAGAATCTATAGTACAGATCAGACAGGGAACCTCTGTCTCCTTATTAAACTACTGGTGGACATCCCTTTCCTTTGCCAGGGTCTCATCAGGCTTAGGAGAAACTCCCTCTAGGTATCTGCAAGGTCATTTTGTTCCCTCCTTCATGTCCCCTTGCTAGCTCTGCTCATGGTCTGTGACCTACCAAAACTTGACACAGCCAGCCAGTGGTGTGCCGAAGGTACCGTTAAACAGGCTGACCGCCATGCACATTCTCCTTTCCCTGAACTCTGGTGTCTGCCTGCTTCTCTCCTCTTGCCTCATCCTTACTTGGGCAATTCTTCAAGCAGGACTGTATGACTTACTCTGTGTTGGTGCAGTGCCCAGTGCAACAGGAACCTGGACCATCACTACAGGTTCCAGGTACTTTGGGTAGATAATAATTATGGTAATTTGCGAGCAAGGAATTGCTTTGAGGAGTTAGGTGTTTTCTGTGAGCCAAAAATTGTAGCTTGCTCCCCAGAAGTTCAGTTTAAATGTTCTGCATGCAGAACTGAAGATCCCAAATGCAGAGATATGAGTAAACAGCTAAAATAACTTCCCTCCCCTCAGAGAGCTATCATCAAATACATTTTTGAGGAAGAAGTGCAGTCTTTGGTTGTACGTTTCCTGTTTCAGTTCACTTTTAATGTTTTAAAGCCATCAGGTTCTTCATTTATAAGGAGAATCTCGAACTTTGACATTAAGATAGCCATTTGAATTCTTTTTACAAGTGGTGCATTTTAAAACTCATTATAGAATCATAGAATCATCGAATGATTAGAGTTGGAAGGGACTCCCAGAGGTCATCTAGTCCAACCCCCCTGCAAGAAGCAGGGACATAGTTTAGAGAGAAGAATGTCGTGCGGGACAGTGTCAAAGGCTTTGCACAAGTCCAGGTAGATGACATCCATTGGTCGTCCCTTGTCCACCGATGCTGTCACTCCATCATAAAAGGCCACCAGGTTGGTCAGGCACGATCTGCCCTTGGTGAAGCCATGTTGGCTGTCACCAACCACCTCCTTGTTCTCTATGTACCTTAGCATGGTCCCCAGGAGAATCTGCTCCATGACCTTGCCAGGCACAGAGGTGAGGCTGACCAGCCTGTAGTTGCCTGGGTCCTCCTTGTTCCCCTTTTTAAAAATGGGGGTTATGTTCCCTTTCTTCCAGTCATCGGGGACCTCACCAGATCGCCACGACTTTTCGAATATAGTGTCAAGTGGCTTGGCAACTACATCCGCCAGTTCCCTCAGGACCC
>VXBZ01008132.1:254427-291942 GCA_013399135.1 Heliornis fulica
AATTATTATTATTATTATTATTATTATTATTATTATTATTATTATTATTAAGCATTACTCTTGTATACTTTTTTTCCTGCTGGGTTGTTAGTGGCAGGGATGTTGCTATGGTCTACATCTGGTTAATGGCCTAGAACATCACCACTGTTTACAGTTACTTCTAACAGGAACTGAGATCAAAGATCAAGTTAATGGAAGAAAGAACAATGAAAGATGAGAGCCAGTCCTCTGTTAGGAGGGACCATATTCTGCCCTTGCAGAAATTTATCTGATAGGTATTTTTCCATCTCTGACGACTATAAACCAGATCCTGTGATTTTTATATTGACCGTCTTTGCATTTAAAAGTACATTTAAAATTACATCAGTAAGACTGTATTTAATTTGTGCACATTTTTAACTCGCTGTCTTTTCACTTCTTGAAAAATCCATTTTTCCTAGCAAGAGCTATATAATTCTGCCTCAAAAAAAAAAAAACAAACACTGTGCTTAAGGCATCCTTACAGCCTTGAACCTCACATATTTGTTTTTTTTCATTATTATGGACATTATCTGATGGTTGCATCAACTTCATCATCAGGGTTCTTGCAAATGGAAGAATACAGGTTAAGACAGGGAAAACCTTTTCAGAAGAGCCACGTAAACATGGATCCATCAGCCTCTGGAGAGCCCACAGCCTAGGTAGCTCTAATAGTGGGCCTCACATTTCCAGAGCAGTAAATTAAAAGAGTGTATGTAACATAAACAGGGCCAAGACACAATGACTGATTTGGGTGGTTCTATTTTTATATTATTTTATTTTTAAGCTAGCTAGGAGCAGCCATGGTTTAAATTAAACCTGTCACTTCCACATAATTGAAGAGGGATTTACAGAAGATGCAGACGCTTTCCATGCCAAATGTTGTACACATAAAGAATGAGAACCAACAATTACGATTCATTTCGGAGCCCATATTCTGTACCCAGAAAGCAGCATGTGCCTCCTTATCACTAAAAATGTATGGAGAAAGGGGGCTTATAGGGGCGTTATACATTTTTTTTTCAGTGCTGTCAGAAGCTGGAAGTTGTGAAATGCCTCTGATTATTTTGCATCTGTTTGTCCAGGCTGGCAGGAAGGTGCTGTATCTAGTAGGGTCTGCAGGACTGGATGGCAAAGGGTCTGGCAGCATCTGGGGGCTTTAACTAAAATTGGGGCGGACAGAAGTGGGGGCTGTTGCATTCCACCTGTTATCTCTGGGAGTGACCAGCACAGCCTTCCCCCTCCCCTGCAAGCCCTGGCAGTCCCCAGATAATATTTTCTTTTAGATCAGCCCATACCAGGTTATCAATAAAGTTAGGAAGATGAATAACCTTGAGGGAGCAAGGCCAGATTTTTGGTTTGCCTAATTTATGGCCATGTCTAGCTGGGTACAATGAAAGTCCAGCTGCCACGCAGCTCTCAGAGGATGTCCTTTTGCTATGGCTGGACATGAAAGAGGGCTTGATGGTGGCCGTGATGGTGGCTGACTACTGTGTTTCTGGTTACAATTAACAGCACACTCTCACCAACTCTCTCCTATTCTGCTTGTTCACAGGCCCGGGGTAACTGGAATATTTTTCTTTTGTCCCACACTCCTTCATCACCATGGCAACAAATGGGCAAATATTATAATTTTTGTTGGGTTGTTTGGGTTTTTTTGCAAGTAGACTGGTAAGTTTTCAAGACCACACACACACAAGCAGAGTACAGGTAGTTCAGACTTGGGGATTGGCACATTGAAACTAGGTTTAACCAGGAACATGGGCTGTGATCCAGCTCCATGCCAATGCCCACTGGAAAACACCCTCAAAAAAGTCACATAGCACAATGGTGACCACACAAGTATGGGGTCAGTGCCCAGTGTCAGCCTGTGGCTGCTGTCACTAGCAGTCAAAGGGAAGTTGCGGTTCTCTCCAGGGCTTATTGCAGTTCTTCTGCTGGTGGAAACACAGGTCAGCCCTTCCTTGTGCAGGGGTTTAAAAGTTGAGCTTGCACTCCCAAGGGGACACCGTAGCCCAGAGCCCTTTGGGACACCACAGTTACTAGTGACACTAGCCAGGGAAACAAAGTTGCTATCTAATTTAATAAACACCAGCCACACATGGACAAGCAGAAAGAGCAACATGAGTAGCTCATCCTACACCAAGAATTGAAGGTGGGAATCATCTCTGCCTTTGTGCAGGTCAAAGCCCTTGCATCACCCAGAACCCTACCTTTGCATCATCCAGAACTCTGTTGGGCAATATTCTGCTGTGCAGCAGCAGTTACAGCATCAGGGCTGTAGGCAAACATGGACCTCTTAATTTCTGGTTCAGAGTCTGGGAAATGATCCTTGCCAGCTCTGGCTGCTGGAAAGCACAGTGTCTTGGCATGGTTGTTGGACTGATGGATAGTCTGGCAACAGACCCGAGGAAGCTCGAAGGCTCTCATCTGCAGCCTCTGGATGCAGAGGCTGGCCAGAAGCTGCTCAGTCTTTCCCTAACCTACAATTCGTTAAGCACGCTGCCACATCTGTATCACCAGGCTATTTCATGGGAAAATTTTTGCTTTATTGGTTACATGTCGCTGCTTGCACATGTTGGGTTTTGTTTTTTTTTTTCCCCTTGTATCTAACCATCTATTCTTTTCAAGTGACAGATACTAAAAGTAGTAAGCTGTAAAAACATGTACCACCAAAGTTATAAAGAAAATCTCTCAGGAGACAGTAAAACAAACCGAGTCCCATACACCCTCCCCTTGCCCACAATGCCAAACCACCTCCTTTTCTACCACCCTGCCAACAGCTCGATTCTTCCACAATACCTACAGGGAGAGAGGTGGTAAGAGATTAAAAAGCCAGGTTCCTCCCTGCCTGAGGTTTCCCAGCACGTATATCCAGCCTGGGGAATACGGGGGAAGAAGGGGAGAGGAAAGGCTGGCTCTGTCCTGCGTAGGGCCAAGCAACTTCGCAGGCCACATAAAATAATATATCAAGCTCCAATCTCGCTGGAGCCAGTGTTGAAAGATTTTGAGCGAGGCCAAGACTTGACCTTTAGCAGACAATAGCCCGGGCCCTAACTGGCAACTGCTCATTGTGCGTTTTCTCGTGTTCTGAACAGGCGGGTTCCATGCTCTGTTCCCACCCCCCCACCATAGGCTCGGGCCCGAGCGAAGGTTTGGTGATTTCTGATTGTTCTATAATGCCACCTGCTGACTCAAGGGCCACGGTAGCCAGTGTATCAAAAGTCCTTTCACCCAGCCCTGCTCATAATTCTAGTGCTGTTCATACTAATGGGATCATTCAGTGTGTTTCACTTATGTCCTGAGTCCGAGGACAGGCCTGAGTCACAAATCTGAACCCCGTAAGATGTATCAGACGCTAATTGTGTTGGCTTACTGTGCTGCATCTGGGCCACAACTTCAGAACAAAACAAGGAAGTGATTGAAAAGGCATGGATACTCAAAATATTAAAACTTCATGTTTACAGCGCGCTGTCCTTTGACAGGACTGATACACGCCACCAGTGTTGGTGTGCTGGCCCTACAGCGTGTCTTCACGAAGCGACCAAGATGGTCGGACAGGGCAAGACAGAAGTGGCTGCTTTCCTTCCGAGGGAGGCCCAGACCTTACTCTGCTACAAGCAAGGATGATTTCATCATCCATAGCAATTCATGCAAAGATGCGTAGAATACTAAAGAGGCCCCCATCCAGAAAAAGGCTCCACATCATCAACTTTGCAAAGCCTGGGAAAATTCAAACACATACCTGGAGTGAATGCCACACTGCTAATTTAAACTCTTAACAGATTGGAAAATCATGACCCTTGTATCTAAAAGAATTCTCACTTCCCAGGCTCATCCTATTATGCCACTGGGTTCTTGTTCTTTCCTACTTCCCTTTCTTGATCAAAACCCTGTTTTCACCCCCACTTCTGGCTGAATCCTTTTACTGAAGCATCATCTCCCTGGCAGGGCACAGCCCAGCCCAGCTCAGCTATTCCTGCTGCTCTGGCCATGCTGGTCCCCTCATGTCTTCTCAGGTTATCTTTCCCTTAGCTCTAGTTCTAATTTTGCTCCTGGCACCAACCATATTTGTCAGCCCCATAAATAACGGTTCATTCGGGTCTCTACCAGCACCCGCAGCAAATCTTTGCATCTTGCTTATGAGCTCCAGGCTGACTCTCAGGATGTGTTTTTCAGAGGGCTTCTGGCACGGGCAGCTTGATGCTCTCCAGCACAGTAGAGACAGGCGCTGCAAAGCCTTTGCACCACTCTCCTCCTTCTGGCACCTTAATGGGGTCTAATTTTTGTGCTGGCCTCCCACACACTTCATAAAAGACGCACATTCAAGCAGGCTTTGTGCCCAGAATGCAATTAAGCATCCAACTGTCCGATCTGTGTGGCCAAATCCTCGGTGTTCCTGGGGGTTCTCAGGTGCAGGTTCACACTGGTTCATCAGGTTTCCACAGGAGGGAGGAAATGTAATTTAGCTCTTTCAGTCTTAGTCATTGAAAATAAAAGGGGCGTAAGTGAAGCTTGTCTTTGGCTCTAGGAATGGCAAACAAACCAGGCATGATTCTTTATCTTCAAGAGAAATTTGCAAGTGAACAAGGAATGATAATTGATGCAGATTTAAAGATACAGGTGAGGCTATTCTGTGTTTAGGTTTAAATGACAAACCTTATCTCACTTTTCCCATCCCCTCCCTTTTTCTTCCCTTGCACGGCAGAATGCTTACCAATAATTTCTTCAGACCCAACCCAAGCCACAGAATTGCCATTCCCCACAACTCTGGCAATCTTTAGAGCAGCTGAGGAAATTTAGCAACCCTGAAAAAATCCACTGCATCAAACCTCTCTTTCAACATATGCTGACCACAGAAATGTCATAATACTCGAGACAAGCACTTTTGCTATGTACTCTGCATCATTCTGAGCCCCTGACAAAAATACTACACATGATGAAAACAACCCAGAGCCACAATGTAGAAAATGTCTGATGCCTCAGCTCACATGAATATATGGAGGTACACAAAGCCCGCCTGCCTGATGAAAAGATACAGATATATAGATATATATGAAGATAAAATAGATGTATTTAATTCCAGAGATGAATCAAACTCAAGCTCTGGACTATTAATTCTGTGCCCTGCTAAACTGGCAGTGCCTTTCATCTTTGCCCATAAATACCTTTCCAGGGAATGCCTGGAGTGGCTTGTGGGGTAGTGGGCATTCCTAAAAGGCGGTATGGGCAGTCCAGAGTCAGCTCCTGCTCCCTCCGTGGTCCTCTAGGTTACTCAGCAGACTTCTACCCCCAAGGTTGTCTGGCCCATCCTCATGCTTCATGTCAGGGCTCACCATACATACACACCCTCAGTGTCATACTGTGAAGTCACCATCTTGATAGGATACAGCACAGCTGATACATTGCTTTGGACACGTTGAACCTCAAAGCATGATGTCTTAGCCCTACAAGGCTCCCTTGGGCTCAGAGAAGACCACAATGCCATAGCCATACTCTATCTAGCCAGGCTATGCTGCCTTTTTTTGTTCCTGTTTTATTTAGCAACATAGATGTCACCAAGGAAAGGAATATTTCCACCTCTGAAGGCTTGCCAGGGGGTAATGTCTTGTACAATAAACTCTGTTATGAGTTTAACCCTGACACTGAAACCCTGAAAAACACAGTGGCAGACTTGGTCCCTTCCAATTTTTGAGGCAGTAAAAACAGGGAGGTTAGAAGACAACAGGGAATGACTGGTATCAGAAAAATAGTCTAGGACAAATGGAAAAGTAACAAAAAAGTATTTTATAATGCTGCTACTAAATGACATAGAACCATTAGTATACCAATGCATTGTATACTCAGTATGGATCCATCTAGAGATGGATTGTAACCTTTATTTCTAATCTCCAGTCACACCAGCTTCCTTTGCGTGCAGTTGGGCATTGCATTGATTTCACCCCCCAGCTGGAACTAAGTAAAGGAAGATAAAGTATGCACAGGAAAGAAAGATGCAAACCCACTCAGATTTCAATACAAAGAAAGATATCACAAGAGTTATAAGTCTTCACATTTTTATTTGCATTTTCCAATTGTTGCAGAAGACCTTGAAACTGAGATATCATCTGACTGAAGAGAATACTGTCCACTGAAATACCTGACTGCGCAGAGAGGCAGATGGCCCTTCGTTGAATTAGCTAAGGTTTGAAAAAGGTGCATAAAGAGGGAAGCAGCACATAGGAAAACAAATGGAAGCTAAACTCAGCTTCGCATCCTGAGCTCTAGGGTTGGGGTTTATTTTTTGCTTATAACTAAGAACTGTTGAAAATGCTCCAGAATTGTTCTGTTACATATAATTAAAACAATACAATAACTGAGTGGGTCAACCCTACTAGGTTACATACTCTAAGAACAAGAAGAACCCAAGTCACTTTGGGATAATGAGATTTAAAATAAGGTATCTAAGAAAAGTGCTTATGTTTGGTCAGAGCCTTTGGTTAAACACAGTTCCTGTTGCTCAAAAGCAGGAGTGGGGGGGGATGAAAGGCAGTCAGACAATGAGGAAATAGGGTGACAGTAACAGGCTGCCCAGAGAGTTTGTGGATTCTCCTGCCCTGGTGATATTGGAAACCCGTCTGGACGTGATGCTGTGTAACCTGTTCTAGGTGATCTTGTTCTAGCAGGGGGTTGGACTAGATGATCTCCTGAGGCCCCTTCCAGCCCCTATGGTTCTATGATTCTGTGATTCTGGTACCCCTTTTCCCAAGGCAGACAGCTCTAAGGATGCAACTGGCACGAAGGAGCTGGGCTTTTTTTCCAGTGCACTTGGCCTTCCAACAAACCAGACTGAAATCACTAAGCTTTATTGGAAGCTGGTAAAAAATGACAGGTCCCAGCTCTGTGAGTTCATGTCATTCCTGATGCAGATAGCAAGAGGTGAGGGTATTTGATATTTTAAGACTTCAATCACCTGAGCTGAACTTAGCTTAGAGACTCACAGGTGAAGTGTTGAACCCTCATTCAATGTTCCTCTTAATCTCTTGATCTAGCAGATGTTTATTGTGTGTATAACCCTGCAAGAAGCAAAAAAAGGAAAGAGTAGTTAATCTTACATTAAAAACATATGTTTTTTAATTCATGTTCACCTCAGCGTAGCGTATAATAGCCAATATGTGTGATACTTACTATGTAGGTACATTTGCTTTTACTGGGCAGGTCTCTTCTGAGCACACCAGAAGGGTGTGGGTTTAATAAGGAGTTCATGTTTAATTATATTTTTTATTTTATAAGGCATATATTAATTACATTTTCAGTGCTTGAAATAAGAGGGAGAGAGATCATGTAAAAAACATCTTCTGGGTGTTTACTCTCTAGAACCAGAAGTCCGAAAACACACTTTAAACAAACCGTTGCAAAAGTCTTTTTGCTGCTTTCTGTGAGTATTGGTGCGAACTAAAACAACACTGATGTTTTCATTCCAGTTTGGAAATAAAGCCTGGGTGAGGAGTCACATTAGAGACCAAAAGTAACTACCTGCTGGTTGCAGCAAACACTAGAGAGGATATTTTTGAGACCAAAGGGGAGTCCACACTGAGGGTCATCCTGCTTACTTCCCTGGTTGAGAGCAGTTTTAAGCCTTTGCACTTTGGTAGCCTTCCCAACCCCACTCCAGATGTTAAGTCTGGCTGGAGGGAGGAAAGGAAGATATGCAGAAGCAAATGCACCAGATATCTAAGACTGGAAATTATGCGGTCTTGGGCATTCATAAAAGATGGGATTTCTCCAGCTTTTCCACATATGAGACAGAGGTCTGAAAGTGGAAAACAGCTGCTGTTGTTCTGTGCTACGTCCCAGGCCATGGAGGTTATGCTGCTGGCCAACCACAGCTGGAGATGGAGAAGATCCTCAACAGGCATATCCAGCTAGTTAGAAGTAACATAGGACAATCTCATCATCTCAACCAGGAGAAACATCACTGATTACTGTGATAATGACAGCTGGGCTCCTACCACACCCTGGGGCAGAAAGCGAGTCACATAGTTAGAAACTTTGGGAAACAGCCTTACAAACATAGTCAGCAGTGATGGGCAAGGCATCACTGAGGAGAGCATACAGAACCATTGCCAGAGAGGTTGAGCTCCCCAACAAAATTGGTGGGTCCCCACTGCTATCCTCAAAGCCTGCTGAAAAGCAAATTCCAGGAACCAAGAAACTGCCAAGAAAATCACCGAGCTTCATCTCCTGAATAACATGGGACACAGGATTTTATGTAGTTGTGGTCACAGAAGCCCAAGAGAAAGACACATAATTTTCATTTAGAGACTCCAAGGGATTTAGCACGCATCTTGGTATTTTGGCTACTGTAAGGGGTAGCCACAACTGTTACCAGGCTGTGCTTTAATTTTAATCAGTTAATTCAGGCTTCATATCCCCTAGCTATAGGGACCAGTGACTAGCGGGACTCTAAAATAAACACCTTTACAGCTCTATGTGGGTCATTGACCCATTGTGGGTCATGGGAAGGAGGTGCTGCAGAAGGACAACAGTTTGAGTCACAAGGATCTCTGGACTGAACAGAGAGAGGGATTTCTGCAGCCTCTGGTCTTTGGTATCATTTTTGCAAACGCCTTTGTTGTATCCTATGCCAATTATAATTCGTATTGCAGAACACAGAGGGCAAAACTGGAGAAAAAAAAAATAAAAAAGTGTTTGCAGTTCGGATAGGTCAGCCAGGAGACTGACAGGCTCAACACTTCCTTGGACGACTGAGTAAGAGCTCTGGAGACTTTAACAGGAAAGGAAGGATAGTCTTATGTAAAACAATGGAGACACTGAGAGGCTTTGAATGTTTTGACTCCACTCACAAGAAACTGATGGCATTTGCCAGTAAAATTGGGCAATACTCACTGAAGAGCAAAGCACCTGTCTTTCAAGCTCTGTCTTAATACGGATGATGCCTTATTTGTTGACAGGATTAATTCCTACGAGCTCACCTGAGTGGAGAGCAGTTCATAAGGCTGGAGAAGGTAAGTGTGATACAGGCTCTCCAGTCTGCAGGCCCACCAGACAGTCGGTTCAGTTGATGTGGACATCGCCATGCCTGGGCAGGGATGTTGACTTGCAGACTGAAGAACCATGACGAATTTGTCTCATTGATCATTATCCAGTACCTGCAAGCATTAGGTGCTTCAGAACAACCGGCAAGAAACCAAGGAGGATCAGCGTAACTCAACCACGGGAGATGTTTGTTCATTTATAAACATGAGATTTATATCTCCTTTAAATTAAGGATATGAACCACTGAGAGCAGCAAAATGAGCCAGTATGAACCACCCCAGTGTTCATAACCATCCTTGCTTGATTTCCTTTTTTAAGAAGAGTTTCAGTTGTAGTACTGGCTAGAGCTCAAGAGAGCTCTAAAAAAAAACCCTTATATCCTGATGTTATTTAACAGGGCTACAGACAACTGGTGGTTCATCTTCAGTTTCTTCAGCCATCTTTAAAAGAAATGTTATTTGAAATGCTTCCCAGATGACTGGATTCATGAAAACAGATGTATTAGGAAGAATCATTATAAATAACCCATTGCAACATGAACAACAAGGAAAAAAACCCAGCATTGCAGTCACTCCAAAATTACATTGTTTACACCTGGCAGAGAAAAAAAAAATCTGTGGTGCAAGTTGAAATTCTTTTTTTTTTTTTTNAAGCATCTGTATTAGATATTTACTGCCTGAAGCAGGAGGTCATTTTTATCTTACAGGTGACCTACGAAGCAGAAGTGCAGCCAGGGAAGCAATAGCCTCCTGTGTGCCGCTGGCCAAGCCGTTTCTCTTCTGTGCTTCAGCTGCCCCATCTGTAATTGGGGCCGATGTTAACCGTGTTCTCGGGGAAGCACCGGTGTGTAAAACCCATGTATGACTGTCACATGCATTTTTCTCTGTACAGTAAGTTTCCTGAATCACTCTCTACGACTGATGAGATATTTACGTTTCCCCAAACATCTTCAAAATGAGCCGGGATATGGAACTGCAGCTGAGCCTTTTGCTCAGCCTTTTTCACAGACAGCTCAGGCTGTTACTGTCTGCTACCCTGGGATGCTGAAATCATGCCCCACACACCGCACTTTGATGTGGCCTTGGCACAAGGAGGATGCTCCCCTCCAGCAATGCACAGAGTTAAACCGTGTGGTGAAATGCCGAGTCCAGGCAGGGTCAGGATGGATTCCAAAGCTCTTGTGCTGCTGCTGCTGCCTCCTCTTTGCTCTTCCCTTCCCGTAGCAATTACTGCTCATCAGCACTGATTAAGAATTGCACAAGCAAAGCCTCCAAAGAAATGAATTCAGGGCCAAGGGCCAACCTTTGTCAGTGGAGCTTTGCCACTGACTTTAAATGGGATTGGGATGTAGCCCTGCAGCCTTCCCCTGTGTTTCCTCTTTTCACCCATTCATGTGCAGCACATATGCAGTTTGCTGGCAGCTCCCCCAGCTTTGGGATGAGGCACTCCCAGGTACGAGCTCCAGAGGTTGCACCTATAACCTCCTGGCTTTTCTTCTCCAACCCCTCCCTGGCTCTGTCTTTCTGCTAAGAGTGGTTCCAGCCACCTTATGGTTTCTTTTAAAAGGTAGAAGGAAGAAAAAAATAGATCTCAATTCATTCATACAGGTTTCTGGATGGCTGTGAAGAATTTAAAGGTCCTCTCACCTCATCTCTTGTTTATCTAGTAGCCTCAGGCCTCATCTACTTGAAAGAGTTGCACCCATTCAACTAGATGTTAATTTAAACCAATTCATTAAACTAAAACAAACCCTGGAGCAAGTGGAGGGACAGACACTCCTTCACTGCATTAAAACCAGACTCCTATCCATTTGCTTTAATCTGCTGAGAAATTAAATGAAGGTAAGGAGTGCCCATGGACAGGTTTGCTCTGGTTTTACTGAACATATGGAGAAGAGCAATGCAAATCACACCGGGAAGTTCTCACTCCTGCAGGGACCAAGCCATGACTCAAAACAAATACCTTCCATTCCAACCCAGCTGTGCCTGCTACAAGACTTCGCTTTCCTTTCTTGGTGAAGAGAAGCAGCCTGTCTCCTTCTTAATGTTTTAGAGAGGATTGATCAAGGCTAAACCTGCTTCAGCAGACAAGCTCCAGCAGATGTGGGTGCAATGCTGGAAGTACTGCTGCTCCCCATTGCCCGCTCCAGTGGCTCTTGGCAGGCAAGATGTCTGGCAGCAGGTGTCACAGGCTGGTTGGAAAGCCGGCATACAACAACCCATGATAGATGTGCCATGATCTTCTACACAACAGAAGCTTCTTGTTCCACCCCAGCAAAGTTCACCGGAGCTGATTCGTCTGTGCCCTTGACCCTGATCTCAAACTCAACTATTCATCAGAGATCTAGAGCCACCAAAAAATGATGAGGACCCTTCAATGTACACCCAGCACTGTAAGCCTCTCTCTTGCACCGGAGTGAGCTGCAGAGGTCTCATGCCTCTTACCCAACCCAGGTCTTGACTTCATGGCCAGTGTCCCTGCAGGTGGTAACAGTATTTCCATACCATGGCAATGGGGGCTAGGTAATAAGACAAGTAGAGTGTGGCTCACCTGAAAATACTGTGATGTTCATGGATTCAACAACACACTTCAATAACTTTGCAGGTGGAAGGTATGCCAAGGGCCATGAAACACAAAAGCATTATCCATCTCTATCTCGGGAAGCCTTTAAGCTGCAGACAGCTGAAAGGAAGGGGTCTGCACCAGGGAAATCTCAGAATGCACTCCTGTCCTTCCCTTCCCTTCTGGCATCCAACAGAGAGGGGATGTAGGATACATGCTATCTTGATGTTCTTAACCAGCTGCTTTCATCTCTGGTCAGAGGAGAGCGATGATGGGTAGTCCCACAATTTCACTCATCCACACCCTAGGGATGGACTCTTACGGTTTATCCATACTGCAGCACCTTCAACTTGCATGACTGTGGGTACCACCTCCCCCTTCCTTCCCAGCCCTCCCTCACACTGACTGTTTGCCGTGTTGATTCACATCCCTTTGAGATGCAAACTTTTTTTTTTTTTTAATTCCTCTTGTGGTTTTCTCCCTGCTCAACCAGTTGATTCAACGTGTGCCAGAGCTGGCCCAAGGGAGAGGAAGGGAAAGCACAGCTGGAAGCAGAAGAACAGCAAGATTTTCCCTCACCATGACAAGCTGTTAAATTTGCTTTTACCATAACAGAACTTTTGCCTTTGGGCAGAGCTCCACCCAACCTGAAGATCTTTGGTGCAGCTCCAGTGCATTCTCATCCTCCTGGTCCTGCTCCATTTTTGCACTGACTGGCTCTTCCTTGTGACCTTTGCTGAGCTAAAATCAACTGTCTGAACTACCAGTTATTTGGCTTACAAAAGGGTCTGACAACAAGAGGGTACAAAATAAGCAGCAGAACCATGACATTGTCTGGAGATAAAAGGAGAGGAGGAAGAGTGGGAGAAAACAAAGTCCTCCCTTACAGCAGCCGTGCATTGTTAAACTGCTCACACGTAACTTCTCCATCTGTCTTTTGAGTATTCTCCCCTTCTCAAGGGCCAGGATCTTAACACAAGAGGCCCAAACAACTCGCCATTAACAAAGCAGCACCAATCTTGCAAAAACAGATTCTAACCTTCCAGGCTGGAAAATTTCTCACACAAGCTGTAGAAGAGAGGCCAAATGTAATTTCTCCAGGCACAGGGCTGGCTTGCCTTCAGGGAGGGGCTAGTGTCTCACAAATGGACATTAAATCATAGCAGCATTGCCAACCTTAATATCTTCAACTGCTACACTTGTAAGAACCTAAACCATGGCTCTGGCAAGAAATGAAGAAAAACATATCCTTGTTTAATATTTACTGTGCAGAGGTTCCAAGGGCAAAGCACCAGAAATAAGTTAATAAATGGGCTGCAGACTCAGTGTGCAAAGGCAACTGTTTGGTGCATCTGCTAGATGAGTTGGTGGCCTCGGTACAAGCACGTGATAAGGTTCTTCCATTGTTTTCCAATGTTCCTTGCCCATGGTGGATTGAAGGGGAAATAATCGGTTTAAAGTACCACAGGAAGGAAAAGAATTTTTAAGTAAAGTTTTCATAATCATAAACATACTAAAGCACTGAAAAATGATTCCCTGAGGGGTTTCAGAACCTCAGTGATGCATCTGGGGTTAGGAAGAGGTCTGGCAATGTGATGGGTGAAGCTGATCCTACCTCAGGCAAGAACATCATCTTGAGGTATCTTCAAGTCTTAAATGATGTTGGGCATTCCTAGACCTTGTTTCAGCTGTTGAGTTTGACTCATCTCATCCGCTCCACTCCACAAAACAGATGTGGTTAGAAATCATAGCAGATTTGGAGGAACAGCAAGGAGTGCAAGAATGCAAGATTGACCAACAAATTTTTAATTCTGTTAGGCTGTGACTTATGTGATTTCCAAGTGGCTGTGACCTTCAGCACAACAGAGTGTTCAGTAGTTGTGCAACGTAAACAGAAAATTAGTGCTCTGCTGCCTTTCTTTGGCAATACAACTGCAAAGGGTGGAGAAGCAAGTTCCCAGAGAGCTCAGAGAGCTTTCCAAGCCTACTGGTAATTCCTATGAGCTGCCTCACAGCCACCCTCGTCCTGCCCCTAGCTTGTTCATGGAAGATGCTGGAGACAATCAACTTACATTTGCAGGTGCAGGAATTAAAATCTGACCACCCATATGGGCTGACCGTGTGCCTGGTGAAGGCCCTATGTTCAGAAACCAGATTCCTCAAGTCCACAAGAAAAGATGTGCAGCACAATTAACACGCTGCTGTAACCTAGAATAAGAAATCAGAGAAAGGCATAAAGCCTGATGTAATACAGCTTGGATGACTTCTCTGTCGCAGGCGGTGTTTGTAGCCTTCCCAAACACCTAATATGGGAGCTGTTTGAAGTCAGTGGGAGGTTTCCACTTACTGCAGCACTTCTTCTATCAGACAAGTTATCTGTAAAGCATTTAGATATGAGTGTCTTTCAGTCCTCAAAGTCTATTGAACCAGCTACCTGTTCAAATTTGTACAAGTGCTGAATTTACTTTTCAGTATGATATCTAGGCATACTTAAGGGGAAAGGGTGCTTGGAGGAGGAGCCTCAATGAAATTATTCTAAAAGGTAGAAAAATGATCTTCCTATTTCCAGGGAAACCTGATTTTTTCACACTCCATTGGTCTGAAGGCCAGTTTCAGTTTGCTCAGAAAGTGTTGCAGAAAGTTGACAGAGGCTTTAAGAAATTATACTGAAATGGGTAGCATAGTTGTCACTGGGCTTGTCTTTTGTTTGGTTAAAGAGATTAGAACTCAGGCAGTGATGAGCTTGTGATGGAGAAAAGACACTTCAGATTTCTACGCACAAGAGTCCTCTCGATATTTTACACCCACTTCATTAAATATACCCAACCCAATACAAGAGATTAAATCGTTGGACACAGAAAATATATTTCAATTGTGTTTAACATACGGTGCAGTTATTGCATAGTCACAGCTGTAAAATAAAGAAAATGAGAATATAAACAGTTCCCTCCAGTCAGTCTGCACATGCTGACAGAAGAAACTAGAACCTGTATCTCATCTGGTTTGGACAGCATGGGAAAGATGGGGTGGTGAGTGGGGGGCGGGGAGAGAGGGGGTGCAGCCAGAGCAGCTGCAAACAACTATGTCTGTTTCAAATTCAGAACAAATCATCATGCTGAAATTCCTGACAAATAATTTTGTTGTCCAACAATTTTTAGGTTGATCCCATAGGGCTGCTGGGATAATCATCCTGACACTGCAGATAACAGGATTGCAATCATAAATCTTAAGATTCAAGTACATTCACCATGGTTGAGTGACCACCACAAGAGAATGAGAAAATTTTTCCCCTGAAAAGGCGACGGCACGGAGGGCACGTATGCAGTAAGTGAAGCCTCTGAATTACAGAACAATGCATCATTTTTATTTGCAATTTGCCACACACTCCTTATCATTTCACCCACATTCTGCCCACTAATCAAAGGAAGAAGGCTTGGCTGGTGCAACTGGTTCTGGATAGATCTATTTGTGGCTGTTGCTATTGCAGCAACAGCAAAACCGCCTTTTTTATTGAGGAATCTAGGCTCTGTCCCAGAATATAAGTGACTTATTCTGAGAACAATTATTTTTATCTACAGAGTGAAAGAACCTTTACTCCAGACTAGTCTTGCGTGGAGCTGTTCCAGTCATGTGTGTGTAAATGATGGAGAGGCGCGTGTCTCTGCTCATTATTTGACCCTGGTTGGTACAGTTCTGCCTTTTCCTCATGGAGAAATCAAGTCTTTAAGCAATATTAATATTACAGAACCACAGAGCTGTTGTATTCTTCAGGCATGATGAATTCTGCCTTTTGAAGCTGGTTTGTCTTCTGTGGGCAAACTGAGAAAGCAAACCAGGGAATAGCTCAGAGTTGTTTATCAATATAGAACACTCAGCTGATGAGATGCAGCAATCCACAGCCAAACCCTGATAATGGCCCAGCTGACTCATGCAGAAGCCACCACCTTACTCCAAGAGTTTTTATAAGTGAATGCACTCAAATCCCCAATACCTACAATTTGAGCCAATTCTATAGCTAACATATCCATGGTGATCAAAAAAAACGATCATCTTCCACACCGCAAGTAATGTGATGTTATTAAAGGCACACTACACCCTGCTAGGCCATACACTAACCTAGCTGGCAGGCCAAGCCGTATCACTTGCCAACAAGCAGCAACACAGGGCAAACACATGAGCTGAGATACCACTGTGCTAAGGAAAAGGGGCTGTAGGTCTGGATTTACTTTCTCTCCCAAAGACCTCTCCAGCAACCAGCACCTTAAATAGGTGTCATGTATTGTGTGTCATTCCCTTTTACTACAAGTACCTGGTGAGACTTGTAATTTCTGTCCTAGCGTTGCAAAGTGCTCTCCCCTTCGGCACTCCACATTTTCACATCACTGCTTGGCATTCTCTGGCCACACAAGATACCCTCTTTAAAAGAACACAGTTAGTGCTGAAACTGAAAACCAGAAGAAGTGAAAGTAAATGACTCCACAAAAAAAAACAACTCCAGAAAAGTACACATGCTGTACTGCAGTCTTAGCCAACAGACTGCAACAAGGGGTTGTTCCCCTTTGCTTCCATTTTCCCTGTGCTGCAGGCAGCCTGGTAAAGCAAACAGACCTCTGCAAACAAACCACTGCTTCACAGGATGCCAGGGCCATTCTGGATAAAGTTTGTTAAATCAGTGAGTAAATAAGTTTTGTTCGCTTTGCTACAAAGATGACCTGGAGTACAGTGAAAGCTTCTTACCTTCTTCCTTTCCAATCACAAACATCACGCAATGGCAGCCTGACACTCTTGCTACAAGAGTGTTTATACATTCTGTGTGTGCGGGAGAGAGTGCTCAGGGATTTGGGAAGGGAGGGGGAAGGGAGGGGGAAGGGAGGAGAGCCCAAACAAAACATCTACATGTAATTCCTTTGACGTGCAGCTGTGAGAGGGCAACTATCGAAGACTGTTTTGCTATGGTATTTAAGAGGCTGCACGGCTTTACTGTCCTTTATTAAATAGAAGAGGCATAGAAATGGCGTTTCCAAAGCCAGCCTCTCCTTAAGTCATCTGTCCTGTCTGCAGGGCAGACCTCCAGCCTGCATTCCTGTGCAGCACCAACTCAAGCTTCATTTTTCCCCCTTTTGAGACCCCAAGTGTATCCCACCATCTCTCCCAAACTCCACACACGGGAGGCATTTCCTAACCAGCGCAAACAAAACAGTAAGAACGAACCAAATCTGCGGCACGAGAAAACTGCACAATAGCCCCAAGTGTGGAAGAGGAGTCAGGGCATTATGCCTGGGCATCCGGGAACCTGCTCCATTGGTTCCTTCCCAGCTCCTTTAGTGCCCATATGTTCCTCTATGCTGCACGTGGGTGTGCGACATCAGCCCGGTGTCCACCCGTGCAAGGAGCACAGAGCAGAGGCACCCCAGCTGCACGGGGAATTGCAATAGCACCGCTGGGTAACGCGCTGGAGTGCTTCACATCCAAGCAGTTGTGTGCACAGCACTGGGCTCAGCAACTCGCCCAGGAGCAGCCGCTCACTTCAACACACCTACATGGTGCTTCTGCACAGAGTAGGTGTCTCCCTCACCACTGTCAAATAGGATGGAAATACCTGCCCTGTCAAATAGGAGCCACGGCAGTAAGTGACTTTACAGGGGATGTTTCCAGAACAAAACACGCTGCAAAGTCCTCCTGGCTTCCCTGTTCACCTCTGAACCTGCAGCCCCTTGCTCGCAAAGCATCCAGCCTTCCACTAAGGTTGGTTCAGTCGGTAGCTGAGGAGGCAAAAGAGTGCTGCGGGGCCAGGTGGGTGCCAGGGCACTGCAGCGTGTCAGATAAACCACCAGAGGCAAAGCAGGAAACCGGCTACCTGGGTTATCGCAGCACAAGTGGAGGGTGAGGGGAGACAAGGAGGTTTTGCAGTTCTCTTTTCAGTTTCACCCTCCCTGTTCAATAACCTACACGAAGGTTTTCCAAGCTGAAGTGCTGGAATCGCTCTTCTAGAATGAGTCCAGTAGTTGAGCTTTTTGTGAGAGAGCCAAACCATTCTGAAACACAGCAAGAGACAAGTATCTCCCCAACCCAACCACCAGTGCCTCTAACAAGCCATGGTGTGACGTGCTTACAGAGTAAAATTGAGATGCCTTCCCTCCCAAACCATTCACTCTCATCCTCACAGCCCAGCACCTGGCTCCCTGGCCGGGCTCCGCAGCAGCTCCGCACACCCGATATCTGCATCATTACTATCACGTTTGCGGAAACAAGGAACTTCTGTCGCGCTCAAAACTGCATCTAAGAGTGGAAAGGGGGAGGCGTGGGGAGGGAAGGTGTTACCTAGGAGCTTCAGGATTTTCTCCTATAGACTTGGTTCATTTTCTCTGAAGCATCTGTGTTTTCTTCCCAACGCTCCCCCCCACACCCCACCCCCTGCTTTCGCCCCACTTCTCTCAATGGTCTGGTGCCCTCAGAAAGTCCAGGAGCAGACACCAGCTGGCCCCAGCAAAGGCCACATCCCCCACTGCCTGTGTTGTTCTCTCCAGCTCGGCTATATGGATCCCTTAATTGCATGCATGTCTTTCAGGCTATTCTCCATGCATGAGCTGTCAGCAAAACCTTGCTGGAAACACTGGAATTTCACATTTTTCATGGAGATTTTCCACAGCAAATGGGCAGTTTTACATTTTCCATGAAATTCCTAATGACTACCGAAAAAAAAATTAAATAAAATACAGCCATGGTGTTTGGAAGGACTTGCTCAGCTTGCCTTCAGGCACCATTTGAGTGTTAAGTGCATGTGTGTGAATTTACTTAGCATATCATTTCAGGGATAGGATTGGAATATTTTTTGTTGCAGATGACAGGAGAGAAGCATACATTCATCCATTCATTCATAAACTCAACTTGTGGCACCACACACTAGGGAAGGGATCTTTCGCATCATTTTTAAAACAGAGAGAGTGCAAAGCCCTGTCAACTGACAATATCCATCCAAGCTGTCATTGCCAATCACTTGAATGGACTGCAGCAGAGAGTATTTTCCACAATGAGATACCAATGGGGGTGACCATTAGGTCAGGAATCTTATTTTCTCAGCTCACCAACCCCTGCAAATAAATTCTCACCAAAAGGAGAGAAAAGCCTCATTGATTTGACAAGCGATCAGACACTGCAGTTGTCATTTTCCCAGCAGTTGCTAGCATATTTTTGCCTGGTGTGCGAGATATGAATTTCCTGACTTAACCTATCAAGCTCTTAAGGGGATCATCCCTTTTTCATCTGCATCCTTGTGAAAACTAGAACTCACAGCAATAGGACTCTGAAAGCAAAATGCTGTTCTCAGCATTATATGTACTATACGCTGATTTACAACAAAGTTCACTCAAGGGGTCTAACTTTCTTGTTAACAGTCAGACATACATAAGCACAGGAATGAGATTTTCCCACATTTAATGCCTATTTTAATTTGTAACACATCTTTAAAAAATCTTCAATGGAAGAAGTCACATTTTCAGGTCTGTGTTCTTAGACACATACCTTGAGTTTTCATAGCTTTTTAAAATAACACACTAACTTAAAAGCCAAAACCAAAACCTGTATGCTGAATTCTAGCAAAGAACCTAAATTCTACTTGTGGTTCTACTTAAACCAGACTGGTCCTGGAAGACAAAGTGTATCTTATGCCACTGCTACCCAATTCCACTTTACCTCTAAGAATTATAGCTTGGAAATTCATGTTAGATTTGCTTAGGAGGTTTTTGGAGAAATTATCATCATACAAAATTAATTAGTTCATTTACTGATGTAAAAACAAAGACTTCATAGAATCACAGAATCATTTAGGTTGGTAAAGACCTTTAAGATCATCAAGTCCAACTGTTAACCTAATACTGCCAAAGTCCACCACAAATCCGTGTCCCTAAGCACCATATCTACACATCTTTTAAGCACCCGCTTCTAATCGGCTCCTTCACCAGCGTGTTAGAAAGTTCTCTTCCAGACTCTTCATGAACTTCCTGAACTGTTTCCACTCTGCTGTATTGTATTTCTAGCAGACATTTGGAGAGTTGAAGTCCCCCAGGGGAACAAGGACTAACAACTGCAAGATTTCTCCCAGCTGCTTATAGAATATTCCATCTGTCTCCTCATCCTGGTTGGCTGGTCTATATCTGCATCCCACCATGATATCTGCCTTGTTGCCTTCCCCCTGGTCCTTCCCCATAAACACTCAACCCAATCATCACTGTCATTAAGCTCAAGACAATCAAACCACTCCCTAATGCAGGGCTACCCCACCACCTCTGTCCCTCCCAAAGAGTTTACAGCCCCATCGCAGCACCCCAGTTGTGCGAGTCATCCCCCCATGGCTCCCTGATGACATCCACACCACAGTATTCCAGCCTCAGCTCCTCCTGCTTGTTGCTGACACTGCGTGCGTCGATGTAGACACTTCAGTTGGGCACTGAGCTCACCACCACTGAGCCCAGTCACCTATGTGACTGTTTTTTGGGGAATATTTTCTGGGCACAAGGAGAGTCTGGTCCCTCACTAAAGAAAAGTTAAGAGCCTGCAGGGATGCGAGACCTTGGTTTAACTACCTTCTCCGCAGCAGGCACAGCAAGGATCTGAGTCCAAGTTCCCGAGAGTGACATCTTAGCTTTTTGTATTAAAGCAAAAGTTTGGTATGTGGAAATGTTTCACATCATGAGAAGCCCATCCCTGCATCTAGACACTTTCTGAAGAGCTTGCCACCTGCTTGAGAGCAACTACTTCAACCAGCTCAAATTATGATTTACAAATCTTGTAATTCCTTCCAGCCACCCTTTATTTAGACCCCAATAATATAGCTGCACTAAGTCTTGCTTAATCTAAGGCATGATTATTCTTTGGAGATATAATCACATCTACTAATACTGTAAGCACTTACATCAACATTTCAGACGTTAAAAATATTACTTGTGTATACTTATACTTATTTATATAAAAATATTTCTGTTCCTATAATATACCTGTATTTACCACTAGGAGGAGAGACTGACCCAGTCAGAATGCTGCTTTGTACATACGCTAAAGAATGACCAGACTCCCGTTAAAAATCAATCGAGTCAGGTAAAGCCTCACCTCTCTGCTTTACGACTCATGCCGTACCTAGCCAGCATAAAGATTGTTCCTGTCAATTTAGTTTGTCCAATACGAATGAGAGGAAGGAGTTTTATGGAAAAATTGTAATTGATTATGTTGGCAAATTGGCAGTTTGATAAACTTAGTATGAAATGCATTTTAAACATCTTCAGACCACTCTTGGATAGCCAGTACTGTGTATTTTCTTACAAGTCTTTGGCATACATTATTCCAGAAATTCTAGCAGCACATCCAGGCACAAATACACTTCCAGGGAAGCCATATGGGCTTGAAATTTCTTCATTTTTCATCCCCAATATGAACTCAAGTTCCAGGGACCACCAGAATATCATTTTATTCCTTATACATCTATTAATTCCAGCTTTGCCATGTCCAGTGTGCAGCTTCTCAGGCTGTGAGAAGTCTCCAGATCAGACTAACTCACTCTCAATTACTTTTTCTAGCATTCTTTCCCCTGCGCAGCGTATGTGATAACCTCACCGACATAGTGTTTTCAGTTGCTGCTAGTGCCCTCCAACACTCCAACTGCAATGTACAATTTTAATTCACACAGCAAAGCTTTGGGAGTCCTAACAATTCTGTAGGTAGAGGAGACAAGCACATTTTAACAAATTGGATTCAGTGGTCAGGAATAGTCTGAAAATAGTTAACTGTGGATAAAATCCTGAAATTAATTTTCCATGGGAAATCTTAAACCCTTGGCTGGGGGGGGAAAGTTTTCTCTTTTCTTTGCAGAATAAAAAAGTGTCCTCATCAAGCAGTTCCAATAAGCATTTTCAGACACTTCCTCCCTATAGCAGTAAGGATTTTAAAAGCAAGGAGCCCAGTTCTCTGTCAGGAGGACTTCTCCTCCCCCCAAAGTCCAATTTTTTTCTCTGCCATTGTTACTATTATCTTCCATTCCCTGTAATAATGGGCTTAAGATCAAGTTAAACTGGAAATGGAAGGAACAGGGAAAGATGACAGACTTGAAGGGGTTTTATGGAACTACGGGTTGCTCCTAAGGTCAGAATCAGTAAGTATAATTAGATTCCTGGCATTTACAACAAATGTAAAGCAACTCTGAGATCTCTTTTGTGTGCGTGTAATTAAACATGCACTTTTACTGCCCTCTGCAGTACTGCAAAGTGACTTTGATTCCAGCACATGAAAGCTGACTCAAAGAGGAGGCGCAAATCTTCATCTCTATATTGCACTCATATTTCTGAAAACAAAGCATTTTTTCAGGAGAAATGGAATAGACCCTTTCTAAAGAAACACAAAAGGGAACGTTGTTTTTAACCATGATTAGAGCCAGTCCAGCACCTCCCAGGAACTTTCTCAATAGAAACCTGAATAGCCAGAAAGCTCCCAGCATAGACAGCTGAACCCCAGTTTAACCCACAAAGTTCCAACTTTCCACTTAAAATTCGGTTATTTCTCAAGTGCATGAATCATCANTAGTTTGCTCTTGTGCTCAAACACAATCCAAGGGAGGAAAGTGAGAAACTCAAAGAATGAATAGCACTGGTAGTCAAAAAATACAGTGGGGGCCACAAGTGACAGATGTTTGATCTCAATTCCTTGCATGTTTTGTATGTAGGTGCTACCCAGATGCCACAAAATTTTAATTAAATGCTACAAATTCTGCTCAGCAATATCACTTTCCCTCCTAAGGAATTTAAAGCATATACTCTAGCTACATTGATTTCTTAGAAAATAAAATGGATTTTTAATACTTCTCAAAGTAACTTTGATCTTGTAAGAATTTATGTATTTTGCCAATATCACTCCTATTTGTCAGGAAGCACTCAAAAAAGGAATTCTTAATCAGTTATTAACCAATCTCCTCACATTTTAGGAAACTAAATAGAAGGGAACACAGACGAGTAAGAACTTCCAGTAAGTTCAAAATTCTTTTGAAAGGGCCCTTCTACCAGTCCAGTTCTGGTAAAGAAATGCCTGGTTCCCCAGCAGACTTCCCCAGGGATCCACACTCTGTGCACCCATCGCTGCTCTGCGCACACCTTGCCTCTAGAGCAGGCGCTTTACCTGCATCAGCGACAAGACAAAGCAGGTCATCCTGGGAATAACTGTTCTAAGTACAACCACTGACAAAATGCTGTTTGAATGGTATTTCTGACAACAGAGAATCTGAAAATACGGATTCAGGCAACAAAGAAGGCTTTAGCTCGGCTTCCTTAAAGCTGCTTAAATTGTTGTACCCTTTTTCACAAAATTTGTCCTGCCCACCCCAATTTTTGAACTGGCTGCCCAGGTATTTAACCAAAGAGTACACATGTTCCTTTAAGCTTTATGTGACAGTGGCCAAGCAGTGAAGAGAGACATAAAAAATGCCCAAGTAAATGAACTTAGGATAGCTTAGCCTGTAAACCATTCCGCTCCCCATGCTGCTGCAGCACACTTATACCAACTATCCAGTCAAAACAGACAGAGCTTTAAATTAGACCTCGCTGACTGCCAACAGTTAGCCAGGCATGGCACAAAGGACACTGAAGGGGGACAAGACCTGCTGTGAAGGGAGTAGGAGAGACACAAAGCAGAAGGCACAAATCTATAACAAGCAGGGGTGACAGTTCT
Organism: Heliornis fulica; assembly: GCA_013399135.1. Taxonomy (NCBI): domain Eukaryota; kingdom Metazoa; phylum Chordata; class Aves; order Gruiformes; family Heliornithidae; genus Heliornis; species Heliornis fulica. The sequence goes on from VXBZ01008132.1 coordinate 277,753, forward strand.
GCTGCCTATGTAACAACCTGCTCATTTTTATTTTTAAGGGTATTTAACCCACTAAGTCCAACATTTGACAGCGGTACCTGTCAGTTCTCTATCTGAAGGAAACTCCACTGTAGGCAACTGCACACAACTGCGTTCACAGATGGTATTTTTCCGTAAGATCGGTCAGTTTCCAGGCTAAAGTAAATGGATGGGGTTATCCCGCGGTTCACCACGAGAGGGCATTATTCCAGTGCAAAAGGCTGCATCCCAGCTCGCTGTTCAGCACCTTTGAAACATCCGAACTCGGGCAACACGAGGGCTCTCTTTAAACTTGACTCGTACGAGTGGAGTTCTTGAGGCCGTGGAAGCAAGGGGAATGATCTGTGGGACTGCAGACGCTCCCACAGATGCCCAGCTGTTTCAGGATGAATGAAAACTCTACGCCTGATTCCCAAACGGCTACTGAACACGGACCAGGGCTTAGGCTAAAAGGTTTTACCAACACATAGCTAGTTCCAGGGTGAGCACACTAAAACAGCACCTAAGATTACCTTAAGTGAAGCAACCTGCAAGCTAGCCACAGCACCTTACAGAAAAAGAAAACAAGGATAAACTGGCCCAGCAAACACAACAGCAGCACAGGACCTTACACTCTGAAGCAGAAGTGATACAGCACAGCTCTGAAAGGATGGAAGTTGGGGAGTGCAGCACAGTGAAAAGCAGGACTGATCACAAAGGGGCGGTTGAAAGGTGCATATGAAGGTGCCATGCCCAGACAGCAGGTTGCACCCACTGCTGAGAGCAAGGTGATCCAGTGCCAAGGTCTCGGCTGAAAATCGTAGCTGAGTAGTAGCAAGTTAGTTGGCTTTGCCTCAAATTATAGAGGAGCTTATGGACTATAACCACCGAGAAGACACCACAGTAATTTAGAAGCATCTCAAGACAAGTATTTGTTGTACATGCCATTAGAACAGAAAAGCACTAATCTCCACTCTTTGCCTGTTACCTCTCTAGTCTGCACAGGCATTATAGTTCTGCATGGTGTTTCCCCATATTCCTCCCTACCAGAGTCCTTAGTCAGTGACTCCTGCATTTCCTCAAGTACAGGTTCCAAAGAACACACATCACAAAATCATAAGGATCCCAAAATCACTCAATTTTAGTGGAGGTGCAGGGGGCTGGTGATTTTTTCTGTTTTAATTTGTTCCTAGTTTTAGGTTTTTTAATAGTATTTGTTCATGTATTATCTTCTCATTACGAATGATATTAACATTCTCAGATACCACTCCTAGACTCCTTCTGGAATTGAGGTTATTTTGTGGAGTTATGGAAAACGCTTAATAAAAATTGATTGTTGCAGACAAGGACATTTTTCAGACCAGTAGAGTAACAAGTTTGTGTGCAATAAGGTATGAAATGTGTACACCTCCTCGAGCTATCTCAACGGATAATTATTGGGTTCAATAATCTCATTTAGAAGCCAGGTGTAAGTAACCCTACCTGTGAAAACTGCTAAACAAACTTCTGAATATTCTATTGATCCAACCTGTTCAGCTGCTACATGGTGTTGAAAAAAATTAAAAAAAAAAATAAATCATTGAACTGGCTGTTGCGATACTCAGATGCAGATTTCTAGGTGGGATCAGTGCCCACAAATCCATGGGCCCTGACGGGATGCATCCACGTGTGCTGAGGAAGCTGGCAGAGGTGATTGCTGAGCCGCTTTCTATCATCTTTGATAGAACTCTTGGAGAACAGGAGAGGTGCCTGATGACTAGAGGTTACCCAGTGTCACTCTGGTCTTCAAAAAGGGCAAGAAGGAGGACCCTTCCAATCCCTATAATTCTGTGATTCACACACCACTGCCTCATCCTGCACCCTACGCCCCCACAAAAAAAAAAAAAAAAGTCACCAAAACCACTCATCTGTTTATTTCTCTTCCAGCACAGGGATTCTGATACTGCTTCATTCTGATGGTCCACATAAGGGACTGATATTACTGATCCAACCCAGCATTAATTAAGGTGGTATTTTATGGCCTCTGTTACTCAGATCACATTACATCTGTTAGTACCTCAAGATTTCAGTTTGTTTAAGATATCCCCCAGATGTCCGGGTGCACCCTTGAAAAAATCTGACACTGTGTAAAATTTTGACATAGCCTGAAGTTCAGGATAGCAGGAATAGAATGTGATTCACTGATCATCTTGCTCTCTGCACAGCCATTCCAGCAGACCCCCACCAAACCAGACACCTTAAGCACTGTTCAGCTGTGTGAACTATTTGTAACTTACTGAAGACACAGTTTTGTTCTATGTTACTTAAAAGATTCACGACAGGTACCCTCAAAAAAATCACAAACATTTTAACACAGTCTGTTACTGATAGTAAAGCGGCACAAGACAGAACTGTGTTAAGCTTTAAGTGGCTGATGCAAATAAGATGCATTAAGCATAAAAAAAAACCCAAAACACACAAACCCACACAGAAACAATAGTAAGTGGTCATGACTGGAAATAAGTGGTCCCAAGTAGGTTAATATGCAATTTTCTGTCAGGCCTACCATCAAAGCTAAAAACCAAGGCATTCAGAACAGCTACCATGCCACCCGGGAAGTCTAGTTTAAACCCCTTTCAGTCATTATGTAGAAGCCTTAATTAAAGACATCAAATGATTCTAGTTAGACATGGAAGAGTTTAGCTTGACCTTAAGATCACTTTCACTGAAGGGAATAAAGGGAAAAAGTTCCAAAAAGACAGTGTGGCTCAAGCTACTGTTAGGTGTTACACAACAAAAACACTGGAAAACAATCAGAACCAGCATGGCCAGAACACACAACAGAGAAACTGAGCTGGGGAGGGCAGAGAAAGGGCTTACTCTAAGTAGTAAGCAAGACAAACTATCACTTTTGCTCTTCTAGGAGTTTTTCTAGAGAAAAGAACTTGGTAACCAGCTGATGGACATCTACTACACTAAAATGCTTCTAAGGCATCTGTGACAGGTCAGTAATAGATCACCTATTATAACCAAACCTTAAATTAATGCCAGCGGCCTGCACACAACTAAACAGGCTTGAAGGCCTCCCTCAAAGTCAGATGGTGCAAGCACACACCCCCTTAGTACCAATATCAGTCTCAGAGACACGGCTTGCAGCCTTTTCCTGCATTTTTGTTATCCATAGAAAACTGCTAGCAGGAAATGAAGGTAAAGAGTCATAAGCAAACACAATTCCATTTAATTTTCCAGCAATATTGCATACAAAACCAATAGAAACACGAATTGCTTTCAGCAGAAAGTCTGTACAGTGTTACCATTTACAACAGTTGTACATTCAAAATAACCAAATTTAAGAATCAAGCACTTTCCCTAGAAGTTGCTTTCTTGACTGTATTAAAAAATGACACCTGACTATTTACAAATTGCAAATTCAGGCTACTGCTTCTTAAAAGCGTTACTGCCGTACTGATCTCCAATTTCTGAGATCATTTGATTTCCAATTGTTTCTGGGACATTTTTGAAAAGAAAGAGTATTTTTAAAAGGTAAGGTGGGTAATATTACAGTAAATAACTGCAGTACCACCTGTATTAAATCAAGGCAGACCTTGGTAGAAGAGGCAGATGGAAAAACAAGGTAGCACACAGATGCTCCAAAATATCTCCCTGCTTTGCTCTTGAATCTGCAGGTGGACAAAAATTACAGACACAGTAGGGTGGGAATCACTATTTGTAATTACTTTAGGATAGCACTGCCTTCGGGTTGTTTTTTTTTAACTGAAAGGTTTTATTAAAAATCTGATATACATAAATTAAACGTTAGAAAGAAGTCACACAACTCAACTGTGTTTTTACACAAGTTTGGTCCAGAGAATATGTAAGACCAACCACAACTTAGAGAACAGCCTTCAACTTTGCTTAAGCTTTCTTACTATTAACATTTCATGAATCAAGCTAACCTCTCCAACTTAAATGAAAGTTCTTCTAAACAGTCTGCAAGAGACTATTTAACTCACAGTATCAAAATCTTTAAGTGGTTCACTCAAACACACTTCTAAGTCAAATTCACCTTCTGCTTCATAGTCAACACGTCTAACTTTAGTGGGAGTACCGGAACAGGTATCCTGGAATACAAAAGCAATTATTAATTAGCAGTTCAGTACAGGTTTAGTTATGTATAGTTAGTGTGGTTTAGACCACACTATAAAAGGGCTTATGAATGCTTAAAAGGCTAATCTTAAGATTGAAGATTTAAATGAAGGCTTCTGGCCATTCTGCTGCATTCAAAGACTTGTCACCAACGTCTTAAGGATATATATGCATACATTAAAACACTACACAAATTCAATATTCATCAGAAACAAAACCAGTAAGAAAAAACATTACTAGATCTCACCCAAAAGCTACTGCTCAGCTGTGCTAAATGCTTACCACATATAAAAATAGCCTACTCCACAAAGTCTGAGTGTGCCAAGAAAAGTTACATCCTATCATAACATTAGATATTGCAATACTGTACATCACAGCTCATAACCAACATGCCTCAAACAGATAAATTTTCTTTTGCAGACTAGGAAAAATGAGATGTCTGTCATTTCAGAGTTACTTAAGTTCCAACTTTAAACTCAGACCACAGACAGCTAATTGGCTATAGCGGGGAAAACTGCTCAGCTTTAGAAATAGTCAGCAGTTTATGTAATTTCTAATGTATTCAGGCTACTCTGGATATAATTTTAAGTAATGGACCAATTATTAACAAATATTAATGCAGATGACATACACTTACATAATTTTCTTGACAACTTGTTTGAGATTCAGTAGAATTGCTTCCAACAGATTCTGTCTCCATCTCCCCAAGGTCGACAGGACTACTGTAAAACAATTAGAAAGCATACAGATTAAAATAAATTCAGTTATCTCACAGTGAGCTGATGTTTGTAAGTGCAGTTCTGAAAATGATACTCAAACAAAAGCAAAGAGACCTACAGAGATTATAGGGGCAGTGGTGGCAAACTGCAGAGATCAAACAGAATAGCAGGTCAGCTCAATACAGCTAGAATTGCAACAGACAAGATTAAAGTCACACTCAAAACAATGCCTCAATATAAACGAGGACAAATGTTAAGGAAAATCAAGGATTTCCACCTCCCCACAAGGTTTTTATCAGTTTGGTTTGCAACACAGGATTTAATATCCACTATAAACTCAATAAGACCCCAAGCATCTGAAGAATGACTAGTATTTCAACGCCAACATATACAGCAGGCTTCAGGCTGAAATACTAACTGCCCTCACCATTACAAGTAAAAGGAAGCTAAAAGTAAACCCTTGCTTTTAGACCACATTGCAACATATTAAGTCTTAAAATCAGCATCACTATTAGGGCAAACATTTTATTGCTACAAAAATTTCCTGAGGAATTAATTAAATCTGTACACCTTCCTTTTATAGTACTACAAGTCTATTTTAGGTGTTCCTTGATTTGCTTTACTGCTTTCTATAAAGTAGTTGGATTATTCTACATCTTCTAGAGCAGAAGACCACAGTAGCTTGCACTGTGACACTTGGGGATGTGCTTTTAATTTAATGGCACCTTGAGGTAGTTTTACAAGTATTTCTTCTCTGCTCAAGAAACAAGAATTTATACCACTGCTCTTACTAGCAAGTGAGAAGGCTATGAGGCAGCTTCTTATTCGCTGTATTGGCCCAAGAGCAGCATTTGTGAGAGCTATCACTAAGAACTCTCCAGCACTGCTTCTACCACAGACTGATCAGCAAACTGCTCTAAAAGAATCAGCTTGCCTCAATAGTGTGCTGTTTTCCTTTATAGAGCATTACAGAATAAACTCTGATTTCACCCAGCAGATGTACATGAAAGTAGCAAGGGATTTATACACATGCCTTTGCGAGGACACAGGGCAAATCTTGTCTCACCAACTAAGCCCAGAAAGCTGCTATGTATTTTGACAGAGAAGGAACTGAATAACACTAAACGCAGACAAGTAAATAACAAAAGCATTCAAAATCACTGACTTGTCTCAAGAAGGACTGTGCTGGTTTGGGTGGGCTTTGTTTTTTGGTTGCTTTGGTTTCTGGTAGGTGTTGGGTGTTTTTACCATAAGATTTTCTAGTAATTTCTACAAAGATACCACGCATACTCTATACATACATTTCTTGCAGATCACATCCATCTTCAGTAGGTGGATCCCAGGAATGCAGTGCAACTTTCCATAGTTTAATTTGCTGGTCCCACGACCTACGGCTGTACTTCTTAAACTTATTCGGAGTTCTGGGATGAACTCCTGGTATACGATGGCATCTGTTCAGATATTAGGCATGAAAAGCTCATTAATTTGCTGGATTTAATGAGTCTAAGTCATTATATTATTTATTTATCAAGTACTATTGTGCAATTCCAGCACTCCAATAAAAAACTGTCATCTTATGAACATTTTAGTTTTTCTGTCTTCAAGTTGAAGGAAAAAGTGTTAACAATCTTGGGACTGAAAACATTGGCATGAGATTTCAGCATGAATATAAAATGCTCCAAACTCAAAAGCAATGGTAGTCCACTTGCTCTTTTAATTTACTAATGACAAAATGGACTGCAAAAAGCTTTTTCATTTCTTCTAGTTGACAAGCATAACCAAATGAACTTTCACTTCCATTTCTACAGCATGAGAAAGTTTGAAGATACATTCCTCATGTACCAACTAGTAAGTCTGTGTCTCACTTGATTGTTAGTGTCACTTATCTGTTAAGAAGTTACTTTGGAGGTTTAATTCCTAGATGCCTTCTGTTTGAAGTTCAGTATGTTAATATGCTTGTAAAGAACAGGTATGACTTACAATTGAACATTTAGCTTTCCAAGAAGAAAAGCAGCTTACCTAGGAACTTCTTTAATATATCTATCATATGCGATTGTGTTTTTTCCATAGTTTATCTGTTTTTGTCTTCTCATTAAAACCACTTCATCTGTCTCCAGTTCTATTGTCACAGTGGACTCCTTTGAATCAGAACTAAAGTAAAAAAGGTTATAGATTAGGGACTACTAGAAAAACATGCAATATTCAAAATCAAACACACGTGTAGAAGATTATATACATGTTAAAACTTTTCAGATGAATCCTCGGGATGTTACAGAACTACAGCGTTTGGTGCAGATTCAAGATGAATGACTTAAAAATGAGCTTTTTCAGAATCAACGTGATGTATGGGAAAATTCAGAGTTATTGTCAGCATTCCCCTCAACTAAGATAAAAAAATAACCTACCTTCCAGATGAGGACTTCCTTTCTCTTGAAAATTCATTGATCAGGAGTTTTCTTCTGTATCTGAAATAAAGTTCAAATCAGTATTAAGATTATAAATACCCGAAGAGAACACAAAAGGCTGCACTGTCACATCTTACAGCTGATTTTACTTCTCAGCTAAGCAGCTGAAGTCAACCCAGACAACGTAAAAACCTTTTTCCTCTATGGAATGAAGGTTTCAGTTTTCCCCTAAAAAAACTAACAAAAATCTCAGGGCTTCCTGTTCTGAAGTATTTTCCCTAAAAATCTTTTTATAGCAATCATACACAAAACAAGTAAGCACTAGTTACTAGTTAATTTGAATTACTAGTTAAAGTAATTCAATCTAAGAGATTCAGGAAAGGTTTCTTCCAAAAGGGAGATACTTAGCAATACACATCAACTCTCCACAGATTACACTCTGTCATTCCTGCAGGACTTAAGTCAAAACTGAGATAAAAGCAGCAGAAAAGAAGCTAAGATCCGTCTGATTGTACTACAATGGTGAAGTTAAAAACAAAAATACAGATTCTCCAAGATAACTACCATTTCTCCTCCTTTCTCAACTTCAAACGTGTATGGGTACCTTGCAATTTCTTTGTTAACGCTGTTCCTCATTTCTTCTTCTTCCACTGCAGTTCCCCAATCTGAACACCGGGAAAGGGGTCCAGGGCCTTCTGGTGTTGTAAAACTAGAAAGGAAAAAAATAAAATAAGGGATGTGTGTATGTGTGAGGGGAAACAAAGTCTCTACATTAAAATGTTGTTGTATTTCTCACCCCAGGCTCCGAACCTCACCTATTCATAGCTTGATAGATATTTAATACATTTATTTATAGTACTCAGTCTTCGACAGCTCTGTTAAAACATCATCTTTGTTAAATTAAGCATCATTTGAGAGTTCCACCTTTAAATTGTGTGGTTTGGGGTCTGTGTGTTGTTGATTTTAATAAAGTTTATGTAGAGATCTATAGAAACAAACTGCTGTAACATGTAACCTAGCCTATCCTCTCAATCATGTTAAGCTGCTGTCATTCACAATGAAATACCAAAGTTGAAATACCAACTTTACTCATTTACTCACTTATTTTCACTCCGGTAAATGAGTTAAATATTTTCATGATTGCAGGCCCATGAATGTGAGACACAAAAGTTAGAACAGAGAATTAAGTTGTGCAGCTAATTGAAGTTATGCAAAAACACCAGGAGTTTCTCCATGTGAAAACATGCCCATTAGAGAAAACAAATGCACAAGAAAAGAGCTGTCAGTTTTTAGCTAGTAAACCAAGATTTACTATGACTTCAAACTGGTATTTAACAACTTTATTGCAGCACATTAGCATCAGAAATCAACTTGCAGGATTTTAGAGTTTTTGTTAAATTAAAACAAAATTTTTTTAGAGGAAACCCAGTTACCAACTCAGAAAAATTAAAGATCAGTAACAAACAGTACAGGTTCCTTGGTAAATACCTGGTCAGCCACCAAGGACTTTTACATTTGATTATATTGATTTTGAATTTTGCTAAAAATGCAGCCCACATTCACAAATACTACTCTCCCATAGTAAAAGTAACCAGTTAGTGCCACCATTTGAGCTTTTTCCTCAACAGCATGTCACACCTTTTTGTACTCTTTTGTTTCTGTATATTTGCCATGTATGCAGAGAATTAGGGAGAAGGTGGGAGCATGAACAGTCCTTGAAATTAATTTGCACCATGACAGTACCAGTGTCAAACATATTAAGCTTAGTTTTCTTTCTTCAGACCTTGACCCCCATGCACCATTCCACACTCAGTAAGAAGCTCTAGTGCTGTGGTAGGGCTGCAGATGGTGCTCACATGCTGCAACACAGCATAAAAACAAGGCTGTAACTAACCCCTGCCATAAATGAATCTGTTGCGTGACCCTGCTTCTATCATAATCCCCTACCCATTTGAATGTTTTATTTAGACAGGATTTAATTGGCACAGACAAAAAGTAGCTTTGGGAAGAGAAGGCCTTCAATCAGAACCGAATAGGAACTAAACCATAAAGTACCACCCTGAGAATGCCCGTTCTTATCTGATCTCAGAAGCTAAGCAGTTAAGAGTACCTGGGAATACCAGGTGCTGTAGGCTTCCTGCTGTGGTAGTGGTGGTGAAGGAGCTTATTTAGATTAAAACTTATGAAATGGTCTGGAAAGTTTCTTCTTTTTACTTAAATTCAGGGAGCATGTTTGAATAGAATTTAGTTTACACTGGATATTGTAATTTGTGCCCCCAAACAATGTCTTCCCTGCTTATTATTAGGGAAGAAAAACGGGCAGTTACAGAGCACAACCCATCTCGTTCTAGATTAGTAAACTAGATTCAATGAACTGGGCTGCAGGTCTCAACACCCAACTGCTGGTTACAGGACCTAAAGGGACAGTGATTCGAACAGCTCAGACAAAGCCAGCCGATAGGAAATAAGGCGCTTGCACTACACGGAATTTGACCTGTGCTGGGAGGAGGAAGGCAGCCAGCCAGCCGCTGGTTGCTTATACAATTAGCAGCATCACGATTAGCAGCATCGAGCAAGCATGAAAAAGGACACAAAGTCATGAAGGATGTAACTCAAGACACAAGAGTGAAAAACGCTTCTTAAGGAACAGCTCCTAGATTAAATTCCTCCACTGGATTCTTTTCCCTCCTTTAAGACCAGCTATTTATGGTCTCCAGGTGACTTAGGAATAGGCAGGGCTAGAAAAGCACCACGACAGGCTAATTCAAGGGCTCCCCGTGCACAAAAGAGCAGGCAGCTGTTTCTGCCGAGCACCGCTTACCTGTCCAGCCTGCGGTCGGGAGACCTGTACTTGTTTTCCTCGAAAAGGGATGAATCGGACTCACTCTGTTTCCTCCGCTTCCCCTCCGCGCCACATTTCCTTCCTTGGGTCCAGCGAGGCTGCGGGCTGGCGGCAGGCAAATAAAAGACACCGTGAGCACGGCGGGCGGTTCTACCGACCCCTTCGAGACACCAGCGCATCAGGCCGGGCTCTCTTTACTAACGGTATTGCAAGGCACCGAGCTGCGCGACGCAAACAGTCGTCGACCTCGGGAGTCCCTCAGAGGAGACTCCGCCGTTAACGGCCCTACAGGCTGCCCCTCACCGCCCGCGGACACCACGGGAGGACCCGTCACCCCCTTCCCCCGCGAGGGGCGGCCAACTGCCCCACAGCTGAACATGGCGGACCCCAGGCGGCGGCTGCGGAGCGGCACGTGGAAACCATTGAGCTAGGATGGCCAGGAGGGTAGGAACCACGCGCCGGTCCCTCCCGAGGCGCGGGGAGCGGAGAAGGGAGGGACGGACGGGCACCGGCGCCTCAGCCCGCGGCGTTTTCCTACCTGTAGCTCCTGCCGCTGCGCGGGCTCCTCTGACGAAAGGACATGGCGCGCTCCGGTGTGGGGGATAGTGGAAGGGCAGAGGAAAGAAACGAGGACGGGAGGGGAAGGAAGAGCCGAACCGGGGCTGGTGGGGTGCGGCGAGAGAACCGGAGCGCGATGGAAGAGCTGCTCGCCTGCCTTCCCGCTCAGCCCCTTCGCATCTCCCGCCGGCGCTGGATGACGCCGCCCGCTCCACCTCCCCGCGGGGCNGCACAGCTACACTGGGCGGGGGGGAAAAGAGAGGGAAGGCGCAGTCGCCAACCCTCATCGCCCCGCCGAGGCGGAGCCCGCTGCTGAGCACGAAGCGAGCACCCCCCGCACGGCCGGTGTAGTGGTTTAGCCCACTGCCGCCGGCCCCGCCCCGGGGCGTGTTGGCGGGAGAATCGAGCCCGGCGGCGCGCGACTCCGGTGCAGAACGCGAGCGGGGCCTAGGGCGAAAAGACCTTTGGGGGCCCCGTGGGCTGGCGGCCGGGGGGACCCCCAAGAGCGACGCTCGCAAACCGGGCAGCGTGTTAGTCCAGCCCCGGTGCTGCTCCTCCGGGGCTGGGCGGAGCCAACGGCACAGAAACGGGCGGGAACGGTACGGGAACAAGGGTGCTTGTACAAAATCAAGTCGCTTCTAGGTCAAGCGAGTTCTGTCTCCAACAAGCAGGAACTCACATTTAAAACGCATTAGATTTGTTTCGGAGCCTAACATAAGCTTCAGGCTCCCACAGGCTTGGTTTTCAACATGTGATGTGGCAGCAATGAGGGAGGGGTGTTGGTCCTGTTGTAGAACCAAATTAGTTTTCTTCTTTTCCAAGAGGCATTTTTCTTGCTTTGCAGGCCATCAAACATAGCTGGTGTTACCAGATTAAGGTTAACATGATCAAAGAAATACAATGTTCTTGGCTGAATAAAATTTATTAACATTGATATAAGACACAGGATATAACTGATCTCAAAGTACTTTGGGCTCTAGAACCCAGTTTCTAAGGGATAAGAGTGTTTAATTACACGTTGTATTTCTGCTTGTTCAGCCACAGTCTGCATATTGTGATGCAACTTTAGAGGAAACCGTCCGTTTTCAGCACATGACAACAGTCCATACCATGGTACCTCAACCAAAACCTTGAAAATTTCAAGTGCCTCCTCCTGCTTCCCTTCACAAGGACAGCACCCAGAAGGAGCAAGCACACCAGTTTGGATAGTCTTCCCTTTTCACTCCATCAAAAGACCCAGCCTTTTTCATTAAATCCGTTTCCTCCCAACACAATTCAGTAATACTGTATCCCATACTTTTTGGTCATAAAGTTTGTGCTGTCAAAAGGAAAGCTCTCAAGAACTACAGGCTTTGTAAGAGCCATTGTTGTCTATAGCCACAGTAACTCTCGCTTACCATAAAAGCTGGCAGAGTTTTCTATTAATTCTAATAACGCAATTTCTTCTAACCACATCTCACCTGTGTGAGCTTTCTTGTAGAACACACAGGTTGCATATCACTCTCCACTTTTACTGGATCAGCCTCATCTTTCTTGCACCAGCAGCAGAAAGCCAGCAAATCTTTTCACTCCCTTCTCTGGAGGCAAAATGCAGCTGTTTGGCTTTTTCTCTCTCTAAAATGTGATTCACAGAGGCCTGTGACCAGCACTGACTGGCCTGGCCATCCTTGTCAGTAACAAGGTTTGGGAGTTTGGCCTTGGGAGCACAGCTGGGATTTACTGTGTTGGACCCTTAAGAAACTTGTAGCTGCTTAATAAAGAAGCCACATTGCAAACTCACCACAGCATATTTTTAGAAAAGGTGTTTTAGCAGTTTAACAAGGACCCAAAAAACGTTTATGGGGGAAAGACTACATACGCAGTGCTCCTGACTGAAATAAGGAACATTCTGAGATGAGGTAAGGGAGAACTGTGTTCCTTTCCTATCACCTCATGAGTTTTACCTCAAAGGTTGTATGCAGGTCCTGTATTTTCCTTATCCACAAGATCTATGTTGGAGGATGTCTCCAAAAAGCCCACCTCTGGGCAGAACAGTCAGGGTGGTTCTATGCTCAGTGAAACACTAAGAGCTGAAAATAGCCCAACAGAAAGGATTTACCTCGAAAGTTCCCTTCCCTGGCCTTTCCGTAATTGTACGGACTCGTGCATCATCTGTGTGGCACCTGCATAAACCATCCATGCTCCTGCAAGAAAGTTGCTGTGCTTTCACCTCTCCTTTCTCACACACTGCTGTAGAAAACAGAACTGTCTTCCTAAACCAAGGACATGCTCGAAGCACAGCACAGGCTCAAAACACGTACAAATAAACTGTTTCCTCCATTCTCGCTTTAAGAGGGCTTGAACAGCATGTTTATCTCCACACATCTAAGCTAGCCAGACAGATAACAGCTCCAGCTTAAAAGCTGTGTGCTACTTTTAACAGAACACTATGTACAAGTTAAATTCAGTTTGTTCATCAGAACTATCTGCTGTAACACAGCTTAGGGATCACAGCTGCCTTGCATCTTTGCCAGGAAGGAAATCCTTCAGAAAAAGCATTTTCATGCCACAGCAGGAATTTTAATGGGACAAAATCACTTCATCACCGAGAGCTCAAAGCAGCGGTTTTAAAAACAAACTACACATAATCAATGGCACTGCAGAACTGCTAGTGAAGGGCTGTTTGTACAAACACAGATAACATATCCAGCTGTAAGGAGATTCTTCCAGAGGGAGCATGCCAGCAGAAGATACATATCACTTCTTGGAAAAACCTTGAACCTGGCTGGTGATGTTCATTTTGGCTTAATTTTAAACTAAGCAGAGATTTATGCAAAGTGGATTTAATTTAAGTAGGTAAAAATAATGGAAGACTACCAGATACAAACTGGGGGTGGAGTGCTAGACTTCAGCTTTGCATACCACAGCTGTCAGCTCCTAGGTCAAATAGTTCTGGTTAAACAGCTGAATGGATGGACTGCACTCCAGTTTTAACTACTCTGTTTAGACTGATGTTACTAATTCAAAGGCTTTACAACAGTTCTACATCCAGTGGCAGCACTGCATGAAATGACTTTAGCAGACCTCAGACCTCATGTGATCAGTGGCCATTCCTTTCCTTGTGCTAACATAGCTTGTGTAAGCTTACAAAATCTGGATTAGGGAATAAGTCTGCCCAGAATTTAACTGCTGCAGGCAGATTGGTTAGTCCATTTCCAGTGTGTAAGGGATGATAGAGGATGGTTCGAATCAGAAACGATGGACAAACCCTCGCCAGATTACCTTGGCTAGGTGACCAGGGAAAAAGAACTTTAAAACTGTTCCCATGAGAACCGACATTCCTGTGAGAAGGAAAGCACAACACTCTCATGAGAACTGAACCTTCAGGTGTGGGGGAAAACATAACATTGTGAGAGTGTAATGGAGAGACAGAATCATAGAGTCACAGCATTGTAGGGATTGTAAGGGACCTCCAGAAATTGAGTCCAACCCCCCATGCCAAAACAGGTTCCCTAGAGTAGGTCGCACAGGCCAGTGTCCAAATGAGTTTCCAATATCTCCAGAG
>VXBZ01008137.1:0-16724 GCA_013399135.1 Heliornis fulica
TTCACCCTGGTTCGCGCCGTAATAACGGGCTTCGACAGTTTTAAATTTGACATTACTTAACAAGCTGATGCAAATCTAAACAAAATTACGCAGTATCTATCACACACAGCAGCACTGGGCACCATCTGTGATGTCATGAAGTGCTCTGAAGAACTAGGTAACAATGCCAGCATTGTGAGTGAAAAGCTATTTTTTGTGGGATGACCCTGGCTGGAGGCCAGGTGCCCTCCAAAGCTACCTTATCACTCTCTGCTCAGCTGGATAGGGGAGAGAAGTTACAGTGGAAGGTTTGTGAGTCAAGATAAGGACAGGGAGAGATCACTCACAAATTACCAACCTGGGCAAAAAACCAGTCTCAACTTGGGGAAATTAATTTATTACCAAGCAAATAAGAGCAGGGTAATGAGAAATAAAAACATAAATCTAAAACATTTTCCCCTTCTTCTCAGGCTCAACTTAACTCCCAATTTCTCTACCTCCTTTGTGGTAGAAAGCATCAGAAAACAGGGGTTGTGGCCAATTCATCATACATTGTCTCTGCCATTCCTTCTTCCTCTAGAGGCAGAAGTCCTCACTGTCTTTCCTTGCTGGTATTGGTTGTATTGGACTTAGGAGAAGCTTCTAGCAGCTTCCCACACAAAACACCCCTGTAGCCACCCACTACAAAAAACTGCCACTCAACCCAACACAATACTGTGAAACTTGCTATCTTTAAAAAAATCCCTTTATACCCTATTTTTTCACTTTTTAAAATAGACTGCTAAAGAAAATCTGTGTCCTTTTTGGTTCTCCTGGGATATCTATTGCCTCTCTTTCTACCCTTCTAGCTAGATTTTTGAGAAGAGAATAAAAAACAAATTTTTCATCTGATTTTTGATTATTTTTTTCAACTCTGTTAGACAGAGATGAGCTAGCTCTGACTAGAAACAAGAGTTTAAGCTGTTTGCTGTTTCTCACAAACATTATTTATAAGACACTCCTCTACAGCTTAGATACAGAAGGTAAGCATGTCTTGCATCTTGTCAAAATGCCACACACCCTGTCAATTACATCAGCTCCCATATCTTTTTCTGAAGGAAGGGATCACATACCTGAAACCAGAACATCCTGATACTGACAGTTTAGCTGGGGAACATTTATATTCACTGATTGCTGCTATCACATCATCAGCTTTGAAGACATGCACGCATACACAGAGGAAAAGCTGCAATACTAACATGCAGGCATGACCTGTATATGATGACTTGTACCTGCTTCTCCAGCTAATGGACAGAACTGAAACATCAATCAAGGAACATTTATTTCAGGGATTAACAGCTGATAATATGCACTAAAAGTGTTATATATTTTTATCCCGTACAATTGATCAGATATTTAGAGTATTGGCAACACTGAGCATTTGAAAATCATTCCTTGAAATATCAGATGCTAAGCTCATTTTAAGCAAATCTCTCCTTTTTGTCATATGACACTTCAGGCTATCTTAATCTTTCAAGATTCCTTGTGTAGGCACAAGGTAATGGGAGATCTGCTGTATATTAGTATTTTTAAGAGAAAGCTAAGATTATGACATCATTCTATGATTCCAGGACAGAGGGATTTAAATGATATTCCAAATACTATGAGAAAATAAAATTGTTCAATTATCTAAATAGGCAGTGAGAGAGTAAAATGAAGAATATGATATATCTTTTTGTTATTAGTAGAGCCAGTTGAGGAAATTAAAGGGGCAAGGAGTGTTTCTACACTAATCACAGGAGGAAGAAGAAGATATGAATTCAAGCTAAGGAGGCAGTGCCAAGGAAAAGCTGCCCAAAATAAAATTATGACAGATAAATAGGGTTGTCATCCCTATCATGTAGGCACTGAAAAATCCTGCTGCAGAATCCAAAACATGCAGTGCTCAGAGGCACACTTACAGGAGGAAGAAGGGAGCAGTAATCCCTCTTCCTGTGATAACATCCGTGCTGAGCTGCTCAGTACATTAGGGGATGGCAAAGGTTGTCTAGAAGAGCACAGCGCTTCAAGACTTCCACTGCTGCCATCTCATCATCATCCCAGACAACCAACACTCTGTACACTATAGAAGGAAGATTATTCTGTCCCCAGACAGTCACAGAATCACAGACAGGTCTGGGTTGGAAGGGACCCCAAAGATCAACGAGTTCCAACACCCTGCCACAGACAGGGCCACCAACCTCCAGGCTTGGAGCTAAATAGGGTTGCCCAGGGCCACATCCAACCTGTCCTTGAACACCTCCAGGGCTGGGGAAATGGTAAATCTGTACCAAAACTGGTTTGTTTTTTTTTTTAATGTACTTACAAAAATAATCTTGTTTTTGTAGATTAGTATTGTTTTGGTTATCTGAGTAGTATGAAATTTGCAAGCCACTGTTTCCCTTCAGGTTCCTGATATTCCCCTTCAACTACTTGGGAAGTACAACTGCTTCTCATTTAACTTCCCTGCAACCAATTTGAAAATAAGGTATTTTCAAGCATATTCTGACAAAAAAAAAAAAAAAAAAAAAAAAAAAAGCCCAGCTTTGCCAGAATAATCTGAGATTTATTTTTCTTAATGTACTGTGAGTTCAAATTGCCCCACAGGCAGAGGTCTATTTAACCATTCTCACAGAAAAGTCATTAACTTGTAGGACCTTGGCAGGTTATCACACTTACAAAATGAGTTACAGTGGCTCTAAAGTCATCTGACACCAAATAGCTGTGTGCAAACTCTTACCTCTCCCACAGATAATATTGTCCTTCACCACAAAACTCAAGTGGCTGACACATAAAGTTGATTACAATTATACTTTCTTGCTGCCTCTTATTTTTCATAGTTAAGGCTCTACTAAGACTAATATTTCTTACATCAAATGCATTTTTTTATTTCCTTGAGGCCTACATTTTTTGACTTTACATAGGTTGTTACTGTTTACTGAGCAGAACTAGGTGGCAATGGAGAAAGAAGGACCATTCTCAGTTTTACTACGTCCTGCAGAGGGTGGTCTGGCTCTAGTCTTCAATAACTGTAACAGACTTCTTCAGTTTTATTCTACTTTTTATTACAACAAAATACAAAGTTTCTTTTTTATCTCAGAGTAGCACATGTGTCATATTCTACCCAGATGTGGGCAACAACTGGAATCCCTCAGGTGTCTATCCTGGAACCTGTCCTAATTAATGCCAGCAGTGAGCTAGCAGTGGAGTGGGCAACGAGCACTGGAGTATGCTCTCATTAGCCTGTCAGAGGAGGACAGTCTGGAGCATGCAAGGGACACCCTTGAAGGCAGGGCTGCCACCCAGACAAACCCGGAGAGGCTGGAGGAATGGAGCAATGGGAACCATATGAAATTCAGCAATGAAAAATGCTGTCACTGTATCAATGGGGAGCTCCTGGCAGTGACACACCCGGCGGTCTGGCTGCTCGGGAAGCAGCTCTGCTGAAGAGTCCCTGGGGGTTCTGCTGGGCAGAAGGCTGAACCGAAGCCAGCAGTGAGCCCTGGATAGCCTCCAGCTTTCTAGGCTGTGCTAACAGGAGCATGGCCAGTAGTTTGAGATCACACCTAGAATAGTACAGCCAGTTTGGGCCCCATAGTGCAAGAACGCTGAAAAACAGCAGCGAGTTCAGTTGGCCAAATCCTGGAGTACTTGCCCTGTGAGAAGCTGGAGGACTCTGGTGAGCCTCACTGTGCCAATCTTGATGCCTGAAGCAGCCATGAAAAGATTAAAATTCTAGATAAAGAAGTATTAAGTTGGGTGAAACTAATTAGTTCTCCATCTTACGTTCCTAATTCAATGAGCTGAATAAGGCTTCTGAATAACCACCTATTACATTGAAAAAAAACCTCAAAAGCTTTTGAGCATGCAAAAATGTAATCTTGTGGGTCAAGATAAGAACAAGGTGAGATCACTCACCAATTACTGTCACAGGAAAAACAGACTCAACTTGGGGAAAATTAGTTTATTTTATTACCAATCAAATCAGAGCCAAATAATAAGTAATAAACACAAATCATGAAAACACCTTCACCCTCCCCGAGTTCAACTGCTCTGGACTGGGGTCCTGCAGGGGAAACTCTGTTCCAGCACCTGGAGTACCTCCTCCTCTTCCTCCTCCTTCTTCATTGACCTTGGTGTCTGCACATATATTCTGCTCACATATTGCACTCCTCTCTTCTGACTGCAGCGGTTGCTACTATTGTTGGTGATGGGCTTGGCCTTGATCAGCAGCAGGTTCATCCTGGAGCTGGTTGGCATTTGCTCTATTGGACACGGGAGAAACCCGAAGAGATGATAACTGCATCAAACTACAGGCTAGATAGGAAGGTATGAAAAAATAAGGGTATTTGTGGTTCATCAGTGTGCACAAACCAGCCAGTGCTGATTTGCTTTTTACCTCATTATGAGGCAATCTTACTATATCACTGCTTAAAAACAACACTCTGTCCTGGAAAATAACTGAAAAAAACTCTGTGCCAGAAAATATCTTCTATTATAATCTTATGTATAAGAAAGATATGCCAAAACACAGGCATTGGTTCATTTTATAGTGTGTCAATAGGAGGACTGATTAACACTTTTGTTCTTGCCTGAAATTTTGGTTGCACTAATCTGTACACATTTTTGAAATCTATGAGGTCTTCAATGCTACCTGTTTATTTTTCAGTATCTGTAAAACCCCATTTGAAAAAAATAATTTTAAATTAAAAAAAAAGAATTATTATTTTATTTTTGTATATCAACAGACAGTAAAAGCATCTCAAGAAAACTAAAGATGTAGTTTTAACCTAGTGTTATTCCTAATGCCAGAGGGAGAGAGTTTATGGAAAATTAATAGTGTATTTTTTCAAGCAATACAAATATAATTACTTTCTTCCCTCCCTCCAGCTAAATATTTGTAAACAAACCAGTATAAAATGTGTTCATTCTTAATAGAATATATATGCACTCATATGGCATCATCTTTTGCTATTTCATTTTCACCCTACTTTTTTAAAAAATATCTAGAATATAACACAACTTTCTCAAAAATTTAATTGCAGAAATTTTTTTAAACAACAAGCTCTACATATTTAATCAGAAAAGATTTTTTTCAAGGCTATTAAGAAGACAAAAACATTTTTAAAATATTGAGTCTTAGAGGTACATGAAAGAAAAATCTGAAGATAGAAAATGCAGTGGTTATGCAACTAGAGGCTGAACTGAGCAGTGAAAATTCCCTCAGGAAATATAAAAAGCCTTTTAAAATTTCTGTTTGTAAATGGATTTCCTATCACATTTTTCAACATTAAAAAAAAAAAAAGTGTATTATTTAGCACAAATTAGGTAGACCTATACAGAGAACCTATTATGTCCACAGAGGAGTACAGCAAGAAAACTGAACTGTGGAAAATTCTCTGTCATAGCCTGCTCTATGCTTGATTTTTAAAGGTCATCTGCATGAGTGAGAAAAATCAGACTTTTTCACTGCCTGTTGAAACATTTTTCTGAGAATGAAAATCTGTCTCATAATATAAATAACCACCAACTTTCTTTTTAAAAAATATCTTGTCTAGTCAGAAATGGAATAGTATTAGAAATTAGATTGTATATATAACACACTGTTATGATCAGAGAGCAACATCTGTTAATGTAATATACTGAATAATGTACAATCTACTGTAAATCCTTGCCCTTCCCCAGACTCCCTTTATTCCTTTAAAATTTTCCAATTACAGTGCAAAAATAAAACCAGCTTATTAATAAAGTTCAATTTTTTCTTTCTCTGTACACTTCTGTAAATATATATTTTTCAGATCACTGGTAAAGTAGAGGTGGAAAAAATGTATGTTCATCTTTTGAGGTATCTTAATTCAAGCTTTCAACTAAAACAAGAAGTATTTAGAGGCAAAATTAGCTTTGTCTGGTAAACTCCTCCAGTTCTGGAGTTTTTTCAGATATACTGCAACTGAGACATGTTTCTAGTTGAAACAAAGAAACAGGATAAAGTGACTAGTAGCAGTTATTTCAAAGCTAGTATAAGCCAGCAAAGAAAGCGAAGAACAAGAAAGTCAATACTAGAGACAAAATGTGTAGTTGATGCTGCCTCTTACTTAGAAATTTCTCAATTTAATGACATGTTGGCATGTCAGTACTCTTTTGCTTTACTAAGTTCATTTAGGATTTCATCTGTCTTCAGTGATCATTGGTACAATTATAAGCAGGAAAACTCATCTCTTTCTCATCATAGAATCCATGCCCATAAATTGTAAAGCATAAGACTTCAGATGTGCCCTATTGAGTTAAGATGCCCAAATGTACTGTGTACATCTGACCTCTAGATATATGGCAAATCCTAAATTTCTATATTAAAAGCTAAGGTTTTAGGCATACTGCAGGCAGTACTGTACAGATAAAATTATTATAACAAAATGCTAGCTGTGGAGTCAGCAGATGACAATCAGAAGGTCTGTAGGTGAGATCTGTCAGGAAAGAGGTATTTATTCTCACAATTAGAGAAGAAAAAATGTGTCATTTTGAAGCCTTTTACAACTCACACTCAGAGATAAGTTACTTTTGGTGCAGAGGCTCTTCTAAATCCTCTCCTTAATTATGACTAGTTGTTGAAAGCTGCAGAGAACACACCAAGTTTCAGGTAAGTCTAAGGGAACTCACATTATCTTCCACAGATCCTGGCAGCCATTTTTTTACACATTTACATGGTCATTAGTTCTGCCACTGATTTTAGTCCAGTTTGATTTTGGCCTCTGGACTTTAAACTGTATGAGAATGTGTGTGACAAATATTTACTAATGAGCTCAGAACTAAGGAAAAAAAAAAAACAAACAGACAAAACACCAAACAAAACAAACAAAAAAAACCCCAAACAAGAAAAAAAAACCTCAAACCCCATAATAATAATCTTGGTCTAGCATTTTTTAACTGCACTGCAGAAATGGCAGAGGTCTATGTCCTTGGGAGCCTTCTTTGGGTAATGATCTAGCACTATGTCGGAAGTGTGTTGGGCTCCATTTCCTAAGTGAAGAAGATGCATTAAGGATGTCTTTCTTCTGCCTAGGAAGCTTAGTCGTCTTTTCTGCAGTCGCCTTTGCCAAGCTAAATTCCACCACACTGTTGGCAGAGTAATAAAAGGAAATTCTGAGCAAAAGGCAGAATGCCGAAAAGCAAGAGTATGTCAGATGAGCAAGGATTATTTGGCCTCAGAGGCAATCACGTTAGCAACTGCCAGGATAGATATACTATTCTGAGTTAAATGAGCTGGGATACTGGAATGCTGTGCTTTAATTTGAGAAATGCACACAAGAGTCACCAGCCAGAGCTTGTCCACTGGCGCGTCTGTCTCCTCTCTTATAGCATTCAGTTGTGACAAATTAGAGCAAACCATTGGCAGGGACAGCTATAGTCATCCAGCCTTCAATATGAGTCTGACTTCATCTGTGTTCAAGTGATTCAAACTTAAATCATTTTTTGAATAAACAGGTTTAAAAACCACATTTAGACACTTCTATTCCATATCAGGAGTGACTGATTTTGATACACTTACAAACTTCTTAAATGTTCTTAGCTAAACTGAAGCCATTTTTTTAAATAAAGTGGGAACATATTCTTTTTAGAGGCACAGACTTATTACAGGACTGAAAGATTACAAGGGTGTCTCCATTTTAGCATTACTAGTAACTGAGAGACACAAAATGAGGCTCCTCATGAAAGTGTACCTTTTGGGCATTAACATCAATGTTTATACACAGAAGGATTTCTGTTAATTGTGTCTGCAGTCCATGTTCCTAGTGTAGCAATGCAATGAGGCATCCCATTACTCCCTGCTCCATCCCTGCCACTCCCCTCCCACACTTTTAAAAGATGAGCATTCACCCCTTATCTTTTTCAGAAGTGAATACTAAGAATCCCTCCCTGCAGGAACACGGCAGGTTCAGTCTCTTTCCTCTTTTAAAGCGAATGGCTCCCGCACAGCAATTCCCAGTTTGTTCTGTATTCAGCAGGAGATGTAAGAGCTTAGGGAGGCAGTAATATAGTTCAAAACTCAGCAGGAGTCTTGGACTCTCACAGAGTCAAATAGAGTCTTCAAAATGCAGCCCTTCCTGGTTTCCAGCTCCCGCTGAGTGCTGTGAAAGCCCACATCTTGCTAAGCTGGAAGCCATTACTCCATCTTTTTGTTACCTCAAGCTTGGCTCAGAGCTATTTCAAAACTTACCTTGTCTTCAGCCACGTTTCTTTTGGATAGATTTCTCCAGATAGGAATAGGAACAAGGCTTGCAAAATGCTGCATGCATTGGTCTTCGCACTCATATTTAACAATTATTTTTTTAATTATAGAGCTCTAAAGCTAATAACTTATACCAAAGTATGAAGTACAACGTATTTACACTTAAAACTGAGAGGAGAAAAAAAGGAAACTTACAGATACACACAAACATATATATACTCCCACAAAGCACAATTTGCATTAATGTGCGTCTGTCATTCTCCACAGCAGAATTTGTCTTTTGATGTTTATACATTCCAATCATAATTTGAAAGAAATAGTGTTTTCTGTTTTGGTGGTGGATCTAATATATTTTAATCTCAACTGGAGATCAGTTTAAGAGAATAGAGCAAATGTCTATTTTGAGATTGGGGAAAGGGATTGCAAAACTAATTTTATTCTTATCACAGTTGGGAGAAATTGTATGGCACCAGAGCAGCAGTTACTCCCAGTTCTTTGTTAGCATGTGTCTAGCCTCAAAAGGAAATGTTCAGCTACTGGATTGAAGGAAAAGTGTGGCTTTTAATGTTATTTTGAAGTAATGAGGAAGAGGATGGAATCCCTTACTCTAAAAAGCTCAGCTTTTTAGCTACTTTAAAAAGGTGTGATAGAATTGAAATCTTTTCACAAACTGCATGCAAATTTACAAGCAAATTCACTCAGATGAATAATCCATCTCCTGCTGATGTCAGTTTGACAGGGTCAGTAAATAGTCATTTCACAAAAGTGTCATCATATGTAATGTTCACCTTGAAATGCTATGTGTGATTTGTAAATCAAATCCAGAAGGTATGATGGCATGATATAAATGGGTTTTATATTGTCAAATTCTGTAATGTCTTCCATAATCCGTCTGGCATACAGGAAAGTGTTTGATAATCCAATTTGAAGCCATCCATTTAAGACCAAGCTTCAAGTTTCTCATATGGAACCATTTCACTGTTTCCAGAGCTCTGTTGTATTCTATTTAAACTGGTAGCTGGTGAAACACTGGAAGGGATTGTCTATCCCATTCTTAAAGACCCGTGGAATCTCCATAAATACATCTATCATAAATGACATCACTGATATTGAGCTGAAATGGGATTAGGCTCCAGACCGAGCATTAGGTGATCTTCTGAGACCCCTTCAGCTTTTCAACTGTCTTCTTATATCTAAGGCTACTTCTTATACTCAACTGTTGTAACAGTCAGGACCCCCTTATGTGATTTATAACAGCTGTGCAAAGTTTTTTCTTCAAGTAAAACAAGTTTTCTTTATTGTGTGTATGAGACAGGGACACACAACCATGAGTTACAGAACGTTAATCAACTAGTTTCTTTTTTTCTATTTTTTTCTACACCTTCAAAATATTTTTCCCAAGAATATTCCCTTGCCAGAAGCTTCTTTACTCTCCCTTTATTTTTTCATTCAACAGAATTCTGTGTTTCCTAAGAACCACTTCCAGTATCCAGAAGTTAGACAAACCCTTGCTTCTACTGGTCAGCAGTTGTTTCCTTGCAAGTCCTTCAGCTTCAATGCCCAATTCATTCAAGTACTTGGTCAGTAGGATTCTGGAGTACATAACAAGATATTAAAAATTTTCACATATAGTCTTAATCAAAACAGAGGATAACAGAACTACCTAAAAAGTAACAACAAACTGGGCTGACTGACTTCAGAATAAAATGACTTAATGTTACTCAAAGTTTTCCTTTCAGAATATAATACATTTAACAATTTTGGGAAATTAAAATCATACTGTCAGTAAGACACAACAGGTTTGTTAAAAGTTCCTTTCTATTATGAGATATTAAGGTGAACTGTCATTTTTCTGTCATAAGTCATCTCTTCATTTCTGAATGCACAGAGGATTAGTATACATTTCTAGTGCAAAAGATATGGATAGAGCTCTGTCCATCTATAGGAAACCATTTCTTAAAGCCTTGGTGATGCAAATAAAATAATTTCATTTCAGGCATGTGATAAGAACTAAATGACTAACAGACAAAGATAAACTAATGTTGAATTAATTTTGATGATTTATTAAAATATTTTAATTGTAATATTTATGTAAAGCAAAATAAGGAGGAAGATCTAAATTTACCTCTCTTTTTTTTATTTGATATGAAATATAAACCATCAAATTCAGGATTAGAATACACAGAAATAACTTAATCTCATAAAGTATTTGTAAAATAGCACAGTAGCAATTAGATTACATCATATTGAAGTATTTTAAGAAACTATTTTAATGAAAGATCATTCTCTGCACCACATCACACCGCGCCCCCTCCCCGCCCAAGCTGTACTCTTGTGGTGCAGTACTCCAAGTTTCATACCTTAAACAGTCAGTGAAAAAGTTCTATGTTAAAAATGTTGGTTTACATTAGTGTTTATGGTAAGCCTTTAATTAACATTTTTCTTTAATGTTATTTGAAAAACTGTACTACTATCTGGCCATGTTTCTGCAGAACACATAAAAGCATTAGTGTATAAAAAGGAAAATCAATTTGTATCTCACTGTGACTGTAACTTCACTGCTGTCTGAAAAGCAATAAAATGTTTCTGATTTCTGTAAAAGTAATACAGACTAGCACAAAGCTACTTAAAAGATTGAATTCAATGTATGGCCTACTGAATTGACTTACTTATATAAATCTTACTTGCACTATTTTTAAGAGTCATAATATCAATTCATTTAATTTAGTGGCTGCTATTAGCCCATCCTAACACTGTAATCTCTTTCCTGAACATTTGTATCTACCTCACAGATGTAAAATCCACTTATCTACCAAAATATACAAGAACAGATGAATGTTGGTTAAGCATAGTTTCTGGGCTACAAAGGTAATAGAAATAATCAACGTAAGGCAGGTGTTCCAAAGAGAGCAAAGACCATTGATGCCCACAGAACTGCTTTGCTAGACATTACAGGTACACATACTCAGAAATAATTCAGGTTATTCCCATTTACATAGGTTAGCAAGGTAGGGGGAAACATTGTGCTATAACACCACAGACCTGCATAATATCGTTGTGTAAATTCAAAATCCGTGAAAATATCATGTAGATGTCCCTGAGAAGAGTAAGATCCTGCATGAGCAATAAGCACTGGACTGCAGCCTGTCGATTGATAATTTTGCTGTGATTTCATTTCTGTCATAATCAGACTCTTCAATACCCTGTCTTTTTACTCCATTCTCACAAGTGACTTCAAAAGGCTACTGCTCCCTATCCTGCAACTCCTGCCTGGACAGTCTCTACCAGGTGTTAGCTCTCAGCTCAGCATCCTACTAATGCTTCCTGCTCCTTCTGGACCCAAGTGCTCTTCAGAGGAGTATCAAAACTTCTAAATTTCCCAGAAAAAAAAAAAGTGAAAGAATGTTGCTGACCATTTTTTATGTTTTCCTTGGCATGGAGCTGTTTTTTTTTTAAAAAAGCTGCAAAGTGAAGATATTGAAAAATTCTGTGCCAGCATCTAAGCAGCTGAAAGATGAGATGTAGCTTCTAACTACCTAGAGTCACAGGAGGTTATGGCTGAACTCTTTAACTACCTTCAGCTATACTCCCTATACTGTTTGATATACAATCCTGTCTGATTTAACTTCTATCAGAATTTAACAGCTACATGAAATGATACAGGTTTGGGGGATTTTTTTCCCACCACATTGAACTAACAATTTCTTCTACCCTGACAAGGAGGGAAAAAAAAAGTGCAAAGAATCCATTATTCTATCTCACTGAAAAGAACAGTCAAAAATATATTATCACCTCTGAGTTAGAGTTACTAATCCCACTGAGGGGATGTAGTGGTTTTGTACATGTAGTAATTCGTAGGAATCAGAATCACAGAATGTTAGGAGTTGGAAGGGACCTTAAAAGACCATCTAGTCCAACACTTCTGCCTGAGCAGAATCATCTAGATTAAATCACACAGGAACATGTCCAGACTGGTCTTGAATGTCTCCAGAGAAGGAGACTCCACAACCTCTCTGGGCAGCTTGTTCTAGTGCTCTGTCACCCTCATAGTGAACAGTTCTTTCTTATATTCAGATGGAATTTCCTATGCTCCAGTTGGACTCATTTCCCCTTGTCCTATCACTGTCTATCACTCAGAAGAGCCTCAATCCATCCTCCTGACATTCACCCTTAACATATTTATAAATATTAATTTGATTGCACACAGACATCTGACAACTCCTGTTTGTTCCCCACACTGGGTGCACTGGTGTACAGGCATTTCAGAGAGCAGGCCAAGCACACTGTAGGGGATGTGAGATCTTCTGGTTCTCATTACTATCAGGACTCTGCCCCACTTACAGGGACCCAGAAATAACACCACCCCCCTTCAAAACTAGTTTAAAGCACTGTGGATGAGGTCAGCTAGTTTTCTTCCTAGAACCCTACTCCCAAACCAAATATTTGGGTAGGAATCCTGGCACTGATCAGAAACTAGTGTAGAAATAAATTATTGCTAGCATTAAATGTAAATCAATGAAACAGTAAAAAATGTGTTTCAGTGTTGTATATCTCAGTCCAAACGCCTCCCAGGCTGCTCTTGCCTCTGTCTAGCACAGGCACAGTCCCTTCCTCACAGCTGTACTTAAAAAGCATTCTGGCCAACACTGTCTGTCTTGTCCTAGTCCACATCCACGTGCCTATTCAACAATCATGACCACCAGCACACAGCCTGTCAGGCATTTTTGATTAAACTAAAATGAAAAACCAAACTCATTAAAGTAATGAGTAAAGGCCAATGACATGTATATAATGTCCCTTGAAAATCTATTGTTATGAAGGTCATGCTGTCAGCATTCCTGAAGCTGCGCCTCTCCCTTACTGCTTGAAAGTCCAGATGGTGGCCTGTTTTCTACATCTGACACCTAGACAAATGGAGGGGAAGGATCGCTTCTGGTATGCCCTTCTAAGCACCAATACTGTGTCTTAATCAGACTGTGATAAAGTGCTTATTGTTCATTATAGGGTCTTACTCTTCTCAATTGCACAGGGCTTTATCTGTACTAGTTTCATTGATGCTGAATCTACAAAGGTGCAGGTGAGCAATGCAGCTCTTAACCTTAAAAAATTGTTTCTTCCCTGAAATCTCTAAGCAGATTAGAAGCAAACATTTTGCAGGTTTCTGGAGATAACACACTCTTCATTTCTATAGTTCAAGTAAAATGCAAGTTAAATAAACCTCAGTAAAATTTGAACAAGTCCTATGTAGTTTCTAATTAATGAATGTGGTTTGCACTAAAGTACCTTAAGACTGCTCAAAGTATAATTTGATTATTGACCATTCAATATAATTTTCAGCTCCTACATTGCTTGAGAGCTTTTTCTTCTTTAATAAAAAGTATATGTATTTTTGGCAATGAATTTTTAAATCCAAAAGTTCTACCTGCTTTTAAAAATAAATATAATAAACCAGCAATAAAAGCAAACTTTTATTTCTGGACAAAACACATTTTGTGTCTGATTCTGGAAGTAACGGAGCATCTGTTGCAGCTGGAACTGTCTGCTGCATGCCAGGAGATATACAGCATCACAAACCAGTAGAACACCCTCTAATGGCCTTATTGACAAATATATATTCCAAAACTCTACTGCCTACTAAGGAAAAACTTTCTGGGCTTTAATTACATCAATATACTGTATTCAATGAGGATAATAAATACTAAGCAATTGTCTTTTTAGGGACACACTTGTACTGACACATACAAATTTAAATATTTACATGTTTTAAGAACCATCCATCTCATGGGTTTAGCACAGTGGCCTCTAGATTCTGGAAAACTAAATACCATTTAAAGGAAAAAATATGTTTGGTTTCATATATTTGCTGCTTACAACAAGCTGCTGTTGTACTGCATTCCCAGAGCAGTGTCACTGATGATACCATTGATGATATAGATTAAAGAGGTGCCTATACATTTTGTCTGCAGATTGCTCATGAAGCAGCCTCAAGCACACATTACCTGCTCCAGTGAGTGATGAGAGGACAGGGATGGATGCACACATACTGCCTATATACAAGAGCTCTCACAGTACAGCAAAGAGAGATGCACCTTGGATGGATGGGATAGCTCACTTGACTGCAGTGGTAGTATAGATGGATACAAGCTCTTCAGAAAGGACAGGAAGGGAAAACAAGGGTGCAACAGTGGTTGTCCTCTATATGAAGGAGCAGCTTAGACTTATGGACCTTGTATATGGGACTAGCTGAGTGTTAACTTGTGGGTCAGATCAGAGGAGAGGCCAGTGAAGGTGATGTCTTGGAAGGAGTTATTACCGACCATGCAATTAGAGCAGGGAAGTGTGTGAAGTCTCCTTTAAACGACTCATCCTGGAGAAGAGGCGGCTTTGGAGAGAGGAACGTGAATGTCAGCTCCACTGTACCTAGAAAGACTTTAACAGTAAAATGGAGCCAGACTCTTCACAGAGCCTGTTGTTTATGCTGAAAGGATGGGCAATGGTCAGCATAGGTTGAATTGAGATGTTTAGACTGGATATAAGGAGAGACTTTTTCCCCATAAGGCCAGTCCAGCAGCTGAGCAGGTTGGTCAGAGAAGTTGTGCAGTCTTCAGTTTAGAAGTCTGTAAGACCATATTGATTAAAAGCCTACTCTGAGCAACCTTCTTACAAATGAACTTCAGAAAAAGGATGAACTACAAACCTCCTGAGGTCTCTTTCACTCTTAGTTACTCTATGATGCTATGAAAACAGTCTTTTTCTACAGCTCCCTGTACTTCTTCACAAATTTAAAAGCTTTTGCAGTAATGCTCAACAGAATATGACACATCATGATACTTTTGTATCCCTTATGTGCCATACCGATCAACATAGGAGGCTAGATAGCATAAAAAAAGAGCAGCTCCAAATCACAGAATCACAGAATCACAGAATCACAGAATATTAGGATCTGGAAGAGACCTGCACAAATGTTACAGATTTTATTAGCAGGAAGAACAGAGGAGTCTTTTCAGGATACAGAAAAGAAATATGAAAGATATAAAATGTTGCAGAGTTCCAGGGTTTGCAGTATTTACCCCAAATGAACTGCTGACAATGAGGGTTAAGTTCACCCAGAACACAGAGGTACATGGATTTTATAGGTCAATACACTACAGTGAAAAAGGCCTTTGATCATTTTTGCCAGCATCATGTGTAGCTGTCCAAGTCTCATTCAAAGGTCACTGATCTTAACTGAAATCTTTGATATTCACGGCTGATTTTAATTGGACTTGTGTGGACACAACAACAGCACATTTACTGGTCTAAATGGAAACATATGAGGTGATGAGGTAACAAGAATCGCTTATTTAAGCTCTCTAAAATTCAAAGTGATTATAAATAGTGTCAGTTTTCCACTTAAGTAAAAAATGACACGAGCACTTATATATAGAAATAGAAAAAAATAATATTTGAATCTAGATCTATTTGAAAGCTCTCAGGAAACCAATGCAATGCAGAGGGAAATCAATTCCATTTTTCAATTTGCACTACTTTAAAAAAGAAAGAAATAGAGTTTGGCACTTAGAACTATAATTTAAAATTCAATTTAAATAAAACAAAGTCAAAGTTATTGACCATAAACATTAAAACTATGCAAGAAATTAAATAAAGAAAAGTATTCAAAGTTCTAGGAAAATACAAGCCAGAATTATGTTGGGGAACAGGAGCAAACCTGATCATCTATAGTTTTATCAGGAGCACTTTCTTTGTCATTTTTACTGAGATAGCAGGTACCACAGAGCCCGACTCCACTGTACTCCATGCTTTCCCTTACATTTGCTGTCCCAAAGAGCTTACAGTCTGAGACCACATGTGAATATGGATGGAAGAAGTAAGGGTGGAAGATGGGAAAGATCGATGTAGTAACAAGCTAATGTCGGTTGGTATTCAGTGTCCCCAGCATAATTGGGACAAATTAGAATTACTGAAGTGATTTCTAAGAACCAGATTAAGTGGTCTTTGTTTGCATCCTGTTATAATATTTGTCCCTAAAAGGATTAATTTTAAAAGCCTGTACCCAAAATGATATAAATCATATGTAAACATGGGAAACATTGTAGTGGTTGATAATCCTACGACATTTTTGCAAAGCACTCTGGGAACACTCAGAAAAGGAGCTAGTCTGAACGTTTTATAGGTTATGCCTTCCCATAAGGTACCAATGTGTTTACTGAGAAGCACTGAACCCTTTTATTGGAACAGAAAGATAAAAACCTTTTGGGGGATGTAGAAACTGCAAAACAAATCAAAGTCATTACCTTAACTTTTTTTCTAGTTTCTCCACATTTGCCATTTATCTACTTCCAAAGGAAATGCAACTGAGAAACACAAAAAGAATTCTTCTTTTTCCCATAGAAAGTCTCAAAAGAAAACTTGCTTTTAAAATGTAAATCAACCACTGTGCTAATATGAAGAGAAAAACAGGTGGAGGGAAGGAAGCACACATACACACACACACAAAAAA
>VXBZ01008137.1:26427-83683 GCA_013399135.1 Heliornis fulica
TTGTCAGTTACAGGGTTTGGGAGTTTGGATTTGGGAGCCCAACTGGGATTTACTTAGTTGGACCTTCAAGAAGCTTCTAACTGCTTCTTAAAGATGTCACCATGTAAAACCACTACAATAGCAGAAGAAGCATTCATGGTATTTGATAATAAAGACCTATGTAAGACTTTGAAAGACAATAAATCAGATAATTTTATATCTTTTTATTTATATCTTATAAGTTACCAAAAAAACCCCAAACAAACCCAGAAACAATAGACTCAAAAAGTCTAGATGTCAGTAGTATAACTGTATAATCTTCTGAAATAATTTGAACTTTTTTCATGGCTGAGATCCATAAAAGACTGCTATCATATTATTCACTGCTACCACATTACCGGTAAAATCCTGATTATAGAATTACCAGAAATGTTAGACCTGTTGCAAATAGACTGAATTATTCACTTTCTGACACGCTTTTTTTCTTTTTTTTTTTTNNNNCTCTTTTTCTCAAATCCTACATGTTTTCTATTTTTTCTTAGATGCCAAGGTAGAATGCCCTAATTTTTACCGCTATCCATTGATGGAATCTTGATAAACATAATAATAATGGAAATAAAATTTATTAATACCAACTGTAAAAAATTTACATAGGTATATTTGTATTATGTAAATGTAAGATTAACATCAATATTTTTACTCAAAGTGTGACTTTTCAGTTAGATAGCATTTTTCTAAAAGTTGTTTTAAGAAAAATTAGTTGTAAAGCAAATGAAAGAAAATATTGCAAATTATATTTCAAGAACAGCTACTTTGTGATTTTTTTAAACGTAGGAGACTGGTTATGCAAATTTAATGTGGGAACAAGCAAGGGCTCTTTTTGCCCTTATCCTATTAGCAAAGACCTCTTTTCAAAGTCTGATTCTGTTCTCAACCTGGAGGTTTCTTAACCTGCTCGTGGAATGATAGATATTAGAGGATTCTCTATTGTAAACATTGAAAGCTAAAGCTAAAAACATTTGTTTGATAAAACATGTAGGGATTGTATTTAGTATAAGCATTAGCCTGAATTCAGTATATGAGTGACTGCAGCATTTGTGTGTGCAAATTCCACTTTTTAGAAAATAAAGCAAGAGCAAATCTGGAAGAAGTTTAATAATATAAATTAATTCCATTAAGTTTATTAAATTTAATTTGAGGTAATTATAGGCAAAACTGTTAGCACACTGTAAAACTGATTCATCAGTTACATGAAACATAAAAATGATCTTTGACAAAAGGTTACTGCAGTAAATTAATACAGTGAATTTGAAGTAACCACAAAATATATGTGCTAGGACCCTGAAGGTACCAACAGATCTCACTGTCCCTGACCCCCTCCACGGGTGTCCCCCCGCCCTGCCTGTCAGCCCCCTGAGACTCCTCCACCCTGCCCATGGTTATGGACCCCATGTCAGCAGCCAACCTGCACCACTCCCTGAAAACACATGCGGGGAAATTCTGCGGTGTAAAACATCAGCTTCACAGATAAGTAGTGTGGGAGCTAGAAGTTCATTTTCCTGCATTACAACCCTATATAAACTTGCATGTCTTCCTTAATATTCAGTCAGAGAAATAGGAGAGCACATGGCAGACACAAATACCAGTCCCATGCTGTTGCCAAAGTACAGGCAGACTTTCTCATCATCCATAAATTCTTACAATTTCAATCTACAGCTGTCAGCACAGTAGTAAACATTTCCTCAGGTAATTCTACTAAGAATTCTAGGAATAGAGATTACGGACTTAAAGACTTGTATCTTTCAATAAGCTTTTGCATTTCTTCTGCTGTTAGAAGGTATACATGTGTGAAAAGGCCTTAAATTTATGTATAAGAGCGTACAGTACAATTTTACACCACAATACAATTTTATTGCTTCATACTATAAAAATACAGCAGTTTCAGAAAACCCAATGATCAACTTGAGCTGTACAGCTATTGTTCTTTAGCATAAAGTTTTGATGAAACAACCAAAGGTTCATAAGTTGTTGGCATTCAGAGATGGCCATACTATGACAATGTAACTTTTTTTCATTACACCACCACTTGTGTCAACAAATCACTCATGTTTATAACTAAAAACACTATCATATGTTTCTAATCAGTATTTTCATGCCCTTTAATGCACCAAAGGACTTCTGCAGGTTGCTTGTCAAGGCTGCACAAACTTCGACGAAAATCTGCTTACACTGGAAATAGTGATAAATGGTCAACTACTACAATCACTTATTCCTGGGGGTGGACATTTGGGTGCTTTTCATCTAACCTATCTTTAGTTACCTACTGCAGAGGTACCTACCTGTGACCTTCCCCCTCTATGATCCCTTCATAATTAGTAGAAAGAAAGAGACACTGTAGGGCATGATTCATACGACCTACTTTAAGCATCTACTTCAGGAGGAGATGAATTGCACCCTAGAGGTGTCAATCTCTCCTTTGATTATAAATAGAGTTTTAGATCACTAGCCACATGTACAAAGAGATGTCTAGATTTGGCCAGATGAATCTCACCCTCTGACATGACTGAATAGGGTCTGAGCCAGGCAAGCTTTCTCTGAAGGCAGCATAGAAATGGCAGTAGCAGAATCATAAACCATCAATGACCTTGAGAAATCCTGTTATTCTAGCCCAGTGTAAAAAAAAAAACAACCACCCTATTTACTGCATTTTAAACATCTTCTGTCAGATTAAAAAATGTATATGAGATTTATTACAGAGTATAATCCACCTTTTTTCTTTGATCATATTTTCAAAAGAGCTGCACTCATAAATCATATAGATGTTGTATTATGGTTTAATATAGTAACTATTTTTATTCTTGTCAACTTATTTTTTTCTTTATAATGAGTGTTGCAAAGTTTTTTGATGTTGTTTATGGTGTCTTGTGGCTCTAGATGTCATTTCACAGATTACAAAGTTTTCACTGTCTAATACTTTGTTGAATGCAAAATACATTTTATTCTGTACAATTGCAGTTTCCACTGAGTGCATATTACAGCCAATTATTCCTCATTACAGCCTATCTGTCTACTTATGTCAGACCTCATTACTGTGCCTTAGAGTCAGAATTCTGGTACCCAGGAGTTTAAAATATTTGAATACACAATAAGAAGCCCACAGATCAACGGTCTTTTGTTTATTTTTAGTATGCCATTTTCATTAGATTGACATTTTGAAAGAACTTGACTCCAGGACCTTGACTTCTTAGCTTTTGGATAGTTGGATACTGGTGTTACGAAACAAAGCATCATGTTGACTGAAACTTTATGCAATTAACTCGGTGTGTCAGGAAAATCATAAGATTAAGTTGATTGAAACTTTTATAGGTTAGAGAATAAGATCAAAAATAATTCCACTCATGTTTAAAGAAATACTACTTTGTGTCTTATATTTTATTCTACATGAAAGATATTGCAATAAAAAGTAACCATGGAGTTTGCACTGATCATTAGAGATCCAAATATTGTATAGGTGCTCACAGAACTAACAGGTTAGGGAGACAAGTTCAAAACTGACTCTTAACCTCACCTACTCTAAGAGATTCTTGAGATCTCTGAGTGTCCCCATTTTCAACAGCATGTTTCAAAGTACATCAATGTCTGCTTCTGGTCATGCCCAAGAGTACCCCAGTCAGAGTACTGCTCTGCAATTAGTCAGCTAGGGGAGGGCTGGGCAAAGCATAAGGGTATCAGCAGTAGCAGTGATTTTAGAACATGATTCAAAGGAATAATCCTAATAAAACTGGGATTTCACCACATCTGCAGTCTCCTAAAAAGTCTGGGATTCACTAAAAAGGCATCCTTTCACCCAGATTCCCTGAAAGAGCTCTTCCAGAAGCTCGTCTCCATGTATGCATAAAATAGTGTTGATATCTTTTGGTTCTGTACAATGCACACTGACTCAAAACCAGGGTTGGAATAGATAATGCTATAGAACTACTTAAGTTTCCTTCTTTCCAAGAAGGAAATGTTATCTTCCAAGTTATCATTAAATGCATGCCCTGTGTTCCTGGAGAGTGTCTGTTTGTACAGATCGGGTCAAGCAGAAGGCATGGCACCTCTCCTCCATTGAAACTAGGCAAAACCACAGAATTCACAACACAGGAGGGAAATAAGTAGAAAAATAAAGCATCTGGCTTTTATAGTCAAATAGGTATAGTCTAGTGTAACAGAAGGGTGCTGGAACAGGCTGCCCAGACTGGTGGTAGATGCCCCAACCCTGGAGGTGTTCAAGGCCAGGTATATGGAGCTCTTGGCAACCTTGTCTAGATTCAGGACTGGAAGTTGGTGGCCCTGCCTGTGGCAGGAGGTTGGAACTCTATGATCTTTGGAGTCCCTTCCAACCCAGACCAGTCTGGGATTCTATGACACTGTTCTGGGTAAGGAACTGTGGTGGTGATACTTTTTCAGTATGATAAAATCGAGTGATTTCATAGCTATTTAATTAATTAACCCTCAATAATACTTTGTTTTTTCCTAATTCAAGTTTTTAATTTGAGAAAAGAAAGGAAAAAGGGGAACTGAAATATTAACATGCCTATAGAATATAAGTAGAAACTTCTATAGCAGGCAGCTTTAGCCTCACTTCTAACTCTTCAGAGACAACTCACTACTCTACTCTCTTTTTGCTCTTACTGTACACTTCAAAGATCCAGTTGAAAATTCAGCTCTTCTAACAAATCAAAGCATGCTGTCAATCCCACCATGAGTCAAAGGATTTTTAGCTTGGCCAAATCTTCTTTAAGTTACCACACAAAAGTGGTGCTGATATATCTGTTTTATTTACATAGGTAAAGAATATCTGCTGAAAAATCTCCTAAAAGGAACTTGAAGGCAATTACAGGTATTTAATAACTTTCTTCTTAACTAATCACCATGATAGCAAAGTGTCTTGGAGAGTCTAAAGAATAAATCTGTTCCACTATTAATTGTAATTAAAATCACTGTCTATGTAACTTTTCCAACTGTAGAATTACTTTAACCTGCTCTTTCATTTTTGTTTCTTATTTCTTTAGTTTGCTTTTGAGGTTTTTTCTTGTCACGATTTATAAGGAAGGAAGGAAGGCAAGATAGTTTTTGATTTAAATATAAATGCTTAATAGGTTAATCACTGTATTGTTATGAATATTCAATTTCGGTTTACTGCTTTCTTCTGAATACACACAGTAGCTTTGTAAAATAATTGTTATATATCAATAAGCAAAAAATATTTTAATATAACACATTTATTAATACATACAGTTATTCTAACATTCATTCCCCATACCTCACTGAAAATAAGCTTGCATAGCAGTATATTGATCATTTTCAGGGCAACTCCATGCAAAAATATATATTTATACTTTAGATTACCCATTTGCTATCTATCTAGCTACCTACTAATATTACTGCAAACCAGATTTTGTTTTGGTTTTCTGGATATTTTCTGCTTTGCTTGAATTAATAAATGTAGATAAAGGAATAGCTGGTTTGATTTGCTGTGGGGATCGTATGTAGCTAAAAATACAGAGACATTTAAACACCAGAAAATGCATTGAGCTAAAGCTACAGAAATTATATTTTTTAAAAGTTTCGAAGATCAAATTCAGTAACCACCATAGTAATTTTTATGACTATATGTGGATGTACACACACATTTCTGTACACATGATATGGGTATTATAAAGAGACATTTAATTTAAGGAAAGAATACATTTGTGTGGAGCTCCAAACCAAAGAATCTCCATGCAGTTGCTGTGCATTGATTAGCTCGTTACTGATTGCTGCACTTTGACAGGGTGTAAACATTCATCCATATTATTCACTGGCAGAAGGGCATAGATGTTTACTTCATTACCTACCCTGTGAATAAAAGCTATGGATATAAAATATTATGTCTTTACACGTTGTTGCAACAAATTATTTCTCTCTAAAGCGCTCAGCTTTAATATTCAGTATCATCAGCTTGTGGTGAGATACGCTAACAAATCTAACAGACCGAAATACAAAAAAAATCACAAGCTGCCCCAAACACAGGAGCTGGATGCTGCCATCTCTAAAATTACACAGATTACATAGAGCAGCAGGAAAATTCTGGAACAAGGACTTTTCTGACCTTTGTTTTTGTGATAGCTTAAGGGATTTGTGGGAAGATGCCCCCTTACCTCCTGCTCAGAACAGGAGCTCTGTAGGTGTTTGAGGTGTAAAGTCTATCCCAGGCTGAGGAATCTCAGCAAAATAGCAGCTAAAGGAAGCATTAGTTGTTTGCCTCAATATACTAAAAATAGTGCTTTTAAGTGTCAAAAGAAAAGGAAGCTGCAGAAGATAAGAGAAGAAACAAGCACTGAATATATCAGTCACAGTGTACAGTCAAGAGTACATGCTTGTTCGGTGAAAGACTTTGAATGGAAAGCAAGGATGTAGTCACATATTGCATTACTGTCACTCAGCTGGATGTCATACACCTATGAGAATTAACACATACCTGACTTGATGTTTCTGGTGCCTTCCTTTCTCCTTTCTTCTCCTTTCAAGTTTGCTCTTTCACAGCTGATTTAATTTTTATACTCTGTCTTACATTTCTTACTGTACATTTATTTACAGATTTTTCCTGGTCTTTCCTAGTTAATCTCTCAGATATTCTGCATTCAGCTATCTTCACAAAAGATGGAGATGCTTCATCTCCCAGGAGCCAGTAAACAGAACATTAATTGCTGTCTCAGGCAATGCTGCATGTTCCATATTTTCACCCAGAATAACAATTTTACACTCACTGCTCCACTTAAAGCTATATCACTGAGACAGATCTGACATCTCTCCAGCAAAAAAGCCCAATCTTGCAACAACAAGAAGATGCATAGCACTGCTATCCTTAATATTAATAAGTTTAGCATCCTGGGAATGCATGAAGCACCTGTGTCTGGGCATATGGGCAGAGTGTACTGCTACCCTGGAGTGCCAAGATGAGCGGATGGGGAGAGGAACCAGAGAAAACTCTGTGCAGAAGAGTTAGATTAAAGTAGAAATAAACAGGGGAGGGGTGGGGGTGGGGGAGGGAAATGGAAATGGAAATAAAGTTGTTCTGGTAAGCCTCCTGCTTCAGTTTCACAAAAAACACAATATAAAGCAAAAGACCCTCCAGTGGCCCAGTTCTATCATGCACACCTTGTGGAGTCATTGCCCAACTAGCTGTTTCCTTTTGAGTCAGTTCTGTCTCCTTTGCTCAAAATGAGAAAAGCATTTTAGGTTATTCTTCTGGGGATAAAAAAGAAAAAAAAAAAAAAGACTTAGAAAAACAAGGTGCCTGAAAATCACTGCTGATGTATTAATAGTTTCATGACAAAACACTTTAGCATAAATTTAAATTATTTTGGTTTTGATGTTTCAATATTTCACACCAAAAAAAAGAGGATCCCTTGTTTTCACTTATCTGTATGAATTACAGAATCACAGAATATTAGGAGCTGGAAAAGACCTCGAAAGATCACTAAGTCCACCCCCCCTGCCCGAGCAGGATCATCTAGATTAAATCTCTTAGGAAAGTGTCCAGATTGGTCTTGAATGTCTCCAGAGAAGGAGACTCCACAACCTCTTTGGACAGCCTGTCCCAGTAATCTGTCACCCTCACAGTGAAAAATTCCCTCCTTATATTAAGATGGAACTTTCTATGTTCCAGTTTGGAACCTTTCTCCTTGTTCTATCACTGGCCATCACTGAGAAGAGCCTGGATCCATCCTCCTGACACTCACCCTTTATATATTTATAAACGTTAATGAGGTCACCTCTTCTCCAAGCTGAAGAGACCCAGCTCCCTCAGCCTGTCTTCATAAAATTTATTCTGTCATTTCTTACTTTGCCTTATTTTGGCAAGTTCTTACCACTTACACCATTTGGTGGAGGCCCAGTACATTGTTAACAACAACAACAACAACAGCAACAACAATAACAACAAAACCCAAAAACCCCATGTTTTTTCCCTCTTTACATTTGTGTTCATTAACAAGGTCAACAAAATCTGTTATTTATTTTGAGTGAAAGAACTACTTGCATTATGAACAACCTATCAAGTAGTTATTTTCAAGAGTGTTTTCTGCATTTCTCTTTTCTGTAAATTCGGGGGTCTTCTTTTCCCTCTTCATTAAGTTCATGTGACAATTAAGTTCCAAAATATATTCACAAAATAATAATAATCAAAGTCTGTGACTGCACAGTCATGATTACAGACAACATATTTTAGAGATCCATCACTCCGAACACAATGTGACACTGTAACAGTATGCTGAGTGACCAAATTTCCCAATCTCAAACTCTTTTCCTGTCTCACCCATTTAAATTTCATTCCTTTTTTTTTTTTGTTCCTCACAGAAGGACAATGGGAAGGAGAAAAACAGCTTCCGTTATGGGCATTCTGATGACAAGCTGATACAGTGAAGTGAGTATCTTCCAAACAACACATACTCAAATTGACAGCTACTGGTTTAAATCCTTCATAAGACAATTTAACATGTTCAGTGTTTTATGTTACTCATATACTCTCACTTTATGCTGAATTTTTCAGTCTTAACACATATTTTCATCTTTTGGGCCATCTTTTTTCTCTTTCCTTGCCTTGCCTTGCTTTGTCTTCTACGAAGTTTGTACTCAAAACTAATCAAAACTGTTGAGAAAATCCTCACAGAAAATCTGCTTCATTTCATATGATTCTGTTTGTATGCATAAAGTTGATGCCATTCTTGCAAGAAGCTTTCCAAACAAATGCTAGTATTTTTTCCCCAATGTATTTGAATTCAAAGGATGAGTTAAAAAATAGCACGAAAACCCGCATGTGAAAATCTTCACATAAGTATCTCATTAGGGAGGAAACAGGTTTCCAAACAGACACAGAATTTGTACTGATAAAATATTTATTAGTATTAACAGCATTGTCTACAGGCAGATCATTTAGCAAGGGGTAAACCTGTATGGGCAAAACACTAAAAGCATATCACATATTATCTGAAATGTTCTAGTGGAATGTTTTTAACTTATGCAATCATTTCAATAAGTATTTCACTTAAGCTAATGCCTAATTATTCTCATTTTACCTATTGTAGAACTTTTAGTAGTCTCATCAATGTTGAATTTGGGTTCTGCTGAGGCTAATTTACTGTTCACATCCTCTGAACAAGACATATGTTCCTGAGAAGATACTATCCTTGTTACATTTACTGTTATTGAATAACTATATAAACTGTGTGTTTTAGTATCTATTACACATAGAATAATCATAGAATTACAACATGGTTTGGTTTGAAAGGGACCTTAAATGGTCGTGTAGCCTATCCTCCCCCTGCAAGGAGCTCTGGTTGCTCTGATCCATTCTGAATGTGTCCCATGGGTGGGGCATCTACAATGCCTCTTGTCAGTTAGAAAGACCATGAACTTGGTAGTAACAACATAGAAT
Source organism: Heliornis fulica (assembly GCA_013399135.1). Taxonomy (NCBI): domain Eukaryota; kingdom Metazoa; phylum Chordata; class Aves; order Gruiformes; family Heliornithidae; genus Heliornis; species Heliornis fulica. The sequence continues at coordinate 35,867 of VXBZ01008137.1, forward strand.
ATTTTACCGTAAAGATAGTTTACCTCAGTTTTCTGAATAATTCAAGGTTCGAGACGAAAAATCCATATTTGTTATCACCGAGTTTGCTAATAAATGATTTTTATAAAGCAGAGGCAATAAATTATTTTTTCTCTTAAAATATTTGCAATGAACAACTTACAAAACAGTCTTGAAGATCCATAATCAAGAAAAATGGTGCTACACATATACCTTTTCAACACTATCACATGAAGAATACCCTAAAAAGACAGAGAGACTTTTTTCTAGGCTACATTTTGCAAAGGTATTCAGTTTACATAGAAATTGTTTTCCAGACAATTGATAATTTCCATTGGCTCTTAATACAAGATAGGTTAATATATGAACTGTATTACAAGACCCTTATCGGCAGGTTCTTTTGTTTAGAAATTTTCCCTTGGAAATAGCTTTAGCTGAATTGAAAAATTATATACAATTCTTTGGGAAATAAAAAGCATGTGACACGTTTTGCAGAATTACAGCTTTCAATATTACAACTACCACAGAGAGTCTTCTTCATCCACATGTTTTAAAGAGATAATGTTGACAACATTTATTATGGAAACTGGCGTGTCTGATATTCCTAAAAGCCATTTTATAGTACGATCACATGTCTAGTTTAAAGAAAAGTCATCTTCATTCTCCACTGCAAGGGAAGAGTATTAATCATGTCATAGAGTACCCTAACACAATGAGAGAAAAATAAATACATAAAAAGCTGATTTGAACTCCTTACTTAAATCTTAGCCACTAAAAATGATGGTAGATCTATCAGAAAAATAGAAATAGTATACTGAATTTATAATACAAAATGTTTTTTTTTTTAACTTATCAGGTAATTTTTTTCATAACAGGCAATTAGAACTAAACCAAATTACAATAGCTTTTCCATACAATATTCACTGAGTGTAATGAATTTACCTTCGCAACAGATGTGATAAATATAAACTCAATATAGCTCAATGACCCTGCTTTTTCTATTTCCATAAAACATGATAAAAATCCATGATATATCATGAAAAAGTCTCTCTTCAGTGTTTTAAAAAAAAAAGTGGAATAATCCTTCAGTATGAGAAGCAAAATTTTCCAGACTAGACTACCTAAAATAAATCTCCTGAAGGAACTGATATTTCAAAGATGGAACTAGTTTAGAATTTTATTTTAAAGATCACATATATGTTTCACAAATTAGTTTTACAGATAAGGGCAAAGGAAAATGTGCATAGATAATATGCATGACATTTGAAGGGAGCTATTGCTATAGATAAGATATGGATAAATATTCTGTAAACCTGTTTTATGTGATGTTCCACAAAATAGTTTATATTCAAAATAGCCAGTCTACTTAACAAAGAATTATAGGTGGACTAGTACTGCCACCAGTAACAAAATACAGTAGGAAGAAGAAACCTGAGTTTAACATAGGAGAGAAAATTACTAATGATTTAAAGGCAATATAATTAACCAAAATATGAGAAACCATGGTGAACTTTAAAGAGACATTTTGGAGGAGTCAAGAGAATGAGTAGGCGAGGCATGAAATACATGAGACTCAGGCTGAATTCAGTAATGGGAAGAAAAAACACATTCTACTGGCCTAACAATTACAAATTGAGATTTGTAAGTGTTAGACCAGTGCCTAACACTTGGATCACTCATCAAGGGAGATGGATAAACACAAAGTTAAGTCAATGTAAGAATTTTGAATTTAAGGTTGTGCCAGTCCATTCTAATATTTTATACAAACGTTTTTGAAGGAAAACCCAAAAATTTAGTAGCATAATGAATTGTATTATGTAATTCATTAAAAAGAAATTATGCACAAAGTAGAAACATTTCTTATTGCATACATTGCTGTGCATTTTTATTTTAATTTTTAACTATTATTTTCTATTTATAGCATTCATATTAACTATCTGGTTTGTTTAAGTTCAGGTTTTTTGGGACATATTAAATCTGAATAATCTTTTCTTTCTCATAACATGCAATATAACTTTGTTATAATACAATCCTAACGGGTATAATTAAATCTTAAATTCCACACTTATAAAATAGGAAGACAATTATGTTCTAAATTTTAAATATTAGATTGACTCACCAATTAAAGCATTTTTAATATTTCTTAGTGCATTCTGTGAGGGTCAATTTCATTTACATAAATCTGAAGAGTTAAACAGCCAGATTGGAGACATGTCCTAAGTTTTCAACTGAAACCTTAAAAAGGGGTTGTCTTCTTGTTTCACTTGATACAGATTAACTTTGTGCATATGGAAGAGAATCCTAGATTTTTCAGATTTGTGTTAAAAACTAGTTAATCTCAAAATGAAAATATATTCTGATTGAAAAGGAAGAGGTTAAGTTCATGAATGTTTTATAAGATTATAAAATTTGGAAAATTATAAAAGAAAAAATAAACCAAGAAATGTGATTGTTTTTCTTTGTTTGGTTTGCTTCTGTTGTTGTTGTTACCCTTAATCCTCTGATTTCTTTCAGCTTGTTCCAGGTTTTCCCAGACTTAAACCAACATGGAGTGTTGTGTCCTCAGTAACAGTCTGACTCCATGGAGCTTTAACCTCCTGGACCCTAGAACAACTAAAGTCCAGTGAGTTTTCTTTCCCTTGCACCTTCTCCTCACTTTCTCCAAGGTAGAATTCTTGCTGTCTCATAGACTGTCTTCCTGGTCCCATTACCATACATTAAAGGAACTTCGGTAACACAGCACTATTAACATCCTCATTCTTCATTCTTTGCCGATGTGTTACCAGCTACTGGTTCAGGAAGTACAACTTTTTATCCTTCTTGTGGGCTTCCCCAGGTGTACCCTCCTGTTGAGTCCAGTAATTACTACTTTCAAATTTAATGAGCACAAGATTTGATCTCTATGCGTGCCTCGTTCCAAAATCATAGTTTCTGGTTTACTTTGAGACTATTACAAAGACCACAAACGATGTTTTAATAAGAAATTTGTGCACTGAGGGTATTTTTTCCAATTCTCCTCCACACTTTTTGATAATTCTAGGAATTCATACTATTGGAATTATCTACATAAAATGTGCTGGCAGCTTACACAGCTTAATCAGTCCTTGCAGGCTACACAATATTTCATGGATAGAAATACAGGCTTCTTTTTAAAAAAAAAACTAAACAATTTTTTTTTTCATTATAAACTATTTCAAATTTCCTGGATTAATGATGATACATTTTAAAAGTGACTAAATATATTTTTATCAATTTTGTTTATTCTAATATTTGACCTAAAAATAACCCCTTCACTAAATTTCAAATTGAAACATTATTAAACTGAAGAGTTTTATAATGTATAGAGCTGAAGCAGGAACCAGAATAACTAGGGGAAAGAGCTGTGAAGTTGGTGAGTGTTATTTATTTCTGGCTCCTCTGTTGCCTGCTGTTTCAGATGGCAGCAGAAAATCACATACTGCTACAATAAAACATTAGGTGACCCTAAAGAAGGCATTAGATCTCTTTTTAAATGAAGCACTCATTAAAATTAATAGGACAAAAGAAATATCCTTTGAACCCAAGCTATTACATCTGTCCAAGAAGTGCAGAACAAACAGCTCACCTTGATACAGAAGTGTCAGCAAAGCAACGTGCACTCTGCTGGAGTTCTGAAGAAGAGATGCTGTAAAGGCAGCTTGTTTCCAGAGGGCACAGCATCACTAATTTTAAAAATTCCCTTGAATGGAAAAGTTATCCTTTATATGCTAATTAATGCAGTTCAGAGAAAAACTCAGTTGTTAAAAGTATGAATAAAAAAAAGAAAATTGGGGGTGGGGGGTGGGGGCGTGGGGATCGTTAGTAGCTTTGTGGAAAGGAAGAGTAAAACAACTGTCAAGGAAAATGCTACCCAATTTTCATTAGAAAACTCTTCTCTCAGCTACTCTGTCTTGAGGGAGGGTATCCACGGAAGAAAAGAAGATTAGTTTTTGTCACCTCACTGATCATGTCTGACAGACTAGTTTGTCAACACAAAATGTGAAATAGTAAACATTTTAAGGCATATAAACAACTTATAAATGGCTGCTGCAAACAATCTTTCACTCTGAGGGAGCAGGGAGTTTAATTTCATGCTGTTTCCCTGTTTCTATTTTCATTCGATATCAGAATTTAGGTTTACCTGTACCATATCTGTCATTATGGCAAACAAATCAGTCTTCAGGCTTGGGCAGCTTCTCAAGTGCTAGCAAGTATATTAACATACACTTTTATGACCTTATAACATATAAGATCCCATGTATCTGGGCAGTTTTGCCATCTCAGGGACTATTGAAACAATTCACTTCATGGTAGTGGCAATTTTGTTATTCCTCTGGGCTGTGGGAGACATCAGATGAAATCTTCTCTCTGTCCTCTCTACAAGCATGATGGGTACTGGCTGGTATCACCGACAGTCCCCCTCACTGCAGTTTCTCTGTTCACAATTAAAAATTAAGAGGAACAGATGCAGTCTTAGTACTGTCATTTTTATCAGAGGCAGAGTGCACTTCTGTGAACTAATTAATACCTAACTCTTACATTTATACAATAAAATATTTCCAGAATGAAGGAGAGAATACTTCTTGTACAAATAATATGCTGCTTAAATGATACTGACTTGATCCTATTTCCATCCTGAACATACCTCTTCCATTTGCTGGATGGGGAGCTGGGCTTATAATTACCACTTTGCCATTTGTACCAGAAAAATCTATCCTGAACCTAAGAAATATTTCCTTACTTGATTGCTGTCACCTTTGGATGAAAAAGGTTTTTATTTTGTCAGCCTGGCATTTTATCAAAGAAACTGGCTAGTCAAAAAATTCATGAAAAACTTTAAATGGAATTCAACACAGTGCAAAAGTTCAACATTTTCTGACCAGTTTTGCTGTAAGAATAAATGTTTAAAAACTCCCCAAAATGTTTTAATACTCTTCACTTTTGGAGACACTGAAATGAAAGTTCTGAGAGAGCTAATGTGGAAGAGGAGTATTAAATAATGTGCTTACTGAGTGTACCCACCTTGCTCCTGATCCTTGGACTGTGCTTGTATGAGGTGATAGAGGCAGAAGGGTAACACGGGGCAGATTTAAGGACTGGAACTTCTAAGCATTTGATGACTACATGGCATATGTGGGACGGGAGGCACTCAGCACTGTACAGAATGAAGTCTCTTGAAACACAAGGTGTTCAAAAGAAAGATAGGCACAGGTTACACAAATTGGCATTGTTCCACTGATATCAGTAGAGCCATGACAACTAAGAATAAAAATTTTACCCAGGCACCTACCACAAGCTTTCTATTGCATGAACTTAAGACCAAATCTATGGATGACAACAGAGTGGCCTCATGCTTCAAGTAGACTGGAGAAAGCATCCCAGACATGTCACTAGTGTATAGACCTGCTTAACTCTAAAAGCCTCTGGGCCCTGCCTCTGCACTGATCCCACTAACATCTTCCTCTCACACAGTGGCTTTGGTCCCAGGCACCTAGTGTCCTCACTTGCCACTGCTTACCTCTGCTTATCTCCCCTCATCAGGTTCATCTTTGCTAGGTGATGCTGAACATGGAAAGAAAGGAGGAAAAACTACATGAGAGCCCTTCCATAGTCAGTTCAAGCCTCATACATCAGGAAAAGCTTTGCCTGAGTGAACCTCACTGTCTAGTGAACCTCAGCAAACCGGTTTGCTGAGGTTCACTAGACAGTCCTGAGGAGAAATTTGGTTGGGCAGCTGTGGGTGAAAATGTTTGTGATTACGACAGTGGCATTCAAAAGCTGCAAAAAGCTATCCTGGAAATGATGGAAAACAGGATGGGTGACTGTTCCTGAATCACCTGAAACAGACAGATGAGGTGTAATCACTGTCCTCATATTCTGATATGAGAAAATGATCTCTCGCTTCTGCACCATCAGCTTTTTGTTATTAACTTGTTGTTTCTTAGAGTTGGGCAGAATAAAACTCTGCTATTCCCAAAATCCAGGCAAAAAGAGGTTTTGTTTCATTATCATCAACATGCATGAAGAAACTGCAAGGCAAAAAATATTTATAACCTCAGATCCGTGAAATCAGAGATCAGATGAAAAATGCAATTTAAAAAAGGAAAATTATCTATATGACTCCAGAGAAATGGTTGAAACTTCCTTTCCTTTAAGTCTTTAAAAGAGGTTAACTAAAGGCATTGAAAGTGAATAATATGTTTAAAATCTCAATATCTGTAAGGAAGTCTCATACATAAAAAAATGTCATTCACATTTTTTACTAGAACCAGTGTCACTGACTTTTATATTTTAAAGACTCTCAAAAAACAGCCCTGTCATGGTAAATTACCATTTTCTGATAACAAAAAGATTTTTTTTATTACCAAGACAATTCCTACAAGGGAAGAGCTGTAAATATATCTCAGACCATTAACTCCTGCTTAATTATAATTAATTATTGTATTACAGTAGAGTAGATATGCAAAGGCACGTCAGCGCTCCATTCTATTGGGCAATCAATTCACAGTCACACACAGAGCAAGGCAGAGCAAAGCTTGTCAGGCAGAGATTATGATCTGAACAACAAAGAGAAACAGAGGGTCACGGGGATGAATAGCTCAAACATGGTCACTGGACCAGCATCCTGAATCCCAGTTCTGTGCCACCTTATCATAAGCGTGAAATATTTTTAAGGACCCTTTTCTGGGCATGAAATATTTCCATTATAGATAGATTTGTAAATGTTAATGCATGGATATGGACAGATGAAAGGAAAAAATGTAAAGCTGATCATTTTTTTTTTTACCTAAATCTTTTGGTGCATGTGATTTACCAGTTCAGAGGGGAGGAAATCACAGAATCACAAAATAACAGAATGTCAGGAGTTGGAAGGGATCTCAAAAGATCATCTAGTCCAACCTCTCTGCCTGAGCAAGATCACCTAGATTAAATCACACTGTAACACATCCAGATTGGTCTTGAATATCTCCAGAGAAGGAGACTCCACAACCTCTCTGGGCAGCATGTTCTAGTGCTGTTACCCTCACAGTGAAATAGTTCTTTCTTATATTCAGATGGAACTTCCTATGCTCCAGTTGGACTCATTTTCCCTTGTCCTATCACTGGCCAACACTTAGAAGAGCCTGGCTCCATCCTCCTGACACTCACCCTTAACATATTTATAAACATTAATGAGGTCATCCCTCCTTCTCCTCTTCTCCAAGCTCCCTCAGCCTGTCCTCATAAGGAAGATGTTCCACCCCATCATCTTAGTGGTCCCGCACTGGACTCTTTCAAATTCTATTGTCCTTCTTAAACTGAGGGGCCAATGAGGCTGTAGCGAGCAAAGTACTCATTACTTCTATGTAGTGTCTTGTTAAAAAGTTGTATCATATCAATAACTTTCAAATACAGACAGCTTTGAACAACTGTGGTAAAATCAGATCATCACAGGGCAGCAAGAAAAAAAACACAACAGTATTCTGTTGAGAGAAACTGAATTACTGACTTGATGTAGTTTTCAAAGGAAATTTATTTCATTTATAGAAAGATTTTCAAAGATTTTCTGTGAAAGAATTTATTCGAGAGAATTTTCTAATTGTGCTATTAAAAATGTCACAACTTTCTTATAAAGAAAAAAAAGAAACATTTATCTTTTGCCTTAATGGTACATTGGTGTAAACACCAGGAGGACCTTCAATCTCTAGAGGGAAGAAACATATTTTATCAGGTGGGAAATAATAAATTTCAGCACAAAAGATAACAAGACAATTATATTTAACGGTCTGCCGACACTGATTTGCAGAAATAATGACAGGTACTCTTATTTCATAATGTCCTAAGGGTTCATTTTAGAAAGCATAATTTCAAAAGCTCAGGGATTCTTGTTTCATCAATTTATGGCAGTAGGAATAATGAAGTTCTTGTCCCTTGCAATGGAAACACATTGAATCCATGTTCAATGATGCGTGGCCACTGCATCTTTCCTCTTGGAGAAAGGCAATTGCATCAGTGACATGAAAACTTCTATTTGTTGCTTTCCAATCACAAAGAACATTTTCCATGTGTACATACAGCAAGGCTGTATGTAAATAGCAAATAATTTGTCTTTTACCATTACCTGTTAAGAATCACCAAGCAGAAAGGAGTACAAATGTAAATGTATGTACACATGTACAACATGTGTACATACATTTACACATGTACACATGTACACATGTACAACATGTGTACATACAGCAAGGCTGTATGTACACATGTTGTACAGAGTCCAAGTTGATTGTTAATAACTCCTTTCTGCTTGGTGATTCTTAACAGGTAATGGTAAAAGACAAATTATTTGCTATGGTAAGAGGGGCAAGACTGAAAATATTAAAACAAATGTCATTCGGTTTGGAAAGAAAAAAAAAGTCACCTGTTATAGAAGCATTAAGTAAAAAATTATATAGAAAACAAATGAGCCTGGATAAGATTATATAGGGAGTTGCCCAAAAGTGAAACTGTGTGTACCATGTGTTGATTCTGATGTATCTACAAGAAAGATGGGGAGAGGCTGTTCAGTAGGGCCTGTTGTGACAGGACAAGGGGTAATGGTTTCAAAATAGGGGGAGGGAGATTTAGATTGGATATTAGAAAAANGTCTTGCTTCTGGGAGAAAACAGCACTGTAAATACAACTCTACAAAGCAGCTGCATTTTCACTTCTCTTATAAATATCTAGGTATTTCACAGCAGGGCAAGCTGCCAGATGAAGACCAAGTATCCACATCATTTCTAAAGAAATTGCTATTTTCTAAATAGTTCAAAGCAAGTTAAAAAGTACAAAATATGCAGCCCCTAACATGAAGTTCTCAGAGAACTTCTACTTTATTTTCCAGAGTTTAATAACTGGTTTGGAAGACTACATCCTTAGACAATGTTTAATAGATGGCATGTTTATAATTCATTTTATAGATTTTATTGATTACAAAATATTTTCTCTGTTTATCCTTCCCTCTGGCCAATTTTAAGAAAAGTTTTCATTTTTTACATCAGAAGATATAAAATTCTACATAGCAATTTCATAATAGTTTTATTCATTATATATATGCATATATAGTTAGATTTCCAATGTCTTTTTTTTCCTTTGAAGGAATTACATATTTTTAAAAAGGAATAATTAAAATTGTTTCAGAACTGAGTTTCAGTTAAACTTTTTTAAGTTTCTAATTTGAACATGCTAACTTTAAAATCGCAAACTATATATTGTTGGTTGGCTGGTTGTTTTGGGGTTTTTTTTTTAAATGCAATGTGAGCCATCTGTTATACAAGGAATAGCTTGTAAACAAAACAGAAGAACAGTAAAAGATCAGAATTATCCTCCTTTTTATTTACCCTTAAGAAAAATCTAACTAACCAAATACCGCAACATTTCTCAGCTGAGACCCTAAAATTGATGGGTCTGAAAGCCCCTGAAATCAATCAATCTATCTATCTATCTATCTATCTATCTATCTATCTAATCTGATTTATCCATCTAATCTATCTACAAAAAAAATTCAAAATACCAGCTTCAGAGCTGTTGTGAAGATCAAAGACTTTTGATGCCTTTTATTGAGAAATATGAGGCATTATTATTCACTGACCAATTTGCAAACATATGCTATTTCTTTAATCTTTTTTATATCAAATGACTGGAGCAGGTAAGCATATGCCTTCTAAAATGATTGTTTCTGATACAAAACTCCTTCTCCTTTGTCAGACATCTCTGCATTATAGCACAAAGAAAAACTTATCAAGACACAATGTCACTACGTCTGACAAATGGGAACACAACTTTTTTTCCAAAGTCCACTGTTCCACTTTACAAACTTGATCTGGAAACTCCTGATTTTTCTTAAACTCTGAAAGAAGACATTATGAAATACCCTAAAAGAGGCCAGATTGTCTTAATCCATCAATACTCTAGAGTAGAGGCATGTTGATATTTAATGAAAAGAAGCTTTCTTTCCTATCTACATTGCTGTGTGTATGGAGGAATTTTCCATGAAGCATCTGGATGATGCACTCAGTCCCATCCTCTGACTTGGCTTGTCCTATGTGGAGCCAGGACTTGGACTTGGTAATCCTTATGGGTCCCTTCCAACTCATGAGATTCTATGATTCTATGGTGCTATGACCTATTGTGCTCAGAGCATGAAACAAGCTACAGAACCTGCCTAGGGAACTTAGAGAATTTATCCTAGAAGTAAGCTAGACAGAGATGAGTCTACAGAGACCTGGGGCTCATAAGGCCAAGCAACAAGCTAGTGGCAGAGAGAGACTTCTTGTATTCCTGCTCCATTTCAATGGACACTTTGTTTTCTGATGGTATTTCACTGTACTGTCACTTTGTAGGTGACCTGCACTGTTACTGCTGGTCCTGCACAGCATCTTCAACTGCCTTTATCTTCTCCACACATCCCAGCACTTCCTCAACACAACCAATGTATTGTACAAAAGAGTTTATTCACCTTAGTTTACCTCAGTTGTATGCCTCATTATTCAAGTTGATTTGCTAGCTCAGAAGAATATTACCTAATTAACACTTTTCCAGCTTTACTTGTATATGTGCTATTTGTCAATTTATAGAGACCATGGTAAAACAGTAACAGTGGATGTAGCCTACTGTTTTACTGATGCTAACCTAACTCCTCCTATGCAGATACACCACCTATCTAACTCGGAAATCTTCTTATTGTAGTAACCAGCTCTGGATTTTAGTTAAAAAAAAAAAAGGGTTGTTATTTTCAAAATACCATATATAATCATATGGGAGAGTAAACTTTGAAAAAAAAGAGCAACTTTTATTGAGAATATCAAATGTCATATCAAGCTTTAAGTGCTTTATACGGTTCACTTCAGGTATTTTGTACAAGTAGTTTTATTTTATGAGACAGACTTTAGTAACTCCTATTACTTTTATTTGCACACCTCAGGCTACAAGATATAAGTAAAGTTAACCAGCAATTTTTAAGAAAGCATATTTATTTTGATACTCTACGTTACAATTTGTATTTCAAGAACAGACTGAATAGTAGTGGAAAATGCTTCACAGTTCTTCCTGTATCCCTCCTTCATTTGTTTTATAAAACCAGAATGTTTTTTTGAAAGTCCTTGATCATAGAAAGTGTGAAACGAGATGATGTTTCCTGCAAAATTGTTTACAAGATTTGGCTTTTTACCTGACATTTGAGAACAAATTCTTCCCTTTCCAACATTTTCATGCTTGACAGCAACACAACAAATATCTGAAATTCTTTGGGTTTTTTTTCATTGTATTTTGAGTAATATCAATTTTATTCTTTAATTGGTTGAAAATAGAAACTTTATTAGGCACATTGTTCTGAAGAAATAGTTGATAATAGTTGATACACTTTGCAGAGTAGTTAAGAAGCTCCTGGAGTCACACATTATTATGTGAAGACTTCTAAACTCATGATGGCTTTGAGTTTCCTTCAGCATTACTTGGCATTACTGTTTTTAATAATTACTGTAACCAATACCTTTAATCTAACACAGACCTTTCTGGAGAAGATTTCCTGGGCCTACCTAAGTGACAAGGATGACAGCGATTCCCTTGTGACATGAATTTAGAGATATTACCCAAGACCACATCTGAGTAACACAGAAGTGGACAATGGGTGCAGATACCTGCTTTCTGCTCCAGCTGATCTTGTAGAGGCTGCAAATATCCATGGGAAGAGTCAGAGCAGGAAGGAGAGCCATGTGGGCACATTATTCTTTTAGATGATTCAATGGTTAAACAGCTTTAAGAAAGTCACCACTAACATAAGAAGGACATGGAACTGTTGGAAAAGGTCCAGAGGAGGGCCATAAAGATGGTTAGAGGGCTGGAGCATCATTCCTGTGAAGACAGACTGAGTGACTTGGGGTTGTTCAGGTTGCAGACAGAAAGCTCTGGAGAGATTTAATAGCAGCCTTCCAGTACCTGAGGTATCCCTGCCCATGGCAGGGTGGTTGGATCTTGTGTATCTTTAAGGTCCCTTCCAACCCTAATCATTCTGTGATTCTGTTGGGGTTTTTTTACCTCTTTCTTCCTATGGAGAGCTACACAGGTTCATATTGATAGATCTTGCATTTCAAAGTTATATGGCAGGAACAGGTATGGCTAGATTTTCTAAGCTATATCTTCCTTCTAAGATTTAAACAAAAATTTCATCTCTTCATGGCCAGGACAGTATTGTAGGACAAGGGGCTACTCAAGATAAGTTAACTGAATTTTTTTATCTCTAACCTTGGCATCGGACCTATAGTGCTCTCTAAAATTTATGATATTGCTTCAGAACATTCCCACACAAACCAAACTTTTTAAAAAGAACATTTTCACATGCAGCAAATATTTTCAAAATCGCTTCTTCTGCAAGTGTTTATGACTTAAGGCTTTTATCAGTGAGGTATTTAACAAGCATAAAGCTTACTCAGGTATGGTATTTTAACTTTACTTGCTGTAGTAGCTGACTCTTCAATTTGCTGTGTTATAGTTCAGGGTTCATTAACATTTTCATTATAAACCTTGATTATTCCAGCTAAGGCTATCAGCTGTTACTAGCCGCATATATAAATAAAGCATATTCTTAGCCTTGAATGTATTTCAATGCAAAACTGGGCTATCTTGAATGCCTGATAAATTACTTTATCCAAGAACAAGATATACTGATTTAGGTTCAGAGAAATGTCTGAAGTTTTGTTCATACTATGAAAGCATTCTTTTTAATAATTTCTAACCCAACAAATTTGGGCTGTGTAAATAAGTATGCCTGAACACTATAAGTAAACATAAGAAAGGCCAGATTAAATGTTCATGTAATGTAGGATCCTGCTTCTGACAAAGGACAAAAGAAGATGCCATGTGAAGCTCAATACTGTCCCTTTCATCACTTCTGGAAACCATTGTATCCATCACTGCTGGAAATTAAGTATCAGAGATATTTAAATAATTTCCTTGTGAAAAGACCTTTTTTTTTTTAAATCCTCATAAAACTTAAGTCATTGTTTTGTTGAGCATGATAGAAGCATGGTTTTATGAAGGAAAAATCATGCTTGACTCATCTGATAGCCTTCTACGACGAGGTGAATAGACTTGTTGATAAGGAGAGAGCAGTGCCTGGTGTTTACCTTGTTCAGTAAAACCTTTGACACTACTTCCAGTCATTTGGCACTGTCTCCCTTAAACATCATCATGGACAAACGAAAAAGTGTGGGTTACTTGAGTGGACAGTGAGTTGGTTGAAAACTCACTGAACAGCCAGGCACAGAAAGTTGTAATCATCAGTAGAAGTACAGTTGGAGTCAATACTGTTGTACCCAAACAGATGGTGCTGGATCAAGTACTGTTTAATGTCACAGAATCACAAGGTTGCAAAAGACCATTAGGATCATCAAGTCCAAATGTACCTGTCCTCTCTTAAACTATATCATTAAGTATCTCATCTATCCATCTGTTAAGTACATCCAGGAATGGTGACTCAACCACCTACATGGGCAGCCTGTCCCACACCACAACAACTCTTTCAGTGAAGAATTTCATCCTGACATCTAATCTGAATGTGCCCTGGTGCAGCTTAAGGCCATTTCCCCTTGTCCTATCACCTGTCACTTGGTAGAAGAGACCATCTCCCACCTCTCTACAACCTACTTTCAGGTAATTGTAGGTACTGATAAGGTCTTCTCTCAGCCTCCTCTTTCCAGACTAAACAGCCACTTCTCATAAGGTTTGTGCTCTAGACCATTCACCATCCTGGTTGTCCTCCTCTGAACCATCTCCAAGGCAGTAAACATCCCCAGATCCTTCAGCCACTCCTCATAAAGTGTGTTCTCCAGACCATTCACCATCCTGGTTGCCCTCCTCTGAACTGCATCCGAGGCATCAATGTCCTTGAAGTGAGGGACCCAGAACTAAACACAGTACTCAAGATGTGGCCTCACCAGTGCTGAGGAGGGGAAATATTAACATGCTGTGTTACGGGACAGAATACACTCTCAGGAAGTCCAGCACAAGGCCACAAAACAGAGGAAGAGACTGGAGCATCTCTCACATGAGAAAGGCTTGAGGGAGCTGGGGCTGTTCAGCCTTATGACAAGAAGGGTCTGGGGATCTGTTCAGTGTTATAAATACCTAATGGGAGGGAATGAAACCAGATTCATCTCAGTGGTGCCCACTGGCAGAATTCTTCTGCAGAATTGCAGAAGAAGCAATGGGAACAAGTGGAAACACATTTGTGAAAGCCCATGTTGTTCCATCTGAACACGAGAAAATATCTATTTTACTCTAAGGGTTATCAAACACTGGAACGGATACGAAAAGTTTTGGGTTCTCTAGTCACCTCAATACACCTGTTATTGCAGATATGTTTGAGGAGTGGCTGAAAGGGAAGTATTAATTAAGATGCACCAGTAGGCAATGGCCAGGAGGCTAGCTTGTCAGAATACAAGAGCCCTAAATCAGATTTATATAACAAAGATTTGAACCTCATCTCCTCCAGTATTACATGAAAGATTCCACTGTCAAATTCTCATTTTTATGTGTGCTTGGCTACAGAGTCTGCACAGACAGAGTGGAAACACCTATTTTGAGGAAATCTTTTCATGCTCTGACAGCTAGATCTCAAAAAAAATTTGGGTGGTGCCCAATAAAGTTTGTATGATTATGGGGCTGGACAATGAAAAGCAGCTGCCTAAGGAAGTCAGAAGCTTAGGTTTTAAAACGGAACTATTTTGTAGAGGTTATATTATGAATGACATCTAAGCAGCTAGGTATCTGACAAGCCAGATACACACTGAGAAACTGGGTCTATATTCATTGGTGGATTATGACCTACAAAGGTTTAGAGGTCACAATTTTCAAAAGTGTCTGAATTTGACAAAATTAATTTTATGATTTTATTATTTTAATATAAAGCAGTTCAGCTATTTACAAAGGTCTGGAGCAGTAATTTTAATCAGGCACCTGCCCTTTGCAGTGATTGTGGATATTAGTCCTTGGAGTGTATTAAAGCTGCAATTTTGATAGAGATTTTGTACTCTTTTCTTTTTTTTTTTTTTTAAGTTTTGTGTCTCAGCATGCCACCTCTTTAATATTAAAGTACGCTTAAAATTTAAAACTCCCAATACGGCTCTTTGCTGGTGTTTCCAACAGTAAATTAGCAGCACAACACATGTTATATAGGGAATAGCTCAGTAACACAATCAAAGCCCCTCAGCATCCTCCTTTTTTAGTTTTATTCTGTCTTACTCTGCTGGGTGCAAACAAAATGACACATCATACACCTCAGAGACTCTTTTGAAGCTTCTGCTCAGACTGGAGAATGTCATCTGTTCTATTAAGGATCATTAACAACTAGGAAAGTATTCCAAACAGTTTCTGTAAAACCTAAAAGCCAAAATTATAACATTATTATAATTGTTTTTTCCTCATTTAACCAGAATAGCTTCAATCAGCAACTGGCTGAGGAAAACACCATGGTACCTAGAGGCAGAGGGATTCATTAAATCATATAAGGAGGATTCTGCACATTCAACTGATGGTGAAAGGTATATCCTGCTATATCATTGAATTGTCTTTGGCATCACAGTATAAATTGTTGCATGCTGCATTTTGGAGACATTTATCCTATGAGAAGAAAAGAAAAAAGCAGAAGGAGACTGTATAAATTATGCCTGATGAACTAGCAAACATCCACAGAGCATCCAAAATCACATATTATAATAATGATTTACATCTGTAAGACCTGAATGTAAAAAGCTTGTATATACCTGTTCTGAATAATATGTCTCCACTTCTCCTATCCCAAGCTAAATTCCCTAATGAGCTCCATACCAATGTCAAATTGTAGACATTAAGCTTTTCACATGGAAGTTGCAGACACCTTTTCTAACACATTGGAAGTTAATATATTTCAGATGGTGCAATATTATTGCCCGAATACAGATTTGTCAACACTTTATCATCTCAAAGGTCGAAGATTCAATCCTTAAAATCCTAAAGCAGCATTTATGTTTCCTTTTAGTGAAAACCTACAGATTCACTCTTATAGAATACATTAAGTAAGTATCACTGAAAAAGAATTGCATGGCCAAGATCCTCCTTTACAACACCAGTAACCAATTGTTACGTCTCTGAAGGTGCAAGACTTCAGAAGGGAGCACGGATAAGGGATATTATGCCATTTATGTACACCACATAGTTTATGTTAGGCAAGTTAACAGTGTATAATTTTATTCATTTGCCCAGAAAGTATGTAACATTCCCCATGCTGTCTTTTGAATAGCTTATATTTCAATATTTTAAAAATATTTGAATCGTGAATGCTAATTCAGAGTAAAAGGGGCAGAATAATTAGTGTTATCAGTTCGGTTACAGTCAATTTACTGGTAAAACCATTTCAGCATGACGTTTTTCTTATTTATTAACTTCAAAAAAGGCTGCAATTCAGCAAATCTCAGCAGGGTTTATCACTCAAGTAGTTCTACCCATGTCTGTGCAATAATACATCTGATTAAAGTTCAATATCTTATCTTGTCATCTTCATCCTCGAAAACTACCAAGAACAGATTTGTAGGTGTGACTGTTGTGAAGAGATCATAAATATATAGTGATGTTTACATTTCTCTTCTGGTTATACTGACAGGTGTTGATGGGGGAGACAGCTAAAAATTAACTAGGAACATCATTAGGGATGCTCTTCCACACCAGCTTTAGAATCAAAGTATTTAAGAAGAGCAGTAACAGAAATACAAAGAGCAGTAACTGAACTTCAATGAATGAACCTGGAAATGGTTTATGCTGACTGTAAACTAGCATTTTCACTATTTTTCCCTGCTCAGTGGACTGAGTCCATTCCCTCAAACTCATCTTGCTTAAGCAGAAAGGGGATTCTTGAAAAAAGCAATCAGAGGCAAGATACTAGGAGCCAAGTCTGATGGTTTTCCATGTCTAGTTCCTGAGAGAAAGGATAACATCTTGACTAGTTGAGTTGTTCAGAGGTGATTGATTGCTATATTTGTTATCAACTTGCATCCTTTCCTTTTGTTAGCAAATCATATACAAACCACTTAAACCAAGCTTGATTGTCTTTGATTGTATCCATTATTCATGGGTCTTCACTAAAAAGTTTAGATGAATATTTTTCAGAGATGGTTTTTGAGCTTTGGTTATTTGCTAGTCATATGTATTCAGTCACATGTGAACTTTTCTGGTCTAAAAATGGAAGTCTATTTTGTTAGTCTGTTATGAAAATCACACCATACTTTTCTAGAGTGTCACATTGATGACAGCCATTTGTACTAAAATGGGTTTGAATTTCGCATTATCTATCCTCCACAGTCCAGAAAGCTGAATAAAGATTAATGATAGATGAATATTCATGAAATTATAAAGTTAAAAAGTGCATTTACTGGCCAGCTAAGCTGTAATATTTTTTAAAAAATCATACAGAACTTTAAAATCTTCTTAGTGTACCTGTTCACATGGACCAGGAAAGAAAATTTACTGGCCAGTTAAATTGTAATATTTTTTAATTCATACAAAACTTTAAAGTCCTCCCAGAGTACCTTTTCACATGGTCTGGGAGATATGCTATATGTAAAATGGGATCCTGTGCATACACCCATCAAAATCAGACAGACTTTTACTGAATTCTCCCCTACTGAGTTTTAAATATGAGTTCTTATAGATGTAGCAGTATCTTCCAAGGGCACCATCCTAACTATTTCTGACTGTAAGCCAAGTTGAAATCAATAGAAGGTTCATTTGTGTAGCTGAAAACATTTTTAAGTTGGCATCCTTGCAAGTCTGAAAGCGGAGTTGAACCTGTGGGCCACCATCTACTGCGGAATGACAAATATTTATCATTACCTGTATTTAGTGGATAGAGTTCAAAGACTATCAATGCAAGCTTCTGGCTCGTTTCAGTTTTAACTTTGCAATGTCCTCCAATTTAAAACATTACAGATGTCCTGTACAGGTTTAATAACATTTGATGGACTTGTGTGCCTCTCTATCACATACATTTATTAAAGTAAAATAATATTTTAGTAAATATGAACAACTCATAAATGACTGTGCAACTTATATGCTGGCAGGTTTTTTTCACACTTAGATGTGATGAATCAAGATAATCATAGCATCATAGAATCACAGATTCACAGAATGGATTGGGCTGGAATTACCTTATTCCAACCTCCCCTGCTATGGGCAGGTGCCGGGGTCTTTTAGTTCCATGCGGGCCGAGAATGACCAGACACATCAATATGATGCAGAATCATTCCACTTTATTAGAAAATTCCGTGACATTATATAGGAAACCATTTTCGTACACACGCCACACACACCATCACAAGCTAAGCAGATTGGCTACCTTATCTTCTATAGCTACACCCCTATTCAGAGAGGTATCCTCCTTTCTTGGAACTTCCCCAACTTAGTTGCCACATCAGCAACTTCCCTCTTTCACTGACCTTGGTTACTGCTGCCTGACTGCCTACACCAAGTATATCTCAGACAAAGCTGCTCGGGCCCCAACAGTCAGGTATACCCTCCACCAGACCAAGTTGCCCAAAGCCCCATCCTGCCTGTCCTTGAAGACTGCCAGGGAGTGGGTAGCTACAGCTTGTCCATTGTGAGTGCCTCACCACCCTCACAATAAACAATTTCTTCCTAATATCTAATCTAAATCTCCCCTCCTTCAGTTTAAACCCATTACCACTTGTCCCATCACTACACTCCCTTATAAACAGTCCCTCTCCATTTTTCCCATAGACCCCTTTTAGGTAGTGTAAGGCTGCAATAAGGTCCCTCCAGAGCCTTCTCCAGGCTGAACTAGCCTGGAGAACAACTTTTTTTTCATACTGTCTTCATAGGAGAGGTGCTCCAACCCTCTGATTACCTTTGTGACCCTCCTTCAGAGTCACTCCAACAGCTCAATGTCTTTCTTTGTTCTGTGGACCCCAGAATTGGATGCATTATCCAGGCAGGGGCTCACAACAGCATAGAAGAGGGTAGGATCACCTCCCTTGACTTGCTGGTAACACTACTTCTGATGCAAGCCAGTTGGCTTTCTGGGATGCAATTGCACATTCCTGGATCATGTTGAGCTCCAAGTCAACCAGCAGCTCCAAGTCAACCAGCAGCTCCAAGTCCTTCTCTCCGGGTTGCTCTCAATTGCTTTTCTGACCAGCCTGTAGCTGTGCTTGGGACTGCATCAACCCACATGAAGGACCTATCACTTGGCCTTGTTGAACTAAGAGTGGTGGAGCACTGGAATAGGTTGCCCAGGGAGGTGGTGGATGCCCCATCCCTGGAGATGTTCAAGGCCAGGTTGGATGAGGCCCTGAGCAACCTGATCTAGTTGGGGGTGTCCCGTCTTCTTGCAGGGAGGTTGGACTAGATGACCTCTGGGAGTCCCTTCCAACTCTAATCATTCTATGATTCTATTTCAGTAATGGTCATTTTTAGCACTGAGCAGTGTCTTAGGAGGCTATGGAATACAATTACACGATATCCAATAATTATTATTTTCATGTATAATGTCTACATACCCTTCATCCCTGTCTCAGAAAAATGTTTGTTTTTCTTTTTTAAACAAATTATCAAGGACAGTACATGTCTCCTCAAACTTTTTTATTTCTTTGTTAGCAAAGCTGCTGATTAAAAATTAAGCACAATAGTTCTCAAGGTGATATCAGATCTGTTCTTTCAGTTGGACTGGGTTTTAGGAAGTAGTTTTCCTTTATGAAAAACTGAAAAATCAATGGGACAATGTAGAGATGTCTGTAATGCTATAAATGTATAGCTCAGAGATGTCTGAGCTATACATTTATAGCATTATATGCTATAAATATATAGCTCACATGGCAAAACCAACCTAATTCTGCATTCCACTGTGGTATACCAGTCCATAGATGGAAGGTCCAGAGTGGGCCTCCATTGAAAGAAGACTGGCATGTCATTCCATTGCCAAGTGACAGGTAGTACTATAATACCAGTTGAACATAAAACCCCTGTATGATGTGAGAGTGCACAGAAGCCTTAGTGAAGTTCAAGTGAGACACTGACACAGGTTGGCCAGGGAAGTGGTGGCTGCCCCCTCCCTGGGGGTTCAAGGCCAGGTTGGATGGGGCCTTGAGAAGCCTGTTCTAGTAAGAGGTGTCCCTGCCCATGGCAGGGGGTTGGAACAGATGATCTTTAAGGTCCCTTCCAGCCCAAACCATTCTGTGTCTGTATGATTCTATGATTCTAAGTAAACAGGACACCACCAGGAAGAAATGGGTAAAAATTTCTGAATTTCTGAAGTTTTCAACTTTCTGAAATTTAAGGTTGGAGATATTTTGGAAAAATTAGAAAGTGTTCAAAGCAGGTAAAAGAAGGAATATGTAGAAAAAGTGGAGAAGAGGAGAAATAGTGTTAAGATGCTTAGTTCTAGATGCTTCTTGCAGAAGTCATCCCTACGTTAACAGAATGATAAAACAAGGCAGTACTAAAAAAAAACCCAAACCAAACCATGTTTTGGTGGTAATAAAGACATTTTGGCCTATATGGGAGATTGCATATATATTAATTTTGTAGCAACTACAAGTTATTAATGAATCTATAAAACTATAACCTGGCAATAAGTTTGCAATGGCCTAAAAAGAATGACCATTCTTTAAGATAAATAAGACAGAAGTTCAGGTATATTCTTTGAGGCTGTTGCAAATGAAAAGAAGTTGATATTTTGCATTTCTGCTTTTTGTGTTGATAAGTAGAAGTATAGTAATTTTATGTTTGTGTAGATGTAGATAACATGGAGTACATAAGGAACTAGGATTGGGTAGGATAATAGAATGTGCTTGTGTTTGAAAAAAATATTTCTCCTGCTTTGTTTAGTCCTTATATTGAAGAAAGGTGCCTCCATTTTTTGGTGTGGGTTTTGGTTGTGGGTTTTTTGTTTTTTTTTTTTTAATGATGTACTTTGTCTTTAAAGCTATTTTCATTCAGATCTATAACAGTCTTTGTCTTCATGCCATGTATCTTTACCAGTGAGATGTCCTCAGTGATAGATGCACTAACTGTTAAGTGTTGCAGTAAATCTGGGAAAGTGCTGCTCCGTTTTGTGTTTCGTTCTGACAGTACATTTCAACTCTGTAATGTGTTTTCATAAAATTGTCATATCTACCAATTACATCATTGAGCTAAATCACACAAGTCCTTGACAAACAAGGACTGTCCCCTTGTCTGACTCTGCGAGTTTTCAGAACTAACGCCATGAGAGATTATGTAGAGCGGTTATCTTCAATTAGTTAAAGCCAAAGGGAAATGAAGTTCACTGTGAAGGAACTTGAGAAATCTGGAGCTGCAGGAGTGAGAGCCATTAATCTACACAATGTCTAAATACCATGCAAGCAAGGATTATAAAAGTTAATCTTGTTGACATAAATCTTTAATATTCGGAGCAGACTGCCAGAATGCCTTTGCCATTTGATCAGTGTTTGTTATAAGTAAAGAGACTTTGTTATGTAAAGTACATAAACTGGGCAATAATGTCAAGGAGCAGTGCCTTACAGGTTGAATAAATTACTGAGCTGTTGAATATATGGTCTATTAAGACACTAAATGAGTTTGTAGCATTCTGCTAAGGTCAATGGAAAGAGTCAATATATATAGAAACAAGATAATTAGTGGAACTGATAAAGGTGTTAATGAGACCAGTGGGTATGTAATATATTATGGGCACAAAGCACTATTGTTTAACAATGTCTTGTATTATTTTAAGAGTACTCACTCTACATGGGCCATGTTATAGCACATGTTATTAACACACTGACAGAATTAAATTAACTGAAGAATGCTTTCTGTAGTGAAAGGTAATGTCTGTCCTAATAATACAGATTGATGCACATATAACAGACAGGCTGTGGAGTCTCCGTTATTGGAGATATTAAAAACCTGAATGTATGTGATCAAATTGTAACCGTTTGATTCAAACTAGTTTGTTTATTTAAACTAGATGAGTTCCTATTCCCACTTGAAAAGAATTCTTATTTGAATGACAATGATGGTTTTATAGACCAGGAGTTCATAAAGTTTTCCATAAAGTTGAACTTTTTCTTGTAGCATATTTTCTTACTTAATATTATGAGTAACTATTAGGCGTTTAGTTGGATCAGTATCTAAAGTCTTAAAAATTTTAATCAAATATTTTTTTCTTAGAATTGTTTTATGCTTTATACAATTCAGTGTCTGCTGTTATTTGTTTTGTAATTCAGTGTGACAAAATAATTTTCTAAAGTATAATTATGCTTTCCTGAAGTAAATATTTGAGTTAATTAATGAAGAGCTGATCTGCATACACTACTCAACATGATTGAAAATCAAAGGCTGACATGGCCCCACAGGCTTATTCACTTTACATCTGTATTTCTGAAACAGTGAGTATTATCAATTATTTATCAAATTAATGTAGGCTGTGGATGCCCAGCATCACAAATAATCAATCTCACTGTTATCAATTACTATAGTATATATTTTTCTGGATCTTAACACAAGGGCCATAGAACTGATTATATAGACCAGTGGATTTTTTAATATGTTTTGTTATTTTGAAAACAACAACAAAAAAGCCCTTATTTTTAACACATTCTATCACAAACTATGTATGATTTTAAGTCACTGCTGAAGAAATTGTATTTGTAACAGAGAGTGAAAAAAAATCAGTTTTGATTTGTCTTATCTTTTTCTGGTTTTATCTTGATTGCAACTTGCTATCCTGTGCAAGGGGACATGGCCATTGCTCTACATGTGCTGGAGCATGTTGTGTCACCAGGCACAGAGGGGTAGCAATGGTACAGCAGGAGGCATCCCGCCCAAATGATGATACCTTCAAGCATTCTCTTCTTGATACCTCTTAAGGAGCTGTGGGCTGCAGTGATCAGCTTTTAGTAGAGAATTAGAAAATTATCCCTGCAACAAAAATGTCCTGAGCAAAGCTGACTGGAAAACTACCAGGAAAAGATGTTTTGTCCTAGAAATGTCAGCTGTCTGTGAGTCTTTGGGGCCTGACATGCTTCAGCTGAGAGGCTTCTGACAGAAGTGCCCTGGCTCCCTGGTCAAATGCATGAAGACAAGGCACCCCAAACCCACCTTGGCCCTGCAGTGCAAACAGTGTACCTGGTGATGGCACATCGGGATTTATGACTCCAGGATAGGTTTGCCGGTGTAACTGTGGAACTGGGCACTCATACAGTACAGCTGTGCCCCAGCTCCTAACCTGCTTGCTGTGATCCAGGGCTTTGGAAAGGCACCTGCTGGGTTGGACCAGGTGCTGGACCTACAGCATGGACACCAGCTGTGCTGTATTTGTAAACAACATTAGTAAATAAAATGGGCCTTGTATGATTCCCTGCTCATGAGAGATTATGAACTGCAACTAACTGCTTCTTTTCCCTCAAAGCATTACAGACCTGTTATGGACCACACCTTACAATAACTTGAATCCCTGCCCTGGCCCTGTGCAGATTAGTAACAGAGAAGTAACCACTGAGAGCCAGGGTTCTCTGCAACAGGAGCTCAGGGCCGGTTGCTTTCAAACCAGCTGGAGACAGAGGGTGTTCTGGAGTCACAACACCTCGGTAGAAGCAACATAAAGGACATTCCCAGCAGATTGCTAATTGCCTTTTATAAGACAGCAGAAGGATGAAGCTTTTAACAGGGTTTTACTACTTACAATCACCAAGGGAGGAACTTGCAGTATTTTACATGGTAATTTCATGGAAGTCTCTAGATTCCTCTGCCACTTGAATCGTGTCTAGGGAGAGTGAGAAAATTGATAAAACTAATCCATAAAATGTGTCTCTGTTCATTAGGTGAATATAGAATTAGAACAACACTCATTTATTGGTGAAACACTGAACTGAAAAGTGCATTTATATCTCTCATGTGTAACAATCATTGTAATCCTTCAAAGGACAACCTCACTCCAGCTAATAATTGTTCTGTTGTCTTAGATATATCTGTACATCTTAGGTTAAGCCAGGGCTTTTCAAACAGCTTTCAATTTTAAGCAGGTTGTTAAAGATTTACAGGAATGCAGTTTTTTAAAGAATCCTTGCATTTTCTTTTGAACAATTACTAAATGCTCTTAAAAAAGGAAGACACTAGATTTCAAGAAATTCTATTTAAAGCAGCTGTGATTATGAAGCTTATTTTCAATAGTGGAGGAATTAATTGATACTAAAAATAAATAAAAAGTCTTTTTCATGAATTGTTAAGGAATCAGTTCTGCCTTCTATTTATATGCTTGTATTGAGCATATATTTACTGAAATGAAGTACAGACTAGATAATTTGAAGTTTATCTACCTGCAGGAAAGATAGGCCCAAGACAGCTGGTTAGTATCCAAGGATCACCTCCTCCAAGCTCAGGAGCAATGCATCCCAACAAAGAAAGGATCAGGCAAAAATGCCAGAGGTTGTGCATGGATGAACAAGAGTTCTTGAGCAAACTCAGACACAAAAAGAAAACCTAC
This sequence comes from Heliornis fulica, assembly GCA_013399135.1. NCBI lineage: Eukaryota > Metazoa > Chordata > Aves > Gruiformes > Heliornithidae > Heliornis > Heliornis fulica. The sequence continues at coordinate 60,402 of VXBZ01008137.1, forward strand.
AGAGGGTGGAATGAAGAGCAGGCAGCTTGTTAGGAGTACAGAGAAACTGTCTGAGCAGCCAGGGATCAAGATAGGAAAGTTAAAGCCCTGATAGAATGAAATCTGACCCGGGATGTCGAGGACAACAAGATAAATTTCTATGGGCATGTCCATGATAAAAGGAAAAATAGAGAAAATGTGAGCCCTCTCCAGAAGGAAATGTGAGACAAGGTTATCCAGAATAATGTAGGTCACACTAAAGTTGTTGTGGTCAATGACACAATGTCCAAGTGGAGAATATTAGAGACAACAGTGAGTGTCAGGAGGACAGAACCAGGCTCTACTCAGTGATGGCCAGTGACAGGACAAGGGACATTGGGTCCAAGATTGAGCATAGGAAGTTCTATATAAATGTAAGGAAAAACTTTTTCACTGTGAGGGTGACGGAGCCCTGGGACAGGCTGCCCAGAGAGGTTGTGGAGTCTCCTTCTCTAAAGACATTCAAGATCAATCTGGACACAATCCTGTGTGATCTAATCTAGGTGATCTAGCTCAGGCAGGGGGTTGGACTAGATGATCTTCCAAGGTCCTCTCCAACTCCAAACATTCTGTGATTTTGTGATTCTGTGGAAGGAACTGAATACTATACATAGGTGCCCAATCTAAAGGGAGAGGTAGACGTTTACCCCTTCAAAGAAGCAATACCTCCTTTCTACAGTCTGCTCATAAGGTTGCGGATCCTTTTTAAAATAATTATGCAAAATGTCCCTAGCAATGCCTATATCCTCAACTAAACAGCAAATACGTACCAAGAAGGACTGCCCAGAAAACTTGCATCTAAGTGTAAGATCAAAGATTACTATGGACAGATATTACACAAATTAATAAGGGCTATGGTGTTTTTTTATGCTTGTCTATTTTTGTCTTTGTCAAACAGAGATGCTAAAATTTTAAAAACATTTCTTTCCAAAAATCTTGTTATTAACATCTTGATAGCTTCAAGTCACTTTTAATGCAATGTGGTGCAATAAACACTGTCATATACAGGGTTTCCACTGCTACAGCCAGAGCATGTTGTACAATTACAGACTTGACGCAGAGTGGCTGGAGAGCTCTCTGGAGGAGAAGGACCTCGGGTGTTAGTTGGCAGCTGGCTGAACATGAGACAGCAGTGTGCCCAGGTGGCCAAGAAGGCCAATGGCATCCTGGCCTGTATCAGGAATGTTGTGAACAACAGGAATTGGGAAGGGATTGTCCCATTGTACTCAGGTTCAGTGAGGCTGCACCTTGAGTAATGTTTTGGGCCCCTCACAAGATGATGTTGAAATGCTGGAGCATGTCCCAAGCAGGTCAACAATGCTGGTGATGGGTCTGGAGCACAAGTCCTACAAGGAGCAGCTGAGAGAACTTTTTGAAAGCACTTCTTCACAGTGAGGGTGACAGAGCACTGGAACAGGCTGCCCAGAGGGGTTGTGGAGTCTCCTTCTCTGGAGATATTCAAGACCTGTCTGGATGCCGACCTGTGTGACCTGCTCTAGGGAACCTGCATTGGCGGGGGGTTGGACTTGATGATCCCTCAAGGTTCCTTCCAACCTCTTCAATTCTGTGAATCTGTGAATCTTTGATTCAGTGAACTGAGGGTTTTTAATCTGAGAAAAGGAGGCTAAAGGAGACCTTATCACTCTCTACAAGTACCTGCAAGGAGGGTGAAGACCGGTGGGGGTTGGTCTCTTCTCTCAAGTAACAAGTGATAGGATGAGAGGAAATGGTTACAAACTGCACCAGGGGAGATTTAGGTTGGACATCAGGAAAAATTTCTTTACTGAAAGGGTTTTCAGGCATTGGAACAGCCTGCCCAGGGAAGTGGTGGAGTCACCAGCTCTGGAGGTATTTAAAAGGGTATTTAAAAGGTGTGTGGACATTGTGCTTAAAGACATAGTCTAGAGGTGGACTAGGCAGGGTTAGGCTATGGTTGGACTCTGTGATCTTGAAAGTGTCTTCCAACCCAAGTGATTCTATGACTCTATGTATTAAAATTGTACTGCTCTTTCTTCAGTATTTCTTGCATCCTAATTATCAATTCAGCTAGTGCTGTGAAAAATGTGAGCTTGTTATGGCTTGTGAAAGTGTGAAGCTGGTGACAGAAAGAAAACATATGTCAGTATATGCCACCTAGATTCAGCGTGTCACTTAACATTTTTGTCTGGTTCAACTATCTATAGAATCTAAGTAGAATTAAGGATCAGGTTAGACAGAAGTGACATCATTGATACATGAGCCTTTCTTGCAGCACAGTATGAAATGTTTCATATCTCAATGGGATTATCCCTACCTGGTAGGAAAAACCTTCTCTACATCATATGAGCATGCTGTAAAGAACACATAAGGAGCACAAAGGAAGAGTAGTTGATTGATGAAAAGAAGTATCTGTTGGGATAGGCAGCATTTACAACCACTAATAGTGCTTTGACTGCTATACACTGACTTATATTGCTCCCATTTGCAGCGGTGCTATGTCAGATCTTACTGTCCTCAGGAAAATGACAAGTATGTAATAAGTGTCATAAGCAAAAAAAAAAAATATTTCCTTGCTTTTGCTCATAAAAAATTGTAGGCTTCAGGAATGTAAACTTCTCTGGAAACAATGAAGGCAGGTGGATCAAGACTTTGTCAGAGTTACTAGCCTGCAGCTGATATTCATGATACTCTTGTGGGACACTCAGGGCAAATTTACCATTAGTCTTTACAGGGATTCAATCCTTCCACCTGCTCCATTAGGATAAAATAGAACATTAAGCATGCAGTGAGCTATACAGTAGTAATGATGAAGTATATGATACTATGATTTTAGAGCAGGAAGGAAGAATGTCTAGTGCCAAAGTTAAAATTAAAACCATAGCAGGTAATGGCCAGGTGACATCTATTCCTTCACACAGTAACACCCATCTTCCTCCCCCTCTCCATCTTGAGTGCAATTTCCACTGCCATTGTCTGTGCCATCATCTACTCTATCCACTATGCAGATAGAGGACACATTGAACAAGTGGAAGAAAGAAGGGTACCTTTTGGCGCCTGGAGGTTGACAACTCCATTTCATCACTTTCTTCCTTTACAACATTTCTCCCCACTACAACCATGAAGGAAATCATGAAGAAAGGGAGGGTACCAATCCTGCTTATTTCAGGCACCAAGTCCATCTCAGACAACAGTCATAGAATCATAGAAAGGTTTGGGTTGTAAGGGACCTCAAAGATCACCTAGTTCCAATGTCTGTGTGCAGGGACACCTGCCACTACACCAGGTTGCCCAAAGCCCCCGCCAACCTGACCTTGAACACTACGAGGGAGTGGGCAGCCACAGCTTCTGTGGGCACCCTGTGCCAGGGCCTCACCACCCTCACAAGAAGAATTTTTTCCTTAAAATCTAATCTAAATCTACCCTCCTTCAGTTTAAACCCACTACCCCTTCTCCTATTACTACAATCCCTGATAAAAAGCCTTTTCTCTGTCTTTCCTGTAGGCCTCTTTTAGGTACTGGAAGGCTGAAATAAGGTCTTCCCAAGTCCTGTCCTCATGGGAGAGATGCTCCAGCCCTCTGATCACCTTAGTGGAGCTCCTCTGGACTCGCTCCAACAGCTCCATGTCTTTCTTATCGTGTGGACCCCAGAGCTGGATGCAATACTCTAGGTGGAGTCTCATGAGAGCAGAGTAGAGAGGTAGAATCACCTCTCCTGACCTGCTGACTGTGCTGTTTGTGATACAGCCCAGGATATGATTTGCTGTCTAGCCTACAAGCACACATTGCTGGCTCGTGTTGGACTTTTCTATGATTCTATGAAACCTTAGAGAAATGAGAGGTACCAAAATAGACTGATGCTGTGGATCTGAAGTTCAGCAATGACGGTCAAAAAGACTTAGAATACCTTTGCCTCACCCATCCTACAGTATATATAAAACTGTTCTTTTCTTAGTAAAACTCTTTAATCTGGGAAGCAACTACTGTTTGTGACAACTTCATGGAATGATCTCATGGGAAACTAAGAAACAGTTCCATAAAATGATGTATATTAACCTCTTATTTAGGACAAAATTTAGAGACTTGGTAGCAAAAATAATTTCATGTATTCTTTCATATTAGCAATTCAAATGAATCAAAATAGTAATGTCTATACGTAATTTCATCTGCTAATGAATTAACTGATATTTTTGTAAATTCATGAAATGCATAATTTCAAATTTTCAATGAAACATATACATGTTTCATGTATATAAATAATTTTTACTGCTCAACCACTTTAAATAGTTTAAGAAAAAAAGCAGATTTTTTCTCCAATCACAACACTTTACTAAGAGTGGAAACTTAGAAAATGGCTTTGAAATTTATTTTCTAGATTTTCGTTTCAGACCTCTTTCCAGTTTTCAAGAAGAGAATTCCATCTAAATAAGTAGTCTAGAATATTTTGGAAATGTATTATGTCCCCTTTGTCACTGAAAATTATTTTTAATTATATGTATTGAAATTTCATGTCCATGATCTTTTCTATTAATATTGTTGTTACATCACATGATTGGTACATTGCTGAATTATTCATTTTTTGTTATCAACCTTAAGGGCAAAACTCAAACAAACCTATTGGTGCCTCCCTGCCTACCAATGTTTTCAAGACATGCAGTGAACACATTAAAATATTTAAATTTGAACTTCATTGACAAAAAAGTACCAATTTCATTTGATATGAGATGAAATATTTCATATGTCGATGCACTAAAACAACTTTGATTGTATACTTTTTTATACTTGCCACACTACATAAATTGGAATATATTTTTTTCAAAAATTATGAAACTTGAAGAAGAAAAGACAAAACATATTTAAAGCAAAGCTAATGCTCCATCTCCAGAAGCTCTGTCTTTCTTTAATAACCAAATGTTATGGTATATCTGCAGAGAATAAATCACACAGCTGCTCGGTTCTGGACAGTAATCTTTTCTGACAGTACAACATGAATACTTTCAGAGAAAGATAGGAAGACTTTTCTTTTTAATTTTCAAAAACAAATAGAGTGTTGCACTCTCAGAGATGCACTCTCATCTTGCCGAAACAGGGAAATGCTACGTTTCTAGTTCAGTCCAAAGAATTTTGTACTCTTTTCATAACAGATAGATAATACCTACTAATATATAGTACAGCCTGAACCTTGCAGGCAGTGATGGTGTAAATGTGAGGAAAAAGGATAAAAATGTACAGATTGTTTTCATTCAGTGAGAATATAATCATCATATGAATTTTAAGAACATCCAGTGTCCACTTTCATTTCAAATCCTGTAGTACTTTGTCTTAAATGTAATAATGAAGGTCTAAGTCAATGAAGAAGGGTGTGCAGGAATATATCTCTGGTCACTTGTGATGGTGTGCATGACATTTCACCAATTTTGTAAAGAAAAAAGAACCAGCTGTTATTGAAAAAGGTAATGCTGACATCAAAATTAAATTCATTGTTACTGTGAGAATTTAAAAGGATCTTTTTTTCTGAAGATAGGATTAAAAACTCTCTGTAATTACCAAATCTTAGCTGTTATTTTACTTTAATTGTCTTTTTGACTACGTTGAAAGATGAACACTTTCTTCGCTTTGAATACTGCTAATGAGCAGAAACGTTCAAAGTCTCACCCTGCGCAGACAACAACCAAAGACAAGCCAAGTAGTTATAACGTCTTTGTCAGGACTTCCGTGATGATTGCAACTGCTGCCTGCAGTGAATATCAGACTGAAAGGGGATCAACATCTAAAATACCTGATCAGTGTGAGGGGTAGAACTTGGGGCCTGTGAAGGGAACCTCACACCTGTTCCCTTTTCTGACTCGGACATACCTCTTTGCCCCCACGCACTTGTTACTGTAGGTCTCAGAGCTCTCCTACAGCCAGACTTTGCTGAGATCTCTCTCACACTCAACTAACTTTCAGCAGTGAGTGATATTGTGAGCCAGGTGAAAAATAGGGGGGATGGAAATGAAACAAACACGGGAAAGGAAACGGAGAATATAGACTACAAGGACTACAGTGACGTGGCAGCCTGCCCTTCTTGAGAGTCATTTTCCCTGTATTTTCCTTGGGCAAATTGATTGGAAACAGTGTCTCTGGAAAACTCTTACCTGTTCTACTGCAGATCACTTCTGGTTATGCAGTAATTGCACAGGCAACGTTTCCGTCACATGGAAATGGACAGTAGGACTGAGTGCACTCTCAGCATATTTGCCAACACGGAGCTATGTGGTGCAGTCTACATGCTGGAAGGAAGGGATGCCATCCAGAGGGACCTTGGCAGGCTTGAGAGGTGGAATGTGTGAACCATGTGAAGTTCAAAATGGAAAATGGATTAAGAGTAGCACTGAGATGAAGGACTTGGAGGAGCTGATTGATGAAAATCATAGAATCATAGAATTTTTAAGGCTGGGAATGACCCCTAAGATNCAATAAGGTCTCCCCTCAGTCTCCTCTTTTCCAAACTAAACAACCCCAGCTCCCTCAGCCGCTCCTCGTAGGGCCTGTTCTCCAGACCCTTCACCATCCTCGTTGGCCCTTCTCTGGACACGCTCCAGAACCTCTACATCCTTCTTGAAGTGAGGGGCCCAAAACTGAACACAGTACTCGAGGTGAGGCCTCACCAGTGCAGAATAAAGAGGGATAATCACCTCCCTGGTCCTGCTGGCCACACTGTTCCTGATACAAGCCAGGATGCCATTGGCCCTCTTGGCCACCTGGGCACACTACTGGCTCATGTTTAGGCGGCTGTCAACCAACACCCCCAGGTCCCTTTCCGCCAGGCTGTTCTCCAGCCACTCCCAACAATCTAGCCTGTTCAGATCCCTCTGCAGGGCCATGTTTCAGAGAATAGCTCTGAAGATGAGAATGAAACTGTTGTTCCCAATACCAGTGTCATCATGGAGCTTTTCCTGGAGTTGACCCTAGCACCTTCTTGCACCATAACTTAAGTAAAAAGGAGGTTAAAAATGTTTTGAGCACCATGGGACCAAACTCGAACCATCACTTTTAGATATCCCATCAGAGATTTAAGATTACTTTAACTTTCCCCACTCCACCAAAATATCTCAGTAAAGAGACCTGAGGTAGTTTAGAAGTAGCTCAAAGATCTAAAGCATTAAAAATGGGAAGGTTTTTGAACAAACTGAATGCTTTCCTGTGTGACTTAATCTAGGATCATACTCAGGCAGGGGGATTGGACTAGATGATCTTTCAAGGTCCCTTCCAACCCCTAAAGTTCTGTGACTCTGTAATTCTGTGAACCTGGAAAATAAATGTCTTCTTTACTTTCTAAATAGTTGGGACAAATGATCAATGACTATAAAAAGAAGAAAGCTTACAGTATATTTATACACAATACAGTTCCTAGAAGGGAGAAGAGCCAAAAGAAGCTCTACCTCAAGCTTACAGAGTTGCTGGGTACAGAGCATCATCTAATGGCTTTTCATGGAACCACAGAATCACAGAATCACAGAATATTAGGAGCTGGAAGAGACCTCGAAAGATCACTCAGTCCAACCCCCTTGCCCGAGCAGGATCATCTAGAGTAGATCACATAGGANTCTAGAGTAGATTACACAGGATCGTGTCCAGATTGGTCTTGAATGTTTCCAGAGAAGGAGACTCCACAACCTCTCTGGGCAGCCTGTCCCAGGGCTCTGTCACCCTCACAATGAAAAAGTTCCTCCTTATATTTGAAACTGCTTACTTATAACCTCATCAGTAAAATGTTTTTGTTTTATTATTTCTATAAATACTATTTCTTTCCCAGTATTGATGCAATAAAATGCTTATAAAGCCATGTTTCACATAACCTCTATAATATACATTAGATGGATGCAAGTCTGCTTACATAGACTTACACGGCTTACAAAGTACCACAAAACGATTGAGGTTGGAAGGGACCTCCCATCTAGTCTCAGAGCAGAGTCAGCTAGAGCAGGTTGCTCTGGGTCTTGTTGCTCTGGGTTGGGGTATCTCCAAGAATGAAGCCTCCACATGCTAAGATTACCATTTCACCTTGAAACCTCACACATGCAGAAAAAATAACCCTGATGAAACTAGGTGCATTCAATTAAGTCAATGATTAACATTTATGCAGGTTAGATATAGTCCATCAAGAATCTGTAAATTTTTTTGTGTTTCAGAACTTTTATTCTGAGACAGAGAATTGTCATGGTGTGGAATCACACAAATGTTGGCCACTAACAGGAAAGTGCTGATGGGAGGAACATGCTTTCCTCACTACTGCACAGTGATGCAGAGTTTGCCTGAATCTTCACCATGAATGCACAGGCTTCAGGAGCTAAAGAGAATGTGAAATACTGGACATTGAAGAATTATAGAAGGAATTAGTGGATTTGTGGAAAAAGCAATGTGAAAATCCTCACTATCCCAGTTAAATCTAACTCCACTGCACAGAATTGGAAATTAATAGATTAGATGTTTTCTCAAAGTGTCACAGTAAATCACAAGAAGAGTCACTAGAACTGCATAACCTTGCACCTAAATCCAGAGCTTAATTTATAACAAATTTGATCCTTTCTCTTAATGGTACTTTTCTCCTTTGCACTAAAATAACCTTGAATAAAAGACAAGGAGATTCATGTTTCATTTACTCAGAATCTCTCAGATAAGTAAAGCTCATAATTTGGAATGTCAGTATTTACTAAAAGTTTTCTCCATGCAGTCACACCTTTTCAATTTTAATTTCCTACTTTTAATAAAACATAGTTGTCATCAGAAGATTCAAATAGTTTGCAAAGGAATTATCTTTATACCTTGTTGATCCATAATCTGTTGTAAGTATTTCAAGCTGGTGACTGTTGGTAAGCTTTAGTGGTATCCAGAGTATTCTAAATTCATTTTATTACTCTGCATATTTTAGGATTCAAATGTAAATCTATTATTATAAACCTCTGATTCATCCTTTCCGTTCCATAATACTAAGTTTTCAAGAAAACCAAACAGAACAAAACATAATTATTTGTAGTTTATTATGTCTTCTTTGCAGACATAAAATGAGAAGTCATGGAAAATTGTTTTACCATCTGTTTACAATGTCTTAGACCTTAAGAATTTAGATTAACTGGCCAAATATCCAGAATTAAAAATGCTCATTATACTTGATCTTCAGGGGCTTTCATTGTTATTCAAAGGTTTTCTGCCTTTTTTCTTTTTGAACTTATATGATAATTCATGTTTCACTGTATATTACATTTTCATAAAGTCTTTGAACATGAAACATATTATTCTTTCCCATAAATTCTATAACATTTGTCCCAGCTATTCTACAGCAAGAGAGTTGGTCTCTGTGGTGTGAAACTGTAAGATAACTCCAGGCCTTTCATCTGACCTCTGCTACAGATGGATCTGGAATGGCTCCATGAAGTTACATCAATTTTACTGGTGAAAAAACTCTTGGGATCAGAACTATTTTCACCTCAGGACATCGGAGCATCATTTTTTTTCCTGTCTATTTACAGGAAAACACAATTTGACTCACTGTGTACTGGCTCCATGTGTTTAAAATTGCAGTTTTACATCAAAAATAGCACAGGACCTTCCTCCTTATGCACATTTCTATCCCAATAAAGTAGAATTTCCCAATATTTCAGAAAACAAATCCTATCTTGGGCCCTCTTGCACATCAAGGGCCAAAAGTAGCACATGCTATCAAGAACCAGATCCAAAATAAAAAAAGCAAGAGGGCGGTGAAGTTGTCACATAAGGAGGAATATAATTTCCACTCTTCTCCAAGTATACCTCAAAGGTAACACACCAGCTACAGGGACCTGTGGCATGGTCATACCTGCATGTTGTGTGCTACAGCTGCTGAGAGGCCTACAAGGTCCATGCCAACTTGCCTGGGAAAGATTATGTGGGGATAAAAATGTCTACATAGGGAAAACAAGATTGCTGACCATAAGCCAGCAGTGCACCTATCTGGGAAAAAGGCATTTTCCTTTGCCATTTCCACATTAGGAAATGGAAATTGACCTTGCAATTGCAATTGAAATTGCAATTGCAATTGCAGTTGACAGCAGGTCAAAGGAACTGCACCTGGAGTATTGTGCCCAGTTCTGGGACCCTCAGTTCCAGAAGGACATACAACTCCTTGAGAGAGTCCAGCACAGGGCCACCAAGATGATGGAGTGGAACATCTTCCTTATGAGGACAGGCTGAGGGAGCTGGGTCTCTTCAGCCTGGAGAAGAGGAGACTGAGGGGTGACCTCATTAACGTTTATAAATATATAAAGGGTGAGTGTCAGGAGGATGGATCCAGGCTCTTCTCAGTGATGGCCAGTGATAGAACAAGGGGAAATGGATCCAAGCTGGAACATAGAAAGTTCTATCTGAATATAAGGAGGAACTTTTTCACTGTGAGGGTGATGGATTACTGGAACAGGCTGCCCAGAGAGGTTGAGGAGTCTCCTTCTTTGGAAAACATTCAAGTCCAATCTGGACTCTTTCCTAAGTGATTTAATCTAGATGATCCTGCTCGGGCAGGGGGGGTGGACTAAGTGATCTTTCGAGGTCTCTTCCAGCTCCTAATATTCTGTGAAGGAAGTTACCCTTACCCTCAACTCCGAACTGACATGGTTGAAATCTGGAGTGCTGAGCTCCTCAGTGCAAGAAAGCTATGGACATCCTGGAACAACTGCAGCAAAAGGTCTTGAGGATAATAAAGGGATTGGGATATCTTTCATGTGAAAGTTTGTACAGATTTAAGGACCTTACAGGTTCACATACATATTTTTAAAATATCTGAGGAGTTCAACTCAGGGCTCAGGCAAATATCTTTTCAACCTACACCTACATATCTGACATTTTTCATTATCTTGTGACATAATGCATTCTATACTATTAAATGAGTGGCATCATTCTACTACATAAACAAAGCAAAGGTTCTCTTATCAGTAATAATACTACAAGTAGATTTGTGTCTGATTATACTTTCAAGTTGCTCTGGTTTTGGTCTAAATAACATACTTTTTTCCTAAACTCTTCTCAGAGTATGAGGGAGTTGAAACTATCTTTTGCTGTCTACTAGTAGTAATTTTTCTTTGGCTAGCCTAGATTGAATTTTAGGACACTATTCCCCAACCAAGAGTACATTTTTCATGTTTCATTTTAGCAGAGAAAAAATATATCCTGGGAAAAGACAGTGAAAAAGATATTTAAAGATTAATGTAGTGATTATTTGCTGTATCATCTTAACTTCTGTACTCCTTTTTAGTGGGTTGATCTCCATTCTTGTATTCCATATGATTATTAGGAAGATATTGCCTATTCAATTTTATACAATTATTCTACAAGTTTACAGAAAAAAACCCATGGTTTTATTCTTCATTAGAAGAATGTTAAAAGTGGCAATAGACATAAAATGAGATGCAATTCAAGTCCAACAAATAATTCTTTTAAATGATCCAGTATTAAAATGCATTACACTGAACTATTTATGAATATGCATTTTTACTCTGAACCTGGCAAATAACATTAAGTGCAAACTTTATCAAATAAGAAAACTGCAATTTTACTAATAATGTTCCTATTTTTGCATAATCTCTTTAGGATATCTGATGCATGTATTCCTCATGGCTTGATTATAACAATTATAATTTAATTACTCTTTTAGATGTGAATTTTCATAAAATTTAATTTAATGCAAGATTTGAATAGCAGTGACACATAAAAGGCAAAATATATGTACAAATATAATGTGTATATAAAAAGAAAACCAATAAACTACCAATTGTAAAGTCTTCTGTCTTATATCTGACACTATTTCCATTATTATCCACACCGTATCTAATACCTCTGTTCTTGGCTATCTCAAGAAATATGATTCCTGTCTTTCTTTGTGCTCCATCCTCCTTTTCCTCTGAAAAGATGTAAGTAAAGCCCTGGTTCAGCAAATCTGCTTTTCTTTTATCTTTTCCATCCCTTTAAATCTATAATTTCAGTGCAGTAATTCTCTTTTTTATCTTCAGACTTCCGTAAATATATTTAAAGAACAATTTTCTATTAGTTGAAAAGCATCCTGCAATTCAATTATCAGTGTATTTTTGTGTCCCTGATTCTCCTTTTTGCATTCTCCTGATCATTTTTGAGTCTGCTTAGCAGACAGCTTGTAGTTTGAAAACCTTACATTAATATTTTAAAATGGGGTCAAAAACCTCAGCTAACCTGGATTCAAAATTCAAAGACCACCCATTCAATCTATAACTCTTGGAAGGAAATGCGGTAGTATTGTTGAAGAGAAAAAAAAATAATCACATACACCAAAAAAAATGTTCTTTGTTGTACACATTAAAGTATCACCTATTTATCTGTGTTGAGCATTCATATAGCTGCCATCATCTAGGTATTTATCTGCTCCCCGACTATTTAAAGAGTAATATATCCAATTGCACTGTTCCTCTTATCTCCCTTCTGAAGGAGACACAGCTGGATGGCTGCAGAACAAAGTTACAAAGGAAAATGAGTAAATGAAATTAAAGTTGTTCTTATTATAGGACACCTTAAAGTTTAAGTGATTCTTATCTGTTGCATCAGTGAGCATCTATTCCTGTCCACAATGAAAGCTCTGGCCTTAGAAGCTCATGAACCTCCTAGGACTGGCTGACCTCTCCTCCTGCACCAAAGACTACAGCTGAATGTAGAGAAGTGTTCTCTGAAGTTGTGGGAGACTGGCCCATAGAGAACTCAGCCTTTCAACTGCACTGTGCAAACACACACTTTTCCTTCTTTGTTACTTTTATTCCATCTTTGGAAGCCATGCTATTTTTTTATCCAAAAATTCAAGAATATCTGTGAGGTATCATCCGATGTAGTCCAGCAATCCACATTCAAGAGGCAAAAACCCAAACAAACCAAAACTGCAAAAAACACAATCCCCAAACATGAAAAAATCCAGTAAACATTCCAAGCAACTCCCTCTGTGCCAACTTTTCAGTATGAATTTTAAGATGGTCAGGCATACCAGTTAAAATAGCTTGGAAAATCTTTCTTTTGAATAAATTTTGAATATGAAGTTTTCAGAAGTTAAAAATTGCAGTAGAAATAGCTGCAAAACAAAAAGTAGTCTTTTTTTATCATGCTACACTTTCCTCAGATGCCACAGTTACGACACTCTTAACAGATTTTGCCTGAGGGTTTGGTATATTTATGCTGCATTCTCTGTGTGTAGATTGGTCAAATGCAGAAGAAAATAATTCATTGTACTGAAGAAACATTCCACTATTATATGTTAGTTCATATTACTTGTCAATTATGGCTATTCATGAAAATATTAATAAATCCTTAAAGCATTAAAAAATTAAGAATAAACAAGGGTGTATCAAGATTTCATTCTATGTGTCTTTATTTCCTTCACTACTTACCATTTAATTTTTTTCAGTTTTTAAAAGTTTCAGTCATCCAATTAAGAAAATAAAAATATAATTTGATTTATGAGATGTATCACACTCACAGAGTAGTCAGTGTAAATAGTTTGAAAAGAATACATAGACATAAAATTTTTGAGAAATCATTCATTTTGTCTGTGTGAATAATGAATGCATCAGGCAGAAAGAGAGAGTAGTTTTGCATATAAACAAGAACAAAAAAAGAAGGCTTAAATTCAGCCAAGAACTGGTTTCCAGAGGATAACTTAACCAGCCACACTAATGACACTTGAAGAATTGCAGCATATGGTAATTCAGTGAAGTGCATTCTCCTTGGTATTATATTTGTCCAAAATCTATCAAAACTCACATGCACATATATATGCAGATATTTGTGTATATACATTCAGAACATAATCATTAAATATATATATATACACACATAATCTTCAGCCTTTATTCATTATTTTAATTTCATATTTCATTTTTCTTGGTTCCTACTTACATCTTCAGGGAATTCTTACTTGAGAGACTACAAAGCTCTGATTACAAAATATTCTTCTTAAAGAATGCCAATAATAAATTCTTGAATACGTGAGCATATTTTTACACATATATGTAGACAGTGTAAGTCAGCAGTAAGGGCAGAGAGAATGCTATACACTATTGATGATGGTGAGCAGGAGGTGAGGTGTTTGCAAGTTGAGATAAGTTACCTTCAGACAAAAATTAACCATCTACAGACAGCATGGCTTAGATTACTTCATCTCTATGCCTCCCACACAGCTGGCTTCAAGAGTTGACACATGCGTTCCTCTGTCTGCCTCCACTGTTCACTTTTTCTCCACTGTTCTTGGTGTTTTCCTTTATTTCTAAAACTCTTTCTAAAACAGCCTGCTCCTATGAAAACTGTTTGAGAGACTTTGCACAAAACTGAACTACAGCAACCTGTGGAAAAAAACAAAATGGCCTATTGAAAGGTGATCTGAATTTCTGGTTTCTTTGAAAGGCTTTCTTCCATTACTTTGAATTATTGCCACTGTTGTATTTTTTCTAGAAGTATAAGGATTCCTAAAATTGCTATTAAAATAAATAAATAATTGAAAAAGTCATTCAGTAGGCCTTTTTTTCTACTATTAACCTCTATTTAGCTATGCCAATTATTTCAACCTAAATGGCAAAATATCTGCAGCTCATCACTCTAGTGCTCAAAAATGCCTCTGCCTGTTTTATTTTCCCCATCTCTTCAGTAACTTCTGAAATGTGGTATTTTAAAGCCCTGATGAATTTCCAATTCCGTGTCCCTGTCATTCTAATATTAATCTCATACAGTGCTTATCTTTGAAAACATGAAAAAAAGATGAAAGAGAAAAAAGACATTAGAATTCTTTTTAATATATTATGCTATGCCATACCAGCATAAGGCTTATAGTTTTACTGCTGTCCTTAGTGATGAAACAGAATCATGTCTTCAACTCTCCTTGTTTCATGAAAGTTTCCACAGTTATCCGCCTTAGGGACTTTGTTCAATTTTATTTAAAAAATGTTAAGCTTTCATTAATGGTTTTTCAATTTCAAAGTTGTCTCTATCAGCTGCAGTGGCAATATCAACTTTTTGAGGGTTCCTAGTTAAGACCTGCCAAAGGTTGGGATTTTGCTTTTGTCTGACCCAAATTCAGCAAACCATTTAAAAACAGTTACTCACTTCACACAGACATACAGACATACAGAGATGTATACAAATCCCAGCATGAATTTAGCTCTGTATTTGCAAAATTCTCAAGATGATATTGCATTTGAAAAGAAAATGGAAATTTCAACAATGCCTCTCACGTCTACCTATTTTCAGGGAGGATTTTTTTTATTTTCCTTTGAGAAAACTTTCACAGCAAAGGCACGAACTTCAGACTTTGCTGTGTGAAACTTTGTGGTATGATTAGAATTTTCAGCTGTTTATGGTTCTATAGATAGTCTGTTCTTGACACACATGAGGCTGGTTTGTTTCTTCCGTCTGGGTATTACTAAAATTCAAGGGTTTTTTTCACTTGAATTGATCCAGAAAATGATGCACCTGGTTTGTTTATTCCTTCATCGATGGAATGCAGACTTGCGAACTATTGAGCAATTCACAAAGCATTATTTCTTTGGGCAATTTATGGCAAGTAAAACTAATAGCTGGTATCCAGAAATTGTTTTCCACTCATTATTTGGCGTTGCTTAAAGAATATGTGATAAGGCTTCACTGCTAGTTGCTATTATTCATACTGCAGTAGGACTATGTAATTCTTATCAGAACAGAGATCCTGCTATACCAAAGGTCTATCCTAGCACTGTGCTGCATATGCTTCCTTTTAAGAGGTACACCTGAAAAAAAGAAAATAGGGATATCTATTTCATTGTGTTCTTAGACCAGAAAGCAGTGACCTTTGCGAGCAGTTTGCACCTCCAGAAGAGGAGCAATTGCCTCTGGCATTATCACAAGGTTTGTAAGTGGGAGAGAATTGCTGATGCTCTATGCTTAAGCTTACTTCTTAATTTATTACTCAAGAGAATTTATCTCAGTGTGAATTGGCAACTCTTAGGAAATAAAAATCAGAATTGCTGACTGGTAGATGTTGGAAGGGACCCCTAGATGTCATCTTGTCTGCCCTCCTGCTCAAGCAGGTCTCCCAATTTGGAGACTCCATAACCTATCTGAGCAACCTGTGCGAGTGCTCAGTCAACCTCAACATAACAAAGTATTTCCTGATGATCAGAGGGAACCTCCTGTGTTTTAGTTTGTGCCCATCACCTCTGGTCCTGTCAGTGGGAACAACTAAAAAGAGATCACCCCTCCGCTTCTCGTATTTATAGATACTGATGACATCACTCTGAGCCTTCTCTTCTGCTTAAACAATCAACTCTCTGACATTCCTCACATGAAAAATACTCTAGTCCCTTCATCAATTTTGTAGTCCTTCACTGGACTCTCTACAGCATGTCCATGTCTCTCACATAGTGGGAGCACAGAACTGAACACAAAACTCCAAGCAGGGCCTCTCCAGTGCTGAGTAAAGATCAGCAGAGAAAGATCACCTCTCTTGATCTGCTGGCAATACTTTGCTTAATGCAGCCCAGGATACCATTTGCGTTCTTTGTGGCAAGGACACACTGCTGGCTCGTGTTGAACTCCATGTCAACTAGAACATCAGGACTTAGCCAGGTACACGTTTTCTTTCCACATTGTAAAATAGATCTTAAAAAAATAAATAAATAAATTTAGGCTTTTGTGATATATTTCAGCACAGCAGCTTCAAATTCAATTGGACTTCTTAAGCAGCGAAAAGTTAGACACTATGGTTTCCGAGTAAGTGCTAAAGAGAGAAAAGGAAGAAGGAACTACTTTAAAGAAAGTCAGAAACAGCTGTAACATCATGTGACCTAATCTGTGACATGGACCAATCTTATGAATTCATCAAATAAAAAGAAATCTAGTATCTAGTGCTCTTGCCATGTTCAGCCTCCACGCTAAGTTTGTCATGGTTTAACCCCAGACACTAATTGAGCACCATGCAGCCGCTCGCTCACCCCTCCTGTCTATGGGATAGAGAGAATGGAGAAAAACCTTGTTGGTTGATATAAAGACATTTTGACACCACAGCAAAGGAAAACCATAACAATAACAACAACAACAATAATAATAATAATAATAGTAAAACAAGTGATGCACCAATACAAATGCTTATCCCATGCAGAAAGAAAAAATACCATGGCCTGTCGGCAAGCAGAAATCACCCCTCCCAGCTCACTTCCCCAGTTCTATGGTGAGCATGATGTTCTCTGGCAGGGAATGTCCCTCTGGCCAGTCTCTCCCAGCTTCTGGTGCACCCATCAGGGTGTGAGAAGCTGAAAAGTCCTCGATTTGGTGTAGACACTAGAATTACCTAGTGAAGACCTAAAACATCAGTGTGTTATCAACATTATTCTCATCCTAAGTCCACAATATAACACTATGTGAGCTACTAGAATGAAAAATAACTCTATTTTAGCTGAATCAGACAGTGTGTGGTTTCTCGTTAGATTAGGGACTTTTACTCTTGGAAGCAGCATTAGAGGAAACTAACCTCCATTATTAACTATTGTGTCAAAGTTAAACAGAATTTCCTATGTCATATTTCACTTTCTTCTTGCTTTCTCACTTTTCAGAAAGTCAAAGTCCACTATTAAATCAATAAGCCTGCCTTTCTATTGAATGGGGTGAATACTGAACAGTTATTTTTATAATGGCCACATATGATTCTCTTATTACAACATAAAAAAATGTTTGTCATTTGTAAATGTGGTTTGTTCTTCTGTGTTTTTTTCTTTCAGCATAATACTGTCTCTCAACAGTTCATTAACTTCATCCATGCCAACAAATTTAAGGGTATATCTATAGAAAATAACATCAAAATTACAATCACTCCTCCAGGGCAGGGTGTCAGATCAAGCAAACACAATTGAAGGCTAAGGCAAACAGAACCAAAGAAATTTGCATTTGCCTTTGATGATAATAATACTTACATATCTACCAATGCTAGATATGAGTGATCAGTTTTGAATATCTAGTTCTGAATCAAGGCACCTGCACAATAAGTGGCTTTCATTATTGTGACAGAATCACAGAATCACAGAACATTAGGAGTTGGAGGAGACCTCAAAAGATCATCTAGTCCCATCCCCCTGCCCGAGCAGTATCCCCTAGAGTAGGTCTCACAGCAGTATGTCCGGAAAGTCTCCAGAGAAGGAAACTCCACAACCTCTCTGAGCAGCCTGTTCCAATGCTCCGTCACCCTTATCATGAAGTTTTTCCTTACATTCACATGGAACCTTCTCTGCTGCAGCTTGGACCCATTGCTCATTGTCCTATCACCAGCCATTATTGAGAAGAGCCTGGATTCATCCTCCTGACACTCACTCTGACACATATTTATAAACATTAATGAGGTCACCCCTCAGTCTCCTTTTCTCCAAGCTAAAGTGACCCAGCTCCCTCAGCCTTTCGTCATAAGGAAGATGTTCCACTCCCTTTATCAACTTTATTAATCTAAATATGGGTCTCCCTATGGTGCCAGTTATGGGTATAAATTTGTTGTTACACAATTCCATACATGTACAAGTGATATCCTAAAACTAGTCCTACCCAGCCCTCAAAGGTTTGTTTTTCTGAAGTGATCAGTAAACAATTGGTTGCAATTTCTATTTTTCCTTACAAAGCCCTTAAAAGGTGACTTGCTGAAAACATAAATAATGTTTAATTAGCCCATTCTCACCGTACATCCTCTTTGCTCAAGGATCATTGAACAGCTCAGATCACAAGCATAGAATTTGATACATTCATAAGATTTTGGTAAGCATTATGGGCTATAGTAACATGACCAGTACATTACTAAAATGGCTTTCCAATCACATAATCACACAGAAGCACAGAATGTTAGGAGTTGTAAGTGACCTTGAAAGATTATTCAGACCAATGCAAGCAAGCTGCCATGTTTTGAAGTCAAGATTCATCTCAGGATGAGAAACTGCTTGTCAGTGGCTGAGTATAATTAACCCAGCCTGAGAAAGAGGTTATATTAAGATTCATTATTAGCACATCTCCATGCCTGGCAGTTCCGTGTTGATGCCTGGCTTTGAACACAGACAAAGTTAATGCACATCTGCTATCAAAACAATTTCATTGTGCCCAACAATTTTGCTCTTAAACAATGTGGGGATCAGAATTTCCAAATATCTTACACAGATTGCAGTATCTTTGGATGTACTGAGAAACAATATCTCAACAGCAGGTATCTTGAGTTGTCTCATAATCAGTGTACTTGATTTGTGCAATATTTCTGTATAAATTATTCTTCATTAATGCACTGTACAAGCTGGTTTTTTACCTAAAATTGTAAGTAAAATTTCTTTTACACGTATGAAAATTTATCTTTCACTATACATAAATTGAGATGACAAAAAAGAACTTACCTGGCATTATGCTGTGAACTTGATGGAGTAAAAATATCTCATTACTTCTTAAAGAATCTTTATACGAGACAACTGTATGAAAGAATTGTGAAAAGCAGTAAGATAATATTTAATCATAGTTCATTTACACCAGGCAAAATTCTCCAGCCCTGTTTTTCTGGTTCATTTTTTAATTCTTAGTTATCCATGAGTTGGGTTGGTAAATGATATATTCAGAGGTATCAGCGTAAGAGCTAAGTATATGTTTTGTGTCTTAGCAGAGTTCTTCTATGCTGACAGGTAGGACTCAATGTAGGTGTTAGCATATAGATGTTTATGTGTGCAGCATGAGTCCGAGGTTCCATCTTACCTACTGAACACTGTAGACTGTTTCATCTGCCAAAGTATAGGCATCTGGAGTCATCTGAGATGTTACAGTGTACCAGAGATATCTGTGTGGCATTAGCTGATCTGACACAACTTTCAGGAGATGTTTAAAAACTTCATGTGAAAGCTATACGGGCAACTTTTGGACATCATGAGTGGGACCAGATGGATATGTTTAAGATAGAACATGTTAAGAATATGTTAACTGAATTGAACCTCTGTGTTTAAGAATTTTTGTTAAGGCAGTACAGAGTAATAAGTTTAAAATGCAAATAATCTGATCAGTAAAGTGAATCTGACCATTCTCAAAGCTCTATTGACTGGTTGACTACAACTCAACACACTAACATAGATTATTAGTTCTTGGACATAGAGTTTGACTTGGATATGCAGAAAGTTTCCTTTCATGTAACACTAGAGACATCTGAGACTTCTACATGAGGGTGATAACATGACATAGGGACTAGGGTTGATGTGAGCCTTTCTGACCTTAATGCCAGCAGAAAACTCAAGCTACCTCCAGTGGCAGTTTTGATGAGGGTGAGAGAACCCAGTGTACCTGCTGCCACATACATGTAGACATGGGTATGTCAAGCTCAAACAGAATCTTTTCCCTTTCTACATGGAAATTAGATGCCACCAACATGGAAATTAGATGCTATAGCACTAGTTTTTGTTTCACATCTGTTACTTGTGTTCTTCTTTATATTATTTTAGTAGATTTGGAGGCAATTTGCAATTACAAGGTTTTTGACGGTTTTGAAGAGTAGGTGGTGTGATAAGAACCCACTTGCAAGAACTCTCATTAGCAGGAACAGATGATCTGCATTACACTTCAGTTCTGGACTTGATCAGATCATGGGTGAAGCAAAATTACCTGAGACTATTTAATATTAAAACAAATGTTTTCATATTCACAGTGAAAATTTTGGAGCCTTTTAGTTTCAAAACAGCAAGCATTCCACAGAGGGAAATCAGACATCTTGAAAAGACAGAGTGCTCTCTAGGTAGAACTTGTACAAATACACAAATGAGAAACATAACCAAGAAAGACGGTGGCAGACTCTGTCCATTGTCATTGTGCAATGTTGACTGCAGACATGAGTCATAGGGCTAAACAAATGCAACTCTGTGGTTTCTGGTTTGTAGCTAGTTTAGATTATGAGATCAGCTCCTCAACTACCTTTAAAGGACTGCCATCAAAATCTAATTCACTTCTTAGGCAGTTCTCAGAGTTGTCTGGATATCTTTCCAAAATGCGTTGTATACTTTGCTATTAATTCGTTCAAAGTGAAGATGACAAAATACTGCATGTCTCTGTGAGACTGGTAGATTAGAATTTGAACGTTTGGAAATAGAAAATGCTGAATTACAGCAATGATGATCATTGAGCAAAATAATCTCTGTGGAGATCTAGATGTGATAACAAAAACTGACTTCACAGCAAGACTGCTGAATCTATAAAGTCATTAGTCAAAAAGCAGATCCATATAAATGGACTCAAACCTGAGAGGAACACTAGAATGTTATTAGCTGTAATTACAAAGGAATATTTACTTTTTACCTGACCAATATAATGATGGATAGTATTGACAGAAAATGTTGCAGAAAAACAGTTAAAAGAAACCAAATCTCAACTTTCTAAATGACTTTGAGATGGCCTTAAAGTAGAAAGTGTGAAATTAACTGTGGCTTCCCCAGTGCTAGAAGTTAAAACACATTTTATTATCTATGTCTGCTTTAGTTTTATATTTTCTTCACAATGTTAATGGTAAAATATTCAATAATGTGCATTTTCTCACTGTTTGCTGGCAAGTCATTAATAGATTTGGGGTTTACTGAGATGTTCAATACTCTGGAATATTCTGGATCTTGTTTAGTAGTTATTTGATACAGCCCTCTGCCTCCAAAAATAGGGCTATTCAACAAGGTGTTCAGACCCACCAAAGGGTTCACTTCCATTCATACACTATAATAGGACAAGACAATATTGACATACATAAGGAGGAAAAACACTTCATAATGAGGACAGTAGTTCAGCCTTCAACCATTTCCTCCACAGTCACAAAAGTCCTTAATTATTCTTTTGGTGATTAAGCAGGGAATAATCAATGTTATATCACTGTCAGTGCCAGACCACAATTCCAGCATGTCCTTTGGGGTTACTGCACAACATAAAAGTCCATTTAGATAAATGTAGTGGTCATGACCATTGTTTATGGTAGATATAGTGATTCACATTGCAGTTAACTTGTGTCAGTCGGGGATGTGCCTTCAGGCTGTGTTGTGCTGCACAAATCCCTTGGCTGCCTGATAACCTCAGCTGTTCTCTTATGGCAGAGGAGCCTGCAGGCAGCTCCCACTTGATACCTGCAATTATGCCACTTCTGCAGTCTTCCCTTTATCTAAAAGTGCAGCAAGTTCTCATGTCAACATCTTTCATGAATAGAATAATTTTCTTCTAAGAAATTTATGTAATAGCTCAAATGACCAAAGAATAGGAATCTCCCTCCACGGACTGGATCTACAGTGTGCCAGGGGAAAATCCAACCAGTGTCTGTCCATGCTGCGTGAACACAGAGTGCCCAGCATCTGAAGGGAGGTAAGATTTACTTGTTATCTATGTTCCTCTTACTGCTTCTCAGTAAAGCCGATGTCTATTAAGCCATGCTTTTCTTAAAGAGATCCAGCAAGAGCCCTGCACCATGTCTCTCTCCTCACCCTTGCCCTGGTGCAGAACAGTGATATGATGTCTAATCAGTGCAGATCACCCAGGAACTAAAATTAGTAGTCATAATTTGTTTGTTTCCTCAAGTTCCTTGTATTAAGGCAGCACAAGTACTGCACTGGAGTACCACAATGTTTTTCAAATACTCAGAACAAATGACTACTGAGTAAGTTTCCATCTTCTCTCTGCTCCTGGGAAACATTTTCAAGATGCAGGTTTCTTAGTGTTATGTGTAGCATCTGGGAGCATTACAGAAAGATCTGTCTAAAGGTTAATGGAAGAATATACTTACAACCCAGGAGTCAGGCTCTACAAAGTTCAATGCAAGATACTTCTTGGATTAACATAGAAAGTTTTTTTCCATGGGATAATTAGACTGCTGATGTTACTCACTTCGAAGTGGCACTTAAATAATTGCTATGACATCTGCTAAGTGCATTTTGAAACAGCCCTATATAATTAATTACTCATTTTCATGAATCATGTATCCATTCTAAGTATACCTGTTACCAGTAAGATGCTGGTAATGGAAATTTAATAGCATTTTTTATTTTTTTAATGCATCATGAAGTTGAGATTTTTGTCCATCTTTGGAGTACATTATGTCTGAGCTATTTCAGATAGATAGCCTGACAGACTCGATTCCCTGGACTACATCCAAAGAATATACCTGCTAAATCACTGAATGTTCATATATGGGCAACAGGCTCAAGATGACAGAGATGCACAGGCTGTAAAGCTGTAGCAACTCCTCTTCCGGGCGAGGGGTGTCTGTTGCCTTTATTGGCGTG